>CM046429.1:2292500-2877500 GCA_025506505.1 Flaveria sonorensis
ATATGAATAGCAAAGAAACAACCCTAGCTTATATGGATACCTAATGAACCAACCCTTAAATATAAGACGTTAAATTAAGTAAACTCATAAGAAGAAGTTTAATACATATGTTACAAGACCAAGACAATTAATAGTATCCTAAAAATACTTTACTCACGAAGCTTAATTTTCACTATACATGACAACCATTCTTTTCATTTTTTATAGAAGAATAGTTATAAGTATCATAACGTTTATAGAAGACGGCTATAATATAATTAGTTATGACAAAAGGTGAGAGTTAAGCATAATATATATAAGTGCGAGAAACATTAACATTATAAGTTATACGTTAGGGGAAAAAATCATAACTAATTCTTTTGTAAGGTTAGTAAAACTATTAGACCTTAAAAAGGTTACATCCTAATTTCATTCAACTTTAATGTTGAAATTTGACTCGCACGGTGTAAAACTTCAACATCTACTTTATTGATTTGTCTATAGCCTTGTAGCCTAAAGACGTGTGGGCTTAAATCCTTGTAAGTACAAAGTTAAATGAACGGTATTTAAAAATACCTTAGAGTTATTTTCAAACAAATAATACTATAGGCAAAGGATACCCTACTTCTATACTGACCTGGTGGGTCAAACCCGCACTGATCAAGCTCATGAGTTAGTCTACCCACTACTCTTAATGAGGAGATAACTAACTTAGTGGGAGCTTGACCCACTATTTCACGACTCACTTTTAACCTTCATGAAGACTTGTATATATGAGGCTCAAGAGGTATAAAGAGGTAACATTACCGTCAGATTACTACTCATTTACATATAAATAAATACACTACGTTCGCTCATTGTGGCCCCGACCTGACTTGAGCGAGTGTTTGGATCCTCTAGCATGTTTTCTATGGCCGTAAGGATGAAAAACAAGACTACAATACAACGATATGGACCCAAACATGAGAATTCTCATCCCATACATGTGACCCGAAACCACTCGTGTGACGGGAATTTGTTTTAACACTATAAGATATACTTCAAAATAAAAATAAGAATAAAACATAAACCTCATTTAATCCTCTCATCTACCTCATCCCCACAATATTCAAAGAAATATTTATTGTTCACCTTCCCCTCCCTTCATATACCCCCATATTCACTTCTTCCACACCACTATTCCTTCACAATGTTGAACTCCACAACCCAATTCTCCAACCATCTCCCCTATGATCATCTTCTCAGCAATCTTTCATTAGCCCACACACTCACACTCACTTTGCTGATAACCATCACCACCCTCACATACTACTTCCTCAACAAGCCTCGAACCATCTACCTCATCGACTTCGCTTGTTTCAAGCCACCCTCGAGCCTCCGCGTGCCGTTCGCCACCGCAGCCGAACACGGGCGCATCATCTTAGCCTCACAGCCCAAGAGCATCGCCTTTCAAGTCAAGATCTTTGAAAGATCAGGCTTAGGTGAAGAAACATGTTTACCACACCCTTTGCATTATCTCCCACCTGATCCTTATATGATTGATGCTAGAGATGAATCCCAAATGGTCATTTTCGACACGATGGATTCGTTGTTTCGACAAACGGGGATCAACCCGAAAGATATCGATATCTTGATTGTTAACTGTAGTCTCTTTGCTCCAACTCCTTCTCTTTCGGCTATGGTGGTTAATAAGTATAAGATGAGGAGTAATGTCAAGAGTTTTAACTTGTCGGGTATGGGTTGTAGCGCGGGTTTGATATCGATAGACTTCGCGAAGCACTTGCTGCAAGTGCACTCCGAGTCGAATGCGGTGGTGATCAGTACTGAAATAATCACCCCGAATTCGTACACGGGGAAAGAACGGTCAATGCTCCTCCCAAACTGTCTGTTCAGGATGGGAGGAGCAGCTGTTCTTTTGACGAATAAAAGGTCACAACATAAACATGCAAAGTACAGACTTTTGCATGTGGTTCGGACCCACAAAGGGTCCGAAGACAAGTCATACCGTTGTGTGACACAAGAAGAGGACAAAGAAGGTCACGTCGGGATCGCCTTAAACCTAGACCTAATGGTCATCGCGGCCGACTCGCTAAAAGCAAACATTAGCGCCATCGGACCGTTGGTTCTTCCGGTGTCCGAACAACTCTTGTTTCTCCTCAATCTTATAGGTCGAAAGCTACTCAAAATCGATCTGAAACCATATATCCCGGACTTCAAAAAGGCGTTCGATCATTTCTGTATTCACGCGGGCGGGCGGGCGGTGATTGACGAGCTTCAGAAGAGCCTCAGGCTGTCCGCGGAGCACGTTGAGGCGTCGAGGATGACGTTACATCGGTTCGGGAACACGTCATCGTCGTCATTGTGGTATGAATTGGGGTATATGGAGGCTAAAAAGAGGATGAAAAAGGGTGATAGAGTGTGGCAAATAGGGTTTGGTAGTGGGTTTAAGTGTAATAGTGCAGTGTGGGAATGTAATAAGGAGATTGAAGCTTCAAAGGATGGTGCATGGGCTGATTGTATTCATAAGTATCCTGTTAATGAGCCAGAAGTTGTGAAGATTTAGGGACAAATGTGTTGTTTTATGTGTGATTAGGATAAAACCTTAAATAAAATGATTTCAAGTGTTTCATATTTGTTTCGTAAATTGCTAGTGGCATAGATTAATTGAACAACTAGAAAATCGTTTATAAAATGTTTGGTGGAAAACTCGTTCATGTATGCACGTTTATATTCAAATAATGTGTGTATACAGGGTATACGTGTGATATGCTACATGGTGTTTTTTTTTTTTTATATGGATAGGGTGTTGTGTTGATTAAACTTCTAAGTGCGTTTTAGACGCTTGTAATGAATTGTTGGATGCATTATTGTAAGCGTACTAGTTAGTTCATGCATTGGACAAAGACATATAACATGGAAACACTGTTTTTATTACTTTGAACTCATTCTTGTAACTAGTGTAGCCATAACGTTATAATCGTAAGGTATCATATTGATTTTTTGAAATATACTTAAATTAAAATAATATAAAATTTAATTTTATGATATACTTTTTAGTAAATAATAAAATATACAAAAGTTTTTTTAGTTATAAAAAATTGGTGTAACTAGATTAAAAAAAAATGTCAACAATTGATATTTGATTCTACTTTTGCTCTCCTATTTTTAACTTTATTTTATTAACAATGTTGAAAACCTCTCAACCTTAACCATCCGATTATTGTTATCAATGGTCCCATACTTGGTACTGTTGGAATTTATTTTCTTTGTAATTGGGACACGAGACTTTAGCAATAAGGACATAATTAAAAAGGGACAAAAGACTAGCAAAGTTTAATTTCATATATTTAATAAGACAAACAAGCAATGTGAACTAAGTACACTATTCCGTCTATTGACAAATCTTGAAAAAGAACGGTTTTTCATAACTTACTAATATTTGTAATCTAACTCTCTCATTGTAGGTTGAAGCCTGTAAACATGACCGGTTAACTTTATTCTTCACTTTCTAATCAGATCAAACGATCTCATTAGGGAAAAAAACAACTTTTTAAAACTGTCTTTTTGTATCTTTCACAATCAAGTGTTTTCATGTGATTAAGAATGGTAAAAAAAACAGAAGATTTAAAAGTAGTTGGTTGAACTTAGTTAAAACAATTACTATTTACTAAGAACCTTTGTTAGAAATCCTTAATAAAAATTAAATCCAAGTTGTTTGTGTTGTACCGGTAACTTAATGGTATACCATGTCCCACCATCAATCACGAGTTTGGGGCAAAAGAATAATTAAACATATGATTTTCTTTTATTTTTTCTTCATCATATATATCTTTAGCGATTGTACTATATAACAAGGAAAAGGAGAACACATGTTAACACTTAATATGTATATCCGCATTACTTTTTTGGTTGGTTTTAATCTTCACTTTATAGAAAGTCTTTTTATAGGAAAAATGTATCAATGTTCCTCTTCTGGTTCTTACAAGGACCAAAGGAAGATAGTTGTTCGAACTATATGTATACATTTTTAGAAGACGCTAATATTTTTCCCCTTTAGTTTATGGTATACTTTCCCTTGAAAATATTATACTAAGATTATCAAATTTTGTCTTTAGTATATAAAGAGTGTATATAACCCATGTGATATTTTGAAGGGTACAAATGATACATTTAACAACCCTTAAAAGCAAGTTTTTTTTTTAAAACAAATCTTTAAGTTGCAAGTTCTTTCATATGTCTCAATTTTATGATTAATATTCATAATAATTTGGAATGTTATTTTCTTGAAATGTAGTAATCAACTTTGGCTGTGGTGTGCAATATGCCTACCAAAATGGATGGGGTAGTGATGTGTGCCTACGTTGGCACCCACGAAGTCCATGCAATTGAATTTCTATATTATCTTTTTTATGTTATTTGTTATTTACTTAGATTAGTGGGTTAGTGGAGTCTTCATGTTCTATTAGTTTCTTTTGTTTGTAAGCCTATAAAAGGTTGTGCTATTTCAACATTAAAGGGGGAAAAATGAATTAGTAGAAATACTCTGGTTTCCTTCTAGTTTTCTATCTGGTTTGTCTCTATTTTTTTTGGACCATTTGATTAACGACTCGGTTCGTATCAGGTAGCGATGGCGGATAATTCGGATATGATAGTGGTGGTGACACACTAGTGATCGATGGGTGGTTGTCGCTTATTTAAACCCGTCAACAAGTGATTTTTCATACATTTGATACTAATACAAACACTCCCACTTATAAATTATTTATAAAGAAATAGTTAGGACAAATAATTAAAATAGCATTTACATTATTAATCGATGAGTAATTTTACAAAATTAATAATCTAGGTTATGATTTGTTTCTTTTTTGTCATATTTATTTTGCAGCTTATACAATCATGTTCTTGACCATACACAAATATTAATCAAATCTTGGAAACATCAAATTGATATATCAATCTACTGATATTATTGAATTAAATGTTTCTAAAATACATTAGTAGTATCGTGGTCTAGTATTGTACGAACTCGTTTACCCACCACCACATGGACGGACAATATTATTTGCCACTGAAAGAAGTAGGTGAATCTAACCAAAGATCATAGATAAAGGAGTATCATTACAGAAAAAGCCAACGCATATCATACAAAAAATACAAGTAATTGTTCTAAAAAAAGTTTTAAATACAAAAAGTATTTTTGCTATAAAATATGAAAAGACACAATGAGTCAAAAAAAAGTCACAAAAAAATTATATCTCACAATCTAAATCGAATTTCAAAAAAGTAATTCCGAGCTTTTGTTCCTCTAGCCGTCCTCAATAAGAAAAAAAAAATAAACGAAAAATAAAAAAAATAAAAAAAATTAACGTTTTTTTATTGTGTCATTTATGAAAGATACAATGACGTCATTATGGCATTATGAAAGACACAATGACGTCATTGTGTCATATTTTTTTTTTATTTTTTTCCTGAAAGAGGACGACGAAAGGAACAGAAACTCCGAATTACTTTTTTGAAATTCGATTTACATTGTGAGATATAATATTTTTGTGACTTTTTTAGCTTTATTGTGTCTTCTCACACTTTGTATAAAAATACACTTTGTATCAAAAATACACTTTGTAGAATAACCTCACCCTTGTTCAATGAGAATAATAAAATATCATATAAATAATAATTAAGGCGACTCCTATACAATGAATATATTAAAAAGGTAAGTGATTTAACGAAATTATAATGATATGAAACCAGTAAAATATTTATTTACTAAAAAGTAAGAGAAAAAAGAACATATTATGTATAAGTGGTTTTTTCAGGGTTTTTTTCAACCAGACAGTTTGTTAGTGTTGGTTCATTAGCTAGAAAGTGATTTGTAACAAATACTAGTTTAACCGGTTGAACATGCCGCTCCATTATAGCTTCCAAAATATAACATATAGCTTGTTACACATTAAATGCATTTTGTTCAACAAATAGATAATATGCCGTAAGACTAGTCCGTCTTATGTATCACCAACACGTTTTAAAAATATGCTTGTAAAAGGAAGCAAAAATTCATAAATATACATATTAAGTGAGAACAATTCATGATAAATGATCTTCTTTAAGTTTTCAACTGGACAACCTAAAATAAATCTGAAAACTTCTTTGTAAGCAAAACATGTAATATATATTAGTCTATATATATAAGTGATCAATGTTACAGGTGAATCAAAGTTCTAGGCACTTTAAGCTAACAACGTTGTGACATGAAAAAGATCATTTATTTATAGGATATATACATGTATCTTTTAAAATATTGTAGTACTTTCATTTATAAGAACCTAGGCACCTAGCTCGTGCATTAAAAAAACAAAAAAAATGACTATATATGGTAAAGATAGATATTGGTTGTAGTTGCATGAACTTTAAAATGTTTGTAGATAAGCTGTGACCCTAACTTTTTTTAGTTCATTAGTTGTGAGACACTCACACACAGTGAAGCCATTAAAAGTCTAGTACGTAGGACCTTACAGGAGTAATGGTATAATACCAACCCGTTACCTATGTGTTTCTATCAATATTTAATAACCTCAACTACAAATTTTTAAATTTAGTTTTAATTTTAATATTTATCTTCTTTATAGTACTTATATTTTTTATAACTACTATATTTAGGTGAATGAGACTAGATTCATGGAGAAAGTTTAACTACAAACACAAAATATGCAAGTGGTAGGTATTGCTATATAAACAACGTGAATAATAAGATCCACTATGCACTCATTAAAATCATTATATTGGTAGAAAGACCTTAAAGTCGAAATTAAGGCTACAAACGAGTTTTTATTTCAAAATCCCGTGATAAAAATTATGCTAGTTTTCACTTGCCTTTAAAACATTCACATCTCATTTCTTATTTTTATCCTTATAAGCATTCACAGTGGATTCTGTATTTTTATCTATATAATTATACTAAAAATCACTATATTTTCTCTCTTATTTTCAAATAAATAATACTTTTTATACCATTATCATTACTTTTTTTTCTCTTCTCAACTCACAACCACTTTAAAAAATATCAAAAAATTATAGGGATTTAACAGTTCCCCAAAATATAGCGATAAACAGTAACATTTTCTCTATTCATTCACTTACAACACTCAAAATCATTTCATATAATATAAGAAACACACTCACATATTTTTAATGATTTCACTGTGAATGCCTTAAATACACTAAAAATCATTATTTTTTTCTCTCTTCTTCCAATTAAATAATATTTTTGATATATTTATCATTATTTTTTATCTATCTTTCACTCACGATCACTATTAAAAATATAAATAAATTTATAAGGTTTGAACATTGAATCCTCAAATTTAGAGATAAATAATAATATTTTCTCTTTACTCCACTTAAAACTAGGGGTGTGCATGGTCGGTTTGGTTCGGTTTTAGCCTAAAACCAAAACCAAAAACCGATATTTCGGTTTCTAGGTTTTTAAAACCGTTCAGTTTTGGTTTTCGGTTTTTGGTTTTCGGTTTTCACTTCGGTTTGGTTTCGGTTTTTTTGGTTTTTCTTTTTGGGCTTTAAGTTTTTTTCTAAAATATTAGTTTAAAGTATTTAATTTAAGCTAGAAGTTTGGGTTTACATCATTTGTTGATCTTTAAACATAATCTCTATATTCCTATAAATTACTTGACATTATAATTAATTGTAATTTATAAAATACAATAACAAAAAAATCAATAAAACATATTAATCTACAAATAAAAAAGTTTAAATATTATTTTTGAAACCTAAATATTCAATCTATTCTAGATAGGATAAGTTAATATAAGTAATTTATAGCTAGTCATGTTAATAGTATATGAATACACCTTTAAATTTACAAGTTTTGTTTTATGGTTTCGGTTCAGTTTTTTCGGTTTCTGAGCAAAACCGAAACCAAACCGAAAAAATCGGTTTTAAAAAACCATCAAACCAAACCGTCGGTTTCTAATGGTTTCGGTTTTATTGGTTCCGGTGCGGCGGTTATTTCGGTTGCGGTTCGTTTATTTTGGTTTTTTGCACACCCTACTTAAAACCACTCAAAATCATACCATATAATTTAAAAAATAAACTCACACATTTTTAAAAAACAGAATGTGAGTGCTCTTATCCAGTTGCCTCAAATACGAGATTATCAATTCTTGGATCAACTTTGTACCAAGTGTAATGAAGTAATTTAAACGAAAAGTTGCTTTAAGAGCCTCAAATGTTATTTTAACAGTTTAATAAACAGTTAAAAATTGATTAAGTTGTTTTTCTACTTATCAGCAAAGTTGTTACAATCTAAACTACAGCAGCTTGGAGATCAGCAAAACACTGGAATGTGAATTAGTGTCAAATCAACTCTAAGTTGCCTAGAATTTTTACCCAATTTCGAGGACGTTCAATATTATTTAAGCTAAACGATTAAAAGAATAAACAAAATGATATAAGAGCATTCAAAATCCATCACACATTTTCATCCTTAAAATTACACAAAAAATCTTTATTTTTTTCTTTTCTTTTAAATTAAATAATATTTTTTTTATACTTTTATCATTAACTTTTCTCTCACATCTACTCACAATTATTTTTAAAAATATTAAAAAATTTATTGTACCGTGATTCTCCAAATATAAAAAATCACGGTACAATCATCATAATTCTTTTTTTCTCATTTAGTCACAACCATCTCTTATATTATAGAGCACTCACTCATATAAAAATAAGAAACAGAATGTGAATGTGAATGCTCTAAATGGAAGTTACAAATCTGAAAGAATCCATTCTATTTGTGCCTATGGCATTGAATGTAATGCAACAACTCAATCTACTAATCCGACACACCCATTCCTGGCATATATCTCCTTTTCACTATATACTTTCTCAATACACAATCGACGATTTTACTTTTTTTTTTTAACGATAAATGTGCGATCCTGATTCGGAGAATATGTGTTATCTTAATCGAGCCCGCCTATTCATTTCTTAGCCGGGACCGCACCCCCAACCCCCTCAGGAGGAAACTCATTCCTGAGAAAACCTCCTGGATCAACTCTAAGCATTTTGCTCATAGTAAGACTTGAACCCATAACCTTTCAATATTTACACAATGTTACTGTTCATCTTTGTTAAATTTTAATAATTTTCAAAGTGAGTGTGAGTAGAGGAAAGAGAAAAATTAATAATAAATGTATAAAAAAATATTTTTTATTTGAAGAAAAAAAAAGTAATGATTTTTAATATAATTATAAAGATAAAAATGAAACATGTGATGTGAATGTTATTATGATTTATATTTCTTTTTCCTTTTTTTATGCAACCCTTTTCTACCACTACAATTAGCATCGATGTAACATCATTTTACTTAAGAGCCGAGCTCAAACTTTAGGTATAAAGCTCGAAAACAAGCTCGAGCTCTGTTAAGTTAAATGAGTCAATCTCGAGCCTATCTCATTTACACCCCGTTCTTACTCCATTAAATAAGTAGATAAACTACTGAGAGCAGACACATGTTTATTGCTCTAGACATAAGCTAGTCTTGAATTTATAAACATACAAGTTGGAAAACAATGACTTGTTGCTGCTAAACAGCAAAGAACGCTGAATGGTGGAAAAAGTGCTGAACTTGATAATGGACTCGAAATTGGCAATTATTATTAGAAGTAATTTTTAAATGGTTCAAATTTATTAAACTGAATAGGAAACGTACAGATGCTCTATGAGCTAAGAAACAATAACTAATTCGATATGATATGAGACAAACATAACAAATAACATAAAACAAAACAAAAAACACCAACCAACAAACTAAGACTACGATCAGAAACAAACAAACCAACAATAACATGGCCTACAGATTAAGCAAAAACTGAATAATACCAAACCTCCAAAAAGATGGTCCAAGACCCTTGAGATCCACCACCAGCCGTACGAACAATGCCAACTCTTGGTTCTTTCAAAATTCCATCTCGTGCCATGGCGTTTAGGTCCCACAAGGCGAGGCTTGAGGTAAGAGCTTTATGTAGAACCCAATAAACCATTCATGATCTCTTCATTCCTTTGATTGCTTTTACATATCAGCCTCCATTGACCTTAATATGATCGATTTGATGAGATGTACATGAAGCACCTCCGCAAGGCCTTGAGGCATTTTCCAGATCGCCCTGCGGCTTTCAAAACCATAACCAACTTAAAAAGCAAAACTAGCAACAATATAAATGAATCTCTACTTCAAGATACAATTTCCTTTAAAAAATACCAAAATTTCGATCCTTCAGATTCTTAAAGCAGACCATCCTAACCAAAACCAGCTAGATCTTTATTCTACATTTAATCTTCTACTGTTAATTTGAGCCACATCAATGCATCATTCCTTGTTTTTAAGTCAATCTTTCTCTTCTTTTCTACCAAAATTTTTCCTAGAATCATATGAATTCCTTCATTTCTTCTTCAGCTATCATTGAAAGGTTCTTGCCTTTCTCTTTGAAGACAGAACCACAAGAATCATCACAACCCAATTGTCTAACCTCATGAATGCTCGAATCAACCAAGTCATGATTATCCATCGCATTTTCTTTTACCATATCTTCCTCACTGGTTGCCAGCATTCCTTTTAACATTTAGTCCATTCAATATTTGCACAAATTTTCTTTTCTCACAATAGTATCCATCAGCAACGAAAGCTTGATGCTTGACTAAAAACTCAGTGTGCTTCGAGAAGGGTAAACACAAACTAGGGAAAAATCAAATGCAACCACCAAAGTAGTTAACAATCAGAATGGGTTGACTGGTCGGAGAAACAACCGGGTGACAGAGGTTAGCGGCATACAAACAAACCAACAATCACGTTGAGTAAAAATATCACCCATACAATAGGGTCTGGAGATTGTGAGATGAGAGCAAACATTACCCCTTTCCCATGGAATAAAGAGACTAACGCCGAGAAGAGAAATGGTCATTAGGGAGACAAACAAACTTCGAGCCTTACTAGAGATATTATACACTCTCTTTCTATGACAAATCACCTTCCTTCGCCCTAATCTTGGCATTACCTCATTGCAAGTAGGGTTAGTTCATAACTTCATATCTTGATTTAGAATTAACTGTATGCACTTTTGCTTAGATCTTGATTATTGTGTTATGTTAGCGAATCCATGATCATTTTATCATAAGTATTCTAACTCTTCAGAATATGCTTTTGAATATTTGTGAGAGTAGTTTAATCAAATCATGTGACTGTTTTAAGTTCTTCTGCAGGTTTAGAGTTTCTACTACTACATTATCGATAAATAAATCTTCTATATTTCGTCTTCTCATCTACAGGGAACACAAACTTTGAGCTCTAACTACACTAATAAAGATAATAGATTGAAAGCTAAACCCTAAAGCTTTAAAATTGGTGATGACCATTGAACATACATGAAATGGCTCTAAGTACATTGATGAAGATGATGAATACTCTAGCTGCTAATAACAATGGTAGTGGTTAAAACAGTCAATAAACTCTCATATTTACCCTGATTAACATATTCCCTCACCAATATAGTAATATATGCTAAGTATGTTGATTATAATCATCCGCTCAAATTTCCCAAACCCTAATTTTTAGATCACATACCTGTTTCAGCAAAATCATTTACCAAATTGATCGATTTCTTACTCGCAAATCCTCAGATCCTCATCCAATCGACTGAAATCCCCCAACAAAAACCCATGTTTATCGATCATCACCGAATTCGAAACCTTTTCAGCCCTAATTTGCGACTCAAATTCGCTCTTTTTGGCGAAATAAGCAGCTAAAGCATCTTCATTGGTTCCAAATTTGCCCAAAAACACACGCGAATTGCTGAAAGGGTTTCGAATTCGAGCAATCCATCTGCCATTCTTCCTCCAAACACCTTTGTAGCGTTTTGTTGTGGATTTTGATTTGTTTATTGGTATGATTGTTTCGGTTTCTTCAGGGTGATTCATGTCGTCATTGTGGCTGTATATAACTGTTAATTCTTCCATTAATTTACCTTCTTCCCGCTCATTGTTGGTGTTTGAATCCATGAAAGATTCGTGCTGAATGCTGTGAATCTTGAATAATGTGCAATAATGACCAATGTGAATTGAAGAAGACAACCAAAAAATTAAGGGTTCTAAAAACTAAATTAAGAAACCAATTAATCTATTATTAAAGATCAACACCTTCTATGCGTCTCATCTAGCCTGATACGTAACGTATAGAGTCAACGACGCTAAAACAATAAAAATTTTGGGGGTTGTGAGAGAACTATACACTTCATATAACCTTATATAACACATATAACTGTATATGACGCGTATAGCAAAATGAGACATTGAATACGAGGAAAAATTCATGGGGCTAGGTTCATACGAACTTACTCTATATGACCCATATAAAATTATGTGGTGTTGATTTATAATTAAATGTGTGTAGATATGGGGACTCAAAATTCAAAGTGAAATAAGAAGAATAATGCATATGGTTATCTGTTGTGTAAGAGAATTCACAGTCCGTCTTTAATTTTTATGTGAGTGGATGTCTTATATTATAGGAGATAGTTGTGAGTGAAGAAGAGATAAAAGTTATGGGGGTTGTACCCTATTTCCCCAAATATGAGGTAATACGGTTCAACCCCCATAAATTTTTTAATATTTTTTAAAGTGGTTGTGAGGGGATGAGAAAAAAATGGTAATGATAAATGTATGAAAAAATATTATTTAATTGAAAATTAAAAAAAAAAAATTTAGTATAATTATAAATACGTAAATGAAACATAGATTCTGAATGCTCTATAGACAATCTTAGAAAAAGAAAAATAGAAATATGAAAGCTTATGGCAAAATATTGTTTCTTTTTCTGGTAAGGAGAGAAAAAAAGATGTAGAAAGCTTCTTTAAAAGGGCTCTTTCTTTGCTCAAAAGTAATTCATTTCCCCAAGAATGTATCCGAAAAATCCTTCTAATATTGTAAATAATAATGTTTCACTATCAGATTAAAAAGATCGAATTTAATAATAAGATGACATATTATATACTTTAATAATTTAATATACTAACATATAAAGAATATAACAATATACATTATTTTGTGTGTTTGTAATATTTATAAAGTTCAAAGCATTAAATGAAAGATACTGAGTTTAAAGTATTAATATATCATTAAATGGTATTCAAAAAGTGTTTGTAATATTCATTAAATGGAAGTTCAAAGAAGGATTAAATGAAAGATACTAAAATAAATAAAAGTTTAAATGTATGATAATATATCATTAAATGGTATTCAAAAAGGGGGAAAAACACAAAATAAATAAATAAATAAATAAAATAAAAATTGATATATGATCCGTTCTAGTCCGACCGGTTGTTGTAAGATTAAAGTTCACACAACAAGATCTATTATGAATTTATTTCTCAGTCGTATTCTAAAAACATTAGAATTCAAATGACAAGGTCTGGTTTTGAATTCTGGTTTGATTCGTCTAATTTAAAGAGACTCATATTTCACCTTGTAAGTTTTTTTTTTTTTTTTTTTTTTTTTTTTGAATAGCATCACCTTGCAAGTAAAGCTCCACGGTAGGTCACAGATAACATTAGAGGATCAATTGTATTATTTAGTTATTTTATACGTATGTATTCATTTATACATACGGACTTGGTGGACTCATGTGTTTGTTCCATGTTTGACAAAATACCACAAATAAGTAGAACAATCGTCACTGGCTTTAAAAATAACACATAAGTTGTGAGATCTTTATTATTGCGATATATGTCTAAAATCTGCATTGCTAGCCTAACAACTACGCTTGTAAGTCTTTTAGATAATAAGTCTTAACTAACAATTAGAATATGTAGTTGCAAATTTGCAATAGATTATGACGATATAAATATGTGTAACTTGCAAAAAATCGCATAATATGTGACAATAAGGCATTAACATAACGTTGAGGTGAGCTTGTAAGTATGTGTTTGTGTTACTGAACCCAAAAGTCACGTTTGCTTATGTATATATGTTGTTTTGATCTATAATTCGTATTATATCTTCACTAATATTTCTTATGAGTCTTATCATTATAATGTGTCTATAAGTCATGTTTTATAGTTTACTATGTTAGTATCACGTGTATTATATAAGTTAAATAAATAAATTTTTAAATAGTATTAATAAAAATTTATGAATTATAAACAGATATTTTGAGAAGATATATAACTAGAATTACGTATGAGTAACAATGGTTAATGCCTCTTAAACCCAAAAAATTACGTGAATTACATCACTTTTTTTGCCAATAACAATGGTTAATGTCTCTTAAAGCCTTCAGTCATTACTTAATTATGAAATTTATGAGAAGTTATAACATTATGGTGGAAATGCCACGTACTTATAACGTCTCTATAATGTTTACAGGGTGGTGTAAGGACGTTTTAAGATGCTATAATGGACATTTAGTGCTCCATTATGTTTGATCTAATAGATGGATTTTTTTAATAAAAAATGTGTACAAGTGATTTAAAATTTTGTTGACCATCTCAAAGTAAGAAGAACAAAAAGTGAAATGAAGAAGAAATATGATGAAAAATTTAGTAGAATAATTGTTAGACTACGTGGAAAAACTGATTTGAATTATTGTGCCTACTCCACTCAGCGACTTAAGTCTTGTGTTTGGTTTTGACCATTCCATAACAAAAATATAGCTGTTCACTTTCACACTATACTCTCTCTAGTGCAACAACTTATCGTTTTCATTTGTAGGTCTTGTTGGCAACTCATCATTTCACGTCAGTTTTTTATCTATTGTTATAAACACATAAATTAACCTACAACACCAAAGGTGGAACCACCATGAGCATGATGTGGTCAATTGACAATATTATTTTTTCGTTTTCTTGAGTGTTATACTACGTAAATTTCAAATTACACAAACCTTTTTTTTTTACAACTAACACTACTTAAGAAACAAAAAAAAAAAAGATTATGACCCCTATTGTCCATTGGTTTAAAAAATTTAGATGAGTTTTTTTTTTTTTTTGTTAAAAAGGTAATTAAATCATATAAAGAGTTAAATAAATATTTTGTTCTACTTGTGTAGATTGTAAAAATATATAATTATAACCTAAGACTCTAGCCAATTCTTATTTTCAGCTAATCATTTATTAATAAAACTCAAGATAAAGCATAGCTTGTATTTAAAAATGGATTTTCATAACCGGAGGAATGATAAGTATATAAACGATGTTTGCATTTACTATTTTAAAACTAGTTCTTTGCACGCCCACATGTGATTGCCACATCACTAGAGATGAAAAAACTGATAGTTATAAGGGTAGTCTTGTCAATAAGTTAAATAACAAATATAGATAATGGCAGTGATGGTGTTTTTCTTATATGTTATTAAATTTCGGATCAAAGCTACTGGTTAGTGCGACTAACCAAACTATATGATCAGTTTGAAAGATGAGAATATTATTAATGCCCATGATAGTTCTTTAATATAATATATACAACTCAAATAAACATCAATATATATTATTTGTTAGATGTTAGATATAACAAAAGAAAAAAAGGAGACGGTTATATTAAATTACACAAAGAGTATATCAAACTTATTAAGCATCCTGCAACACCCTAGTTTAGGAATGTCGTTGAAGGCAATCAACTCACGGTTCAAAACAAAGCCAAATGTAGGTTTGAACTATCATCTCTGTCACACAATCACATTACACTCGTACTCAAACCTAGCATTTTCCGGTCATCACCGTGAGCTAGCCATCCTAAAATGTTAATTAGTAAGGACTGGAGATCGAACCTGAATTGCTTTTAAAAAATCCAAACCGCTTACCGCTAGTCCATGTTAAAGTGGTTGGTCATGCTTTATTACATGACTATTAAATATTAGAAGCTAACATAATCTATATTATATTATAACGCACGAAAGAGGGGTTACGTCATAATTTAAGAGATTTGAACATTTTAAGCACAAGGTACAACTTAAAATCAATTATTTCTAAGGGCAATACTGTCATTTTAACCATGCTAAAAACGTGGATATTCAAATCTATTTACACATTGATCCATTTATTTGTTAATAATTTACTGTTTGTGTGGTTGTTAGATGTTTTCACTTAAAATATGGAAATGTTTGTTTTGATTTTAAGAAACAGTTACAGCCAGTTTAAAAAAAATCCAGCATACAAATACGTACTATATATAGTCCAGTTTATAAATAGTTGACCAAATCTCTTGAAATTATGAGTTTTACGACTCTTAATATCTAACTACATATCATATTTGATTTTAACCCGCATCGCACGGGCACACTACTAGTTACTGTATCATACATGGAATGAGTCATAGACTACAAAATACAACCGAATATCAAACAAGAACAAAGACGATTCGATACCAACAACTTTTCTTCAATCTTCATAATATTCAATCGTTATTCATAATCGTCTTCTTCATACCAAAATCCACAAACTGACAAACCATCAACACTCAATCCGCCATTATACTAATGTAAAGCTCTTCATCCAACCGTCGGAATTCACCAAGAAGAAACCCATTATCGTCTACAATCATCGACCCATACATCTCAATCCAATTCCCCTGTTCATCTTCTTCCATCAGTCGAATTCCACCACCACAATTCTCACCAACCACCGGCGATTGAAAAGCTTCGATTTCCGATTTGGGGGTCTGTGATTCATCGCCGGTGAGATCTTTATGTAACAAAGAATCGATCTTTGAAGGTGGAGATTCAACCTCATCGTCGGAGAGAGTGATTACTTCATGAATCGGTTGATTTGATCCCACTGAACTTTCACAGTCGTCGTCGTTGTATTCGCCGGAGATGTCGTCGGAAAATTTGATCTCGTTTAACCCATGAATTGAATGTGAAACTGTAGTTATTGGAACCCTTTTGGTTCCTCTGTAATCGATGGATGAAACTTCTGTTGATCTTCTCTTCGGCATTGAATTGATTGATTTGATTTGATTTGATTTTGTATTTGTTTTGTTATTGATTGAAAAAGAGGATCAAAGGGGATGAGTATATATAGGAAGACTTCGGGTCAATCAAAGTTTATTTCGTTGAATAATAATCTCAAACTTCTAGCCCCTGAATTATGAGAAAAAATGCAAAATTCAACCCTTAAGCTTTGATATGTATGTTTTTCCAGTGACACCGGTGTCTTGTTTTAAAACTTTTTAAACTATTTTTAATCAGATTTGAATTTAAATATTTATTCCTAGATTAATATTATAGTGGTTAAAGCTCACATATATTGTTATCTATTTTTCTTGATTAATTAATATTTTGAAGGCATTAAATATCTTTCTTTTTTTAAACGGCAAATATACGACCTTGATGCTTAAGATATGTGTGTGTTATCTTAATCAAGTCCATCTATTTATTTCCCAACCGGGACCGCACCCCGACCCCTAAAGGAGAAAAAACCATTGTTAAAAAAACACACTGGTTCAACTCTAAACAAAAGAGACTTAAACTCATAATCTCCTATTATTTACATGTCATGGGTAACTCACTTTAAAAAGTTTAAGATCATTGGTATAATACCTTACTTATGTGGTTGAGTTTAATAGTATTCACACATAAGATGTTAAATTAATTAATATTAAACTTTTGATTCTTTTGAACGCTTAGTGATTATGTTTAACATGGATTGTGAAATAAGTGGCATCAATGTGGCATTTAAGTAACATATGAATATTTAACGTGAAATATGTTATTAAAACTAATTATAAGAGTTTAAAAGTTGAAAAAAAGTAAATAATGTAAGAACTAAGAGCATTTACAGTAAAAACTCCATCTCTATTGTATTATTGTTTAGAGAATTTTTGTATTTTACATCTCCATTAGCATCTCCATCTCCTTCTCTATTTCCAAACTTTAAAGTTTTGTAAATAATGATTCTTTAAATATAAAGATTCAATATTCATTAATCTTTATATTTTTTGTGAGTGTACAAGATAAAGAAACAATAATAAAATAAATATTTGTGAGTAATATAGAGATAAAGATAAAATATATGAGATATTAAACAAAGTTAAGAGAAAGTTGTAAAGAAATATGATATTTAGTTAAAATATAAATAAAGATAGAGAAAGAGATTATGTCGTAAATGCTCTAAGAGAGATGGTTGTTCTTTGTAATAAAAGCTTAAATACAAGAGATGTGTAGTAATTTGTAAAAGTCAAGCATGAATAAAGGAAGATTGGTTTTATAATGGAAAATTATATAACGAAACATAGTTCTAACTTGAATTCTAAGAAATGTATATATGATAATCAAAACACTTTAGATCTAGTGGTTTGTACATGTTTAGACTTTTAAAGTATATTTGAAAGTTAAAAAAGTATTACTATTTTATACATCTAATAAAAGGATAATGATACGAGCTTTATCTCATTATCCCTTTACATATTTTCTTTTGATTCTATTATTTTTATAATCTTCTTGTTATTCACATGCCTATCGACTTCCCATATTTCAACCAACCATCTTGAATAATAAGAAATTTAGTCGTATCACTTATGTTCTCATAAAATGTTATTATTTTGTTGTATTAATTGTCTATGTGCTATTTATTATGTTATATATGTTGCTGTATTTCTTATTATAGGTAGATTTTTTAATTATGTTTCATACTCTGTATTAATGAATGTTTGTTTATTGTTTGTTTGAAGTTGAGTTCTTTCTATAAGTAGTCTCTCTATCCTTATGAACGAGGATATGGTCTGCCTTTATTCCTCATGAACAGTAAACGAGGTTTTTCATTTAGGGTCAGGATGAAGTCAAAAGTGAAGTGAGGTTAGTTAAGTATGAGGGTATGATGGCGAGCTGGATGATGAGTCCTGACAATACTTGTACACGACTAATCAAAACTCGATGGAGTACTCTCAAAGCTTGATAGAACACTTTTATATCTTGACAATAAGGAGTTGGTTGTGGAGTTGTTGATGTGAAATTGACTATGTTTTATTTATTATATGCGCTATTGAGGAAGACTCTTAAGACTTGTAGAAGGACATTCTTAGCTTGAATTGGTGTTGAGTTGAGTCTTTCTTCGCCATCAGGGACTAAGAGTTAAGTCGTAGATGTCACAAAAACCTGTTAGAGGGTTCCAAAAGCTAAACCCTGAAGAACGGCCTCAATGGTCAAGTTGGTGAGAATGAACTATGGATACACCACATATATGTGTATGTGGTGTGTATGTGTGTGTGAGAGAGAGAGAGAGATGACAAGGAATATATTCTATGAGTCAACCTATCTATATTGAAATCATCACACTTACTCTCTATAAGATTTGAATCTACAATAATTTAATTAAATAATACATCATTTTACCATTTGGATATGTTTTTGACACACGTCGTGATAGATAATGCATCCAAGAGGGGTTTCCCTCCATCTGCATATATATTTTTGTTGTCTATCCTTAAGTTCTCATTGCCGATAACAAAGTTTACCTAATAAATGCTAATTCCTTTTCTTATTATGACTAATAATCAAAAAACACGTATGGATTAAAGTGATGGACTCAAAAATATTTATTCATTTCAAGCTCACTATCAAAGCTACCGTGTTGTGCTCAGACAAGATTAGGCTAATGGATCCTTTGTGTACACGTATACATGTAGGTATCCTTTGTGTACACGTATACATGTAGGTATCCTTTGTGTACTGACTTGATTGTTAGACAATCCTTTGAGGTCCCTTCTAATGAGTTCTTTATGTTGATTGTAGTTTAAATCCAAGCTTGGGATAATTAATATTAAAAGGTTGAAAATAAATTGAATAATTTTATTGCCAAAATGATCAAACTTACGTTTTATGATTATGTTATATTCCTCTTTTAAGTCGTTAACAACATAAATAATAATATAGACTTGAGAATTTTAAGCCAATATACCAAACACAAATATTATGTTTTACTCATAGGCTCATAGCTTTAGAGTGTTTGACGCATGGCTTTTAAGTGCTTAAGTTTTTATTTTTGAAATAAGCTTGCATTACAAAAACAGATTTATAGGATTAAATAGATTTATCTTTTATTTTTAAAATATCAGGTTTTAAATAAAACACTCAAAATATTAAAAGATCAATGCAAAGTTCTATTAATCAGACATGTTTAATTAAAACACTAGAGAATCTCAACTATACGAAGGATGAAAGACCCTTTTTTTAAGGAGCAAGAACGTCATACAATGTTTTAGCTGCTCAATAACATATAGATCATTCCAACAAGTTTAATTTAAAATTTTCAATTCTATTAATTAGACATGTTTTTAGCTAGTTTCAATTTCACATTATAGCTTTAGCTATCCTTCTACGACGAATAGGACAGTAGAGATTCAAATTAACTCAGAAAAATGTTACAACTTGTTAAATTTATGGTCATCATGATTATTTTCTTTTTTTGTGCTCTAATGTTTGAAATGTAACACGTCAAAAAATAGTATATAAGAAAAATTATTATTCTTAATCTTACAATGAATAGAAGACTTATTATAATATATACTAAGAACTTTGGTCGGTGAGTACAATAATGTTTAAGAGTTTCCCCGCTCCACCTTCTTTTTTTCTCTTTCTGAGTTTTACGATTGGTGACAAGATGAACAGGCTTGGGAACTTATGCGATGAAGAAGATAAACACGACGGATGCGACCGTAGCATCCACAGAAAGACTTTCGCCGACTTCCAGGGTTCCCTCTGTCGGCTTTGATTTCGGTTAATGTTTTGTCTTTTTGGTGGCAAACGGCAAACTTTGGCGATGGATGGGGTTGAATTATATTTTTGGTGATTGTTGGGGTTTTGTGTTTTAGCTTATGAACAAGATGAAGATGATGATGAATATAGGAGTTCTAAAAATGTGCGATGCGTGACGTTAGTGGTATTCATTCATGCTTTTGATCATGAAGATCTATGGATGCTTTTTGTTTCTCATTTACTGATTACAAGCTTCAAGCTTTACATCGATGAATCTAGGGTATGTTGATGTATTTCAACTTCTATCACATTGCTTATTAATGATTAACTAGTGTTATCTCCCGCGCTACACGCGCGGGAATTAGGTTGTTTTTACCTGTCTTACGCGACGTGACTTTGTTCGTTGTCGGGTCGACTCATCGGAACCACAAAAGCGAATACCGATACCGGTTTCGGTAATATGTATACCGGCAACGATGATGTTTACTCACAATCAGTTTGGTTCGTCGTAGTACTGTAACAGTAACTGCACCCGCTATAGCTTACGATAAAAAATTGCCACCGATGTTAGATGCCAAAAAAAAAAAATTGTGGTCAGAAAGTAAAAACACAAAACTTTATTGTAACACTTCACTTACATCACAAAAATGCCAATTAATCATTTTTGATGCCAAAACCCAAAAAATAACTTTTGTGTCAAAAACAAAACACAACTTGTTTAGCACCTCACTTGCGTTCAACATAAAAAACAACCTCAATTATAAACATGGACAAAAAACCAAAAGAATAATCCTAATTAATCCTAATTTGAAAGACCAATTTTTTTTGTGGCATAATTGAAAACCCTAAAAAAATTTTGCACCTACCATACTCATCAAGTTTTCCTCATTAAAACAAAAAGAAATGTGAACAAAGTGCAAATATGAAAAGTTTCTTGTAGCAAACTCATTGCTTTTTATATATAATAGTAAATTATATCCCGCGCTTCGCTACGGGTTAGAAACATAAATGAGACGTGTTAAGTTGTGTGTTTGTTTTAACTTATCGTACTATTGTATTGACCATGCGTAAAAAGTTTAGAAGTGAAGAGGTAAGCGGAGATAACCAATTAATCAATCACTTATCTAGATCTTGCAAAAGTTTAAGCGGAAACATATATAAAAAAAGAACAATAACTTTTATAAACTATAAAACAAATGTTTAACCAAAAGATAAAACGTCTAAAATGGGCACAGGTGATAAAGAAAACAAATGTCTATAATCTATCTAGTATTATTACTATTTACATTAATATATATATTATTATCGTTGAGAGAGGTCGATAAATTATATAATACATATTAAACCAAGATGTCGGTAACTACATTACCAACACCTTATTGGTCCACGTGTCACACTTTGATTCGTCCACATGTCACATTTTCTTTTTTTTATAACTTTTTTACTTACGTGAACTGGGTTACAGGATACTTGCTGGAAGAATGAAAAAAGATAAAAAATTAAAAACTCTAAAAGTCTAAATAGCAGCCTGTTTACTTGTATTGTAAAAACCCTCAAAGCCAACATCACCGTACACTCTAGACCATCAATACCACCTGAATTCGACTAATAGAAACTCTAGATCAACAGAGACCACACCAGACTCAAATGCTCAAACATATTGGTGTGGAACATGTAGAAACTAACCTCAGTATACTCGGATCTGGTCAAATCCCAAGCGCAACCTTCCATCTGTTGTGGTCGATCTATCTGCCGCCGCCACCGAACACCTTCATCTTTGACCATGGAACCCATCTTATCCTTCCCTTTCTGTTTTCCGATATATAAACCTTTTTAATGCAGTGTGATTTTGCGTGAATGAAGACGAAGATGAAGGCGGAATGAACTAGAGTTGATTGTTGACAATGAAAATGTAAATGAACTCCAATCTTGGTATTGATATTTGAAAATTAAATTGAATTGTGATAAAAGGTTGTGTAGAGATTACACTTCCAAAAACACTCTTCATATTTCTCTATGCATGCTTTCAGACTTTAGTTGATTATCTAGAGGTAAAAAAGCAGGGCAATTTTGTCATTTGGGTGAGCTATTACTAGCTTAAAAGGTCAACATAGGTTAACTTTCTTTCACGTATAAAACTGAAAAAAAAGCATCATATTATACAAAATATGTAAATATGAGAAAATTTTGTGTTAAAATCTTGACTATAAATGCTTAGTTTTGGATCCATTGGTTTTTTGATATGAGTTATTTTTTAAGAGGGTTTGGGGTGTGGTATTGGTTGGAAAATGAATACGTAGATTCGATTAATATAACACTTATATCCTCTTAACTAGGGTCATACATTTACCGTTAAGAAAAACTTACGATATATTGATTTATACTTTATTAAAATACATACAATAAAATTTAGAAACAAACTATTATATATTACTACATCTAAATAAGTAAGGACAGTGGGGTTTCTGTCACATCTCATATCCCGAGTGTTTAACAAAAAGTAATTAATATTGTTTTATTTTTGAAAATAACTTGGATGCGATTCTACAGAAGTTGGTTAACATCTTGTGTGGGCATTGTTGGTAACGTAGGTGCGAGTCCTACAGCTGCTATAACTTTTATTTGTATTTCAATATCTATAAACGATTCAAAATAATTTTATATATTAGTTTATGTACTCAGCCACATTAATTTCACTATCACAACAAGGCTAAGGAAATTCACAAACATACGTTTAACCACGTTAAAGTCATCATATGCCCCCGTCGCAACGCGCAGGTATTAATTTCTCGTTAGGTTTTAATCTTTGATAACTGGGCCAAGCTCGTTTTAATAAAAGCCCATTGTATATCATTTTAGTATTTAATAAGAGCCCAAAAATTGGATCTTCACTCATTTCTTCTTCTTCTTCTTCTACTGCTTTAGTGATGACAATCCAGCGGGTAAACTATAAGAAACTTTTTTTTGGTCGCGAACTTCTGTAAACTAAGGTGGGGACTGGAACCGCTAGTCGTTTTCTCCTCCAACGATCGGTGGTGACTTTGAAATTCCCATTTTGCTCTTATCAAAAGGACACGTTTAGTGGCCTAATTTCAAAGATTCTAAAATTAACTGTATCAACATAGTTGCTTTTTAATATATACTATAACTAATAAGTTTCTTGATTTCTATTATTCGTTTGAGACCAAAATTTTGTTAATTATTAATAATAAGAAACAAAATGAGCATGTCGTGGTATCTTTCGTGCCTAGTTTACATAGTGATTTTTTTAGTTTATACACATAAAGATATAATTCTTCTCCTTTGAAGATGGAGATTTTAATTAATGAGTGATATTTTTTTTGTTGCAGATGATTTTTTTCTTTAGCTGAGTAGACTCGATATATCAAAAGTTAGCAACAAGAGTCGGTGATGAAAAAGCCATACTAGGTAATTTGTTGAATGTAATCATGTGCACATTTTGCTAAATTTCAATGTGTAGAAATTGACATATTATTATTGTGTAAAAACAGTATGTGTTTTTAGATTGTTCATTATGAAAGTGTATACTTTTATCAAAAGTTACAGATGTGTGGTTGCAAACACCGAGTGAAAGCTTTCTATATTGCTCTAGTTATACAGTGAAATATATTAGTCACATGTTAACAAGCTAAAGGAATGCATGCTACGATTGCCAAGGTTGGTAATATTAATGCATTTTAGTTTTAAAATGTGTATATAATGAGATCTAGGTAGGTATTTTGACTAGCATTTGTTATAAAACTTGCATTTTTGAGTTTTTATCTTCTTTATTGACTTTTTTTGTGTTCAAGATTAGGTGAAAATGGCACAATCTACAGGTATATGGCATTTGGCCTTACTGGTTGTGTCTAATGGAATTGAACAACTCATACTACCCAATCTTCTCATCCAAGTGTGTTTGATTTTCTTTTATAGTTGCAAACAAACCAATGGCCTTATGCTTTGGTAATATTTTTTAAGTGTTGAATTTGTCACTTTATCAATATTAGTTCTATTTGGTAAATGGTATTACCACGGGAAACAAAAGTTAGGATAAAAAGACTGAACGGAAATTAGTTATATCTAAGGCACAAGGAATGAAAATGCTATACAAAAAGCATGCTAATAATTAAGTGTTAACTGACCTCTACCATAAAAAAATAGTCTTGTAGTGAACTAAAATCTTATGTTGAACATGTTTTTGTTAGGTAATCTCTTATCTCTTATGTTTAATGAGTCATCTTTTACTTTTATAGGCAAGGATAAGGAGCACATATGCTGAACAAAAGCAAAGTCTTATCAAATTAATCAAGTACATATATGTAAAGATTTGTGTATTTGAAATACTTTTTCTTCCATGATTGAAATCCTGTATTTTTAAATGCAATGTTAGTATTAATGTTTTCACGTTTTAACTAGCAGCAACGCGCGAGTCAAATTACTATTTCTTATTAATCTCAACAAGTTCCCACCACACTCGAAAACAAACAAGTTACATGCAGCTCACATCACATGACTTTATTAAAAGAACTCCAACACTAATTCGACATGTTTTCAAATATCTTAAATCACTAAAATAAAATAAATATCTTATATAACATGGGTCTTATTTTATAATTATTTTCATGACATTCTAGCTGTTTCCCAATAAACAAAATTGTAGCATTGTTGACCACAGTCACCCACTTAATTGTACCAAGTAATAGAATTTATAACACTCTCAACTGTTTACTATGAAAAAGACACTTAGGATTCCCAGCAAATTCCTTTGGGTTGCTTTCTCAATACCAACACTTGTACTTCATGCACCAGAAGCAGTACATTAATAATCTCGAAACCAACACTAAAACAAACAAATAAACATACACAGTAAAACAAATAAATGAAAACCAAAACGACTCGTTATTCTCCTGTTTTGGTTCGTTACAATGAACATCTGAATCTGATCAAACTCACTGCAAATCTATCTCATACAAACAAATAAATTAAACTTTTTTTTTTGCCTTAATCAAAAGCTCTCGAAAAATAATATTAAATCACTAATTACTAATTAATTACTAGCTGCAAAACTCATGGGCAATGGCTGTTGCTGATCACCCATTAATGGCTCATCCACCCTCAATGTGTTCATCCAAGCAAGTTCTTCACTGTTTAACTCCCCAAAATCCCAATCAGGCAAGTCAGTAGACGCCTGATCGAGCCCGCAAATCTCCAAATCATCGATACCCTCGAATCCACCTTCCAACGGTGCAACGAAGTTGTCAAGAAACGATGCACCAAGCTCGAGCTCGAGGTCCAAATCGTTACTGATTTCGGCTAATGTCAATGCTTCACCAACTGGTTCAACAAAGCCCATATCAGGCAATATGTCTAGTAACTTGTCGTTACAATCTTCAACCATAGCTAAAGGTTCCATCTTTTTGTCCTCGTTTATAAAGATCTTTGAACCCGAGGATAATTCGGGCTCAAGAACCGATGATGGGGACGCGTGTGTGATCACACCCGATGATTCATCAGATACAGCCTGTTTTTGGCTGCAGGAAACCTGGGGTTTGTTCTTGTTAACAGGAAGCTTTAAAGATTGAGCCATTTGTTCAAACTCAAGTTTCTTGATCTCGTAGGCTCGAGAGGCGTCTTCTGCGGTGTTATACGTCCCGAGCCAGACCCGTCTGCCCTGAAAAGGGTCGCGGATCTCCGCAGCCCATTTCCCCCATTTTCGCTGCCGAACACCTCTATACTTCAAACCAGATGATACCTGTGGTTGATTTGGGGCTTTTGTTAAACCCTTTGTCAAACCCTTTTTAGCTTTTACAGAATTCTTATCGCCATTGTTGTTTTCTTGAAATGATCCTGAGGGAAAATTGATCATCGGAATCTTGATTTCTCGAACAATTGTTTTGCTTTTGGGTTCATCATCATCGGATGAATCCGTCATATCCGGATCATGACAAATGATCCGAATTGATTTCATCAGATTATCTGATTCGGTTGTTGATTTTCCCCTTTTTCTGGGCTTCTTGTTGCCACCGGTTTCTTGATTTTCCGGCGATTGATCGGAGAAGACAGACATCTTCCGATCTCCACACAAAATCCCCAAAAACAGAGAGAATTAAAGCACAAAAATTGAATCTTTTTAACCTGTTAACAAAATTGGTTTGTGATTATGAAGAACCACTGTATATGAAAACAACCAAAACACTCGAATCCAGAGCAAGTCCTGAAAAAGTTACACAAATATCAAAGATCTGTCAGATGAAGACATAATCGCAGAGGTATAACGAACCAAAATTCAACAAATTTCGTTCACCTTTTTGGCCTCAAACGCATCGAAACTGATGGCAAACAGAAATGAAAACTCTGCTGATTCAAACAGCAGAGATGAAAGCAGATGAACACAGTAAACGAAATCCAGAGCTTCAACAGAGCACCAATTACAGTCACAAACTTGCCGACATAAATAAGCTTCTTTTCCCCTTTTTTGACGTAAAACCACTCTCTAAAACCCTTCCGTGACTACAAAAACAGTGGGAAAAACATCAGATTCGTGAAAAACACAGCAAAAACGCTTCAATTTCAAGCGATTTTAGGCGACTTGAAACAGAGTAACAGCAATCGGAAGGGCGAAATCGAAGAACCCTAATGGAATTAACAGTAATTAAGAAGAATTGATGAAGGAAATGGATACCGGTGTGTGAAATTTAGGTGATTATTGGGTGAATTTTGCTTGTATGAAACCCACCGCCTGTTATGTGATGATGATTTTATCTCTGAATTCTTCTTCTTCTTCTTTGTTCACTGTTAATGACTCCGTTTTTCTAGCGGTCAAAACGCAAATATGGGGGTGGGTATATATAATGACTTTTTATTTATTTCATATTTATTCGGAAAGTAAATAATGTTTCAAATTAATAAATTTCTTTTTAATTTTAATAATAGAAAATTACATAAACTATCCCTATGGCTTGTTAAAATTTCACTTTTGGTTTTTGGAATTTTAAATTAAAAAGGTAGCATGAATTTTTGTGTGCGGAATACATGTTTGGTCCGCATAGTTAAATTTAGCTACATTTATGCATTTCACACAACCTTACAAGATTTTACGTTGGTGACAACATGTAAAACACACACAAGAGTTTGAATTAACTTACAAACTTTCAAATCAAAAGACTGAACGTGTAATATAACATAAAAGATTGAACTAATTTTTTGTTATCTTAAAATCTAGAGACTGAAAGGTACGCACATAAGATTGGACGATAAAAGGAGCATACACAAAATTTTAGATTAACTTTGCTAAGTATAAACTTTTTTTTTGAACGGCAAATGTGCGACCCTGCTTCGAAGTATAGGTGTTATTTTAATCGGACCCACATATCCGTATCTCAGCCGGTACCGCATCCCAACCCCCTTAGAAGTAAACCCATTGTTTCGAAAACTCCCTGGCTCAACTTTAAACATTTTGCTCAAAATGAAATTTAAACTCAATACCTTCAAATATTTACATGTCATGTCTATATCAACCTAACTAGTTTGACTAAATATCTTTGGTACAAAGTTTAAACATTTAAAGACTTAATGTGCAATTTGTCAAAATAGAGGGACTATTTATGGCATTTTTTTTCTTTCAAAAATTAATGTTTGATGAGCTGTCATGGCCATACATCATGCATGATCTTAACCATACATAAGTTATGCATATCATGCCACATTTTGGCCGCCATTGGCAGATATTATCTAGTTCACGCGCCAGCCCATTCCTTGTAACCCACGCGCTCATATGTCTCCGTTGAGGCGACATTCTCGAGGACGTTTAGACCCTCATTTATCCGTACACTACACACGCAGAGAGTGAGGGTGGATATTATTATATGTTATTTTTCGTTTTTTTGTTTAAGGGGTTAGAGGTAACGCTGCGAGTCGGAAACGTTGATGACAGCTAAAAGTTTATTGTACGATTTTCGGTTCGATATATGTACCATATTACGAGAATGCCACTGTAATATACTGGTTGATTGTTAAAATGGAAATTATTCTTTCTAGAAGAATTTGTGTCGAAATATATTTCCCAAAATTCGTTAACTTTTAGTGACCTTTATGTAAAAACCCTTTATTTAATTATTAACTAAGATCTTTTAATATCTTAGTTGTAGTGTTTATTTTTGTACCATTAATGAATGATTTTTTTGTTTTCTTTTCAAGATTCGCTTAATCAAAGAATTTCATGATGATATAAATGTGTACAATGTATATACTTTAAATAAATGTCCAATTTAATCATATGGTTTTCATATTTTTTCTTCTTACTTTTTACGTCTAGTTTCTTTAATAAAACATATTTTAGGTTGTTTCTTAGACATGTAAAACTATAAATCATATTTCGTTACAAATTTTGAGCAAGGAGTATCATTCTTTATGTTGTTTAGGTAATAATTTCATGCTTATAGATGAATTACATCGTCAACATGTGGTACAATGTAATTGAATATTTAGTTATAGACCACGCATTTACAATAATATGCTTTCATGTGGACTTACGGGGAGCCGAAAAAACAAAAAGAAATTACTAATCATGACTATTGACTATCAATTCATAATCACAATTCACAAGCATTTAAAACGAGTGTTGAAGGATAATTTTGAGGGTATGGCTATTTAGACACTCGAAAATTATAAATTAACACCCCAAATTTCTATACGCGTCGTATAGGGGGGGTCGTATAGCCCTATACGAGGCGTATAACCCATCTAACAGCCCCCTGTATTTTTCCTCGTAGTTAGTGTCGAAATTTGTTATACGCGTCGTATAGCCCCATATGTGTCGTATAAGCGGTCGTATAGTGCTATATGGGGCGTATATCCCTCTGACAGCCCCCCCTTAATTTTCTTCGTTTTCAGTGTTTTCAACCCTATACATCGCGTATGGGGGGTGTCGATTTATCTAAGTGGGTATCTCTATGTTAGGACTGTAATTTTGGACTATCATCTTCGGAATGTGAGCCTCGAATGATTAGCTTTGACCATCAACTCTTCGGTGGTCACCCTTGCATCATTAGCTTTGGAAGACATTTGGGAAAATTATTGCTCTAAACATGTGAAGGACAACATATTGATAGGTAAGAAAAAAACATATATGTTTTGTAACACCCGTGTATGAATATTCAATAAATTGTTTTATATAAACGTGTAATATTGATTTTTTTTTTCAATATAGTCATGTGAGGTTTTAACTTAAACTATTAAGTTCCATTAAACTATTAAGTTCCATAAGTTTATAAACTTTTTAAAAAACATTTGATGTTTTATTGTTGTATTGTACCGAAAGTATATATATTAAACCACATTTTAATAAAGTTAAGTAAGAACATACGGTATAATATAAAAGAGAATATACATTACCCCTAGAGGACAACATCAAAATACCTCACCAACATCCACACATCATCCCACACACGGTATGACGCCCCCTTTTGATTTTGGAGTATCGCCACAACAATGAACATATAATATTGAGACCTTGTGTACGTATGTTTGTGGGTGTATGGTTCGTCACTTACGAACATATATTAATATTGTCTTTAAGAGAAATCCACCCTAGGTGTTACGGTTCGGTTTCAATTGATAATATTATTCAAACGGGGTTATCGGTTTTGTTTCACAATAAAAGTTTTTAAAAATATTTTGTTCCATCGGGGAGTTCAATTTACGTTAGGAAACAGGGGCTATAAGAAAAAGCTGATGATATTATAAAATATTTTATTTAATTTTTGTGTAATTGGGCCGGCAACTATATCTTTTTTTTGAACGGCAAATGTGAAACCCTACTTCGCATGATAGGTTTTATCTTCATTGGGCCATGTTATCTATTTCTCAGCAGGAACTGCATCCCCAACCCCTCAAGAGAAAACTCATTACAAGAAAAAACTCATTACAAGAAAAAACCCCTAGCTTAACTCTGAGCATTTTGCTCAGAGTGAGACTTGAACCCGTGACCTTTCAATATTTACATGTTATGAGTAACTCATATTAGCCAATTGGGCTAAGGATTATTGTTAGACTAACAACTATATCTATTTTATCATTTTGGTGCTTTATTCTACAATGATTTTTAGTAATCTGATTAAGTAGAATTAAGTTATCTTAGCAACTTTTTGTAGTCTCTTAATAGTTATTAAGATGCCAGCTCTTAATGATTTATAGTCTTTTAATGATTAATAGATAACTCTAATACTGAATACTTAAAATGTTAAATCTTAATGATATATTTTAACCATTTAACATTAAAACTACTCTTAACCATGAATAGATTGTAAACCAAGAAATAATGACTATTAAAAAACACCGAACAATCTATTTTTTTCTTTTTCTCTCCGCTCCCAATGTTTGAAATCTCACTAAATTTGTATCGATGCCGTCTAAAGTCTAAACTTTTAACAATTTGAATTTAATCTCCACATATATAAATTCATTATTAACGATTTGACTTTATAACATGGAAACCATCAAGTCAACAACAACATAAACACCCTAAGGGAGGAGGGGCACATCCCTGGATTACCCTGAAACTCCATCAATCTCACACAGTCACGTTATTTTTACCCTGAACTACCTTGAAACACCCAAAACACTAAAAATGAAATCCTAAACTAACCTGAAACTTTTATTTTCACCCAAAACCACCACAAACCGTCGAGATTACCTCTCGGCTACTAATACCCGGACTCCACTACCCGCGGGATACCCGCAATAGGTGGCGGCGGTGTACCCATACGGGTAAATACATACCTGAGAGGGTACCCGAATGCGCCCCTCCTCCCTAAGCTAAAAGAATATTCATACTATTATTAATATTTGGATATTTAAAAAATATATTCAAATGAAAGGGACATAGGCTTCACGTCACCCCAAAAATCTGGGATTGCTTGGATTCCACGCCATCCATTGTCTTACGTGGCATGCCACCTCCTTGATTAACCGCCTTTGCATGCCACGTGTCTGCTTCTTACCATGGTGACACAGACACCCACTTCGATGTTGCCATGTCATTTTCATGTGTTTTTTTAATACTTTATTTATTCAAATATTACACAAATATACTAGCGATGCAAAACAAGATTTAATGTAAGCATTTTATATATGTATTTTATAGTTATATATAAAATCAACCAACAATCTTATGTCGAATATTTCAATTTATCTTCTGATTCATCCGGTTCTCAATACGACCACCAAACACGTCCGAACGGTATAGTTCCTTTGCTACAAAACAAACTAGGTTGAATCGCATCGGATTGGTAGCCCCTCCGAAACCAGGTTCGACCAGCAGGTTCGAACCAAATCAAAAAACACTTTTCATCTTTGTTTTATTATAGACGCTTTATAACTAGTTGTGAACTCTCATAATGAAGAACACAAACCTCTTAATAGGTACTCATCATATGTCGCTTCATCATCGGTCATTCCGGGAGTCAATCCACCGTCTACTTCATCTTCATATATTTCGGCTTCATATTCTAGTTCTTTTTCAAGTGAGCATTTGTCTTGTATTCTTTCAGCTGCATCCAAATAATCCTTCAAGCAAATACACATTTCAACTGCTTCGGGAGTGAGTCGGGTTCTTCGTATTGATATAATCTTGCCACTAACAGAAAAAGCATATTCCGAAGGTACCGTGAAAGCTTGGACGGTTAGTAAATCTCGGGCCATGGTGGATAGGATGAGAAATTGATCTTCCTTACCTTTTCACCAAGCCAACAAATCAAAAATTTGAAAATCTTATAGAGTCATGGTGGATAAAAAGTTTGTTCCACTATACCTCCCAAGTTCACTACTCGGAGTGTTACCACGTTAACGTTTATTACATTCATCTCTTAAAGTATTATACAAAGCAAACATTGGATCACTTGAACCTTCGTCATGTGCCGCATGCCTCATAGAATCATGTATGTTTGATGCTTCACCATATTTTGCTAAATAAACATCGAACATTTGGCCTAAATGTGCGTTAAATTAGCTTTTACACTTTGACCACAATTCTTTTTCTAAATCCAAATTAAAAGTAATTTTATAAAGTAAAGTTTCAACCCCCGACTTATTTAAGCAAGGGTTTAAGGCAACGACACATGTAATAACCGTAAGCATTTCTTTAAAATATTTTTTAAAATTTCTTTCATTGGTGGTATCATATCCGAATAAGGGCTACCCTTAAATGACAACTCAATTAATTTTGAAGTCATTAAGTAAATTTGGTGAAGTACTAATGGACTCGTTGGATAATAAACTCCGGAAAGACAAGAAGTTGCGGTTTTAAAAACATTAAGCATTTTGGTTATTTTTCAATAATAGCCCAACCCGATGAATGGTAAGTCGAAGCCTTTTCACGACTCACCAAAGTATTGGAAAGGCTATTAAACTTTCTTTTTGCTCAATAGCCTTTTCAAACATGTTACAAGTCAAATTGCATCTTGTAGGTACGTTCCAGTTCGGACCTAAACATTTGGAATTTGAGTCTTTACAAAACTTGCGATACCTACTATATCTTTGGTTACTGCTAAAAATGTCACGTAATATTCTTTTAAAACTATCTTTTACTGTTTCAATAGTTTTTTAACCGTCTTGAACGACTAAGTTTATGATGTGCGCAACATATCGACTATGAAAAAACACACCGTCACAAATTGGTTTATATTTTAATTTTAGATGTTCTAATGCAAGCGTTATATTTGACGAGTTATCAAAATATATTGACAAGATTTTGTTTTCCAGCTTATATGTTTTAATAACTTTGTCAATAAGATAAAAAATGTTTTGACCGGTGTGAGAATAATCAAACAATTCAAACGCAATCGTACGTTTCATCATTTGCCACGAATCGGGTTCAACCCAATGGGCGGTGACACAAATGTACGAGTCCGGTGAACCGTGAGGAGTCGACCAAACATCACTAGTTAAGTTAACACCGGTTTTTAAATTTTCAAAATAAGATATAAATTCATTTTTAGCTTTTTTCCATATTTTTAAGCAATTTCTTCTAAGTGTCGCACGACTTATATGTGTGTATATGTGTATCGCGGTTGGAGAGTTCGTTGAATTAGCCGAGTCAAACGTTCATTGTCGAAATGTTTGAATGGCAAGCTTTCTTGAATTACAAAATATGCCATTTGCTCACGTACCGCATCAACGTCATAAGCCCAAACATTCCCTTCGCTTGTCATCGAAACTTGACCTCGAGACGATTCACCTTTAAAGCCTTACAATATTTATTCGGAATTTGGTTTTTCAAAGTTGTATTTGCATCATTTTTGAAAAACTTATGACAATACTTGCAACGAGCTTTGTTTGGACCGCTAGCCATTAGACATAAATCGTAATTGCACCATATTTCGGAGTTCCTATTCGTAGGAAGGATTGCTACCACCATGTTGCTTGAAGAAGCATCACAACCAACGAATGATTGAGCACTTGATGAAGCCATTTTGAAATGAACGAGAGTATTAAGAGTTCTTTTTTTTAATTGAACGAGAGAATTGAGCATTTTTTAAAATAGAAAGCGTTTTTGAGAGAATAGAGAATTGAACGGCTATATAGCCGTTACATTACGGATAGTTTTTTTAAAAACCAGTTTGGTGAACCGGTTTGGGAACCGGTTTCAACATACGAACCCTCGAACCGATAGAGGAACCGGCGGTTCGGACCGGGCCGGGACCGGTTTGGGCCAAACCGGTTTGGGCTGGAAACCGGTTCTGGTTTGGGCCGAAAACCGATTCCCGAACCGATTTTTTCGAACATGTCTACTCGCGCGTTGTATCGAGGCTAAGTTCAGCAGATGAAAGCATCAACCATGAGGCTAAGTTGTATGAAACTAATACATTTACTCGTATGTATTAAATATAACACTATATTTTTTTTGAATGGTAAATGTACGACCCTGCTTCGGAGGATAGGTGTTTCGAGCCAACCTATCCGTATCCCAGCCGGGACCGCACCGCCAACCCCCTCAGAAGAAAACTTATTACTGAGAAAAACCCTAGCTCAACTCTGAGTATTTTACTCAGAGTGAGACTTGAACCCATAACCTCCACTTATTTACATGTCATGGTACCTCATCGTAACCAGTTCTGCTAAAAATCATTGGTTATAACACTATATATTACATCTAATTAGAATGATCCAGTAATACATTTGATAACTTTTATGTTCTCATATTCTTACATTTGCAGACAACTATTTCTTTCGAAAGTGGAAAGTTAATATGCTTCTTTAATGGCTGATACCCTTTCCAAGTGCTTCACTTACAACCAAGACAGTTAGAGCATACTGATATTTGTCAAAAACATTAGAAAATAATTCATGAGAGTGGCCCAATACTGATCCTTTAACGAAACAAGATTAGACCCTTAAACAAATATCGCCATAGCCCATAGGGCAGTGGTTGGTTAGAGCCCATTTTTGACAAAAGTAATAGCCCATTAACTTTCTAATCCTATGTGATTAATAAACATTTTTCTTTCATTTCAGCGGATTTATGCATTCTGTTAAAGATTATATTTATGCATACTAAACACTATCTAGAGGACAAACTAAATCGATTGTTATAAATGGTTTGATAAGTATATTAAGTCAAACTGTGAACCATAACGTCTTCATAAATATAACATATATGCATAACCATATACTCATAGAACAGAAAAATAAATTATAAATGTTTAACATATGGTTCCGAGTTCTAAATCGTCCTAAATCAAACTACATACGTTTTAAACCATTTAGACTAATCGACTTGCCTAGGTTTAAATGGTTTAATTTGTTTTAATAGTCCCTAGTTTCAAGCCCTTAACGTTGTTCAGTGGTTTATTAATTAAGTGAATAAAGTCTCATTTCACATCAACTTAAAAAACCTTAATCCATAATCAACACCAATTCTCAATCATTGATCCAAATTAAACACCCGCTTAACAACTAATTAACCATCATCTTCCAAGACATTAAGAACTTCTTACCAATAGGCATCTCCAACCCCTTCACCTCCACCATTTTACTCTTCCTTTTGCCTTTGCCATTCAACTCATTCAAAAACAAATGCTCCGTTTCAACCATCTCCACCGTCGAACCACCGTCGCCACCACCATCCACCTCCACCGCGAACTCACCATGAACTCCGGCCAACCCGAGAACCGTAACTTTCTCAATAATCAACCCTTTCTCGATTGCAAACTTACCATCCATAACTTCTGACCACATTTTCACATACCCATTTGAAGCTTTCGCGCTAAATTCGACATACGTGGATTCATCCGTCCCCAGTTTCATCTCCGGGAGCTCGTCGTTGTCGATGTAAAGCTTCCCTTTCGCTTCGCCCTCGGTCGCCCCCGCGGGAAAAGTGACAATCAAAGTAAATGGTGTTGTTCTTGCTTCTTTTGATATCATTCCTCCCCTTTGCATTGGGAGAATGGTGTTTTGATATAGATGGACATTGATCACGTGCAGCGGCGCGTCTACCGAGAAAGATTCTGTTTCTTTTGTGACAACTGCTTGACTTAGATCAAATAAATTGTACCAGGTTCCGGGTGGAAACATAACGCTTATTTTGGTTTGGTGTTTTTTGAGAACAGGTGACACCATTAAGCTACTTCCGAGTAGAAACTGTGTGCTCAACCCGTATAGTTTCGTGATGTTCGGGAACGAGAAGAAGACGGGTCGGGCCATCGGGGCTCCGGTGGTGTGGGCCTCGTAGGTTAACGTGTACAAGTAGGGGAGGAGCTTGTACCGCATGCCTAAAGCGTTTTTAGCTGATTTAGCGACGGATTTCCATTGGTAAAGTTCTTGTCGTGGTGAGTAATAGTTCGCGTGGTCTCTTGAAAAAGGGTAAAACGCGCCCAATTCGATCCAACGGTTGCATAGCTCTTCTGTTGGAGCGGGGTAAAACCCGCATATGTCTGACCCGACCATCGGGACACCAAATATACCGAAGTTTAACATGGTGGAGATCGAGTATTTAAGATCGTCCCATGTGCCCTTGTTGTCTCCGGTCCAATGGGCCGCATAATGACCCGATCCAACAAATGTGGATCGGGTCAGGATAAATGGGCGTTTGCCTTGAAGACTTTGAAGGCCGTTGTGTGTAGCAACGGTTTGAGAAAACCCGTATATGCTATGGGCGTCGTACTCACGAACCCCGTTATAGTGTACCGCGCTAGTTGCTATGGTTTTGTACCCGATGGGGACTTGGGTCCCCGATGCATTGATCTTGTAAGGCGGTTCGTCCCATCTTGTTTTAGTTATGTTTTTGCAATCCAAACAACAAATCCAACCGGGCCCGGTACCACTCGGGCACTGCTTTCCTTTAGGAATCGAGCATAGGCCGGAACAAAAATTTGAAGCCTCGTTCATGTCAATCCATAGCCCGTCTACAGGCACGAGCTCATGAAACCTCCGGATTTCATCAACCCACCAAGACACAGTCTTTGGGTTGAGGAAATCTGGAAAGTTAACGGGCCCGGGCCAGACTGGGCCAGATATGGTTTACCTTCGTATTTGATGAAGACATCGTTAGCAAGAGCCCGTTGGTAAGTACCATAACTGGAATTTACTCCAATTCCGGGGTCGTTAATAACAATGTACTTCATACCGCGAGCATGTATCTTGTTCAAAAAGTTAATCAATTTTGGGTGTGGATAATTTTTCGGGTTAAGAGTGAAATCTTTGTGTCCGTCCATGTGATCGTCGTCATTCCAAATGACATCGAGAGGGATTTCCGCTTTTCTGTAGTTTTCGACTACGTCTTCGACTACTGAAAGGTTGTGGTAACCCCATCTGCATTGGTGAAAACCTACAATATATGATTATAACTCGTTACTAAAATAGTTATCTGTGACATATGTTCAAGAAATACGTTGATTTGGATAAATATAACTGATTATGACAACGGATGAATTTTGATAGTGTCAAATCATGTGTCCTACACACATGTGTTGATTTCTTTTTATCAATCATTGGTTTGAAAATAGATATTTTAACAATTGATTTGTGAACATGTTTACATGTATTGCTATATTTTCATTATAAAGGGGTCCTACACACATCTGTCTCCTGTATGGGCAAAGTCTGATTAGAAAACATGAAGATCTTGTAAGATATTTACTTTGGAACACCAATCTTTAAATTGTCTTTAATAGAACATTGAATGGATAGATAAGAAATCATAGAAATGCAAAAGGAAAAAAAAAAGGTAGAAACTATATTTAATGTTTTGAATTATAAAATCGGGTATTTTATAATGAATATTTTTATTTATAAAAATAACTTGTGGAACACTTGATACAAGTTCAAAGAAATAATAATACTTATTTGAATATACGATTTAACAAAAAAATATATCATATTGCTAAAAGAAGAACAAAACAAAATTATGTTCAAAACGAATCAATTTTTTTCAGGGTTTGTTTCATCAATATAAAGAGAAACAAAAATATAAACCACATATATTATATATTTTAAAGTTGCCTATTAAATGTTGCCATTTTGTTTAAAACTGTGAAAAGAATTAAGAGCTTATGGCTTAAAGAGGAAAACACTAGAATAAAAAGCTACTACCTTGAAATTTCCCTGGTTTACAAAAGAGTCGATCTTGGGTCAAAGTTAGCTCACTTGGCTTGCTAGTTTAAATCAACTTCAAACATTTTTTAGTTTTAGTAAAATAATTTCAATATTTAAATCTTGATCTTATATTATTATTTTTCAGTATAATTCATATCAAGACATCTTTTTTTTAGATCTAAAAATCCAACCAAGCAAAACAAAACCAAAACCAAGCTACACCAAGTTTTACAAAACCGAGTCAAGCTCGTTAAAAACTTAAGCTTTCAGCTCGGGTAAAGCTCATTCTAACTCGTCTCGTAAACATGCTAGTTTCATAACATAAAGCATTACTCAAGAAACTATAATAGATTCATTTCTCACTGAATTAATAAGGCAAAAGTTTATTTCATAGTAATATCCAACACTTACCATTTTATTTTATATTTATACCCTAAATGTCCTCAAACATCCCTACAAAACATGTCACTTTCCTACTCTAATCACGCTTCTAACTTTCTGTCGGTTCCAATTTCCTTTTTCACAAAACAAATTTCTCAAAACCAAAAGAAAATTTTAAAAAACAAAATTAAACTTGTACCGTGCAAGTCCCCAATGCACAGGTTAGCATTCATCTCTTAAATAGTTTAATTTAAACTTATTTAAAACTTTTATCATGACTATCATTTATTACAAGTTAACTCACTAACTACGACAAGTTGTAATAGATTATACTTACCGAGTGACCAGTAGGGCATCGGTGCCGGGCGGCCAATAAGCTGCGTATACTGATCGACAACCGCGAGCGGGGTCGCACCCGAAAAGAAGTAAAAATCAAAAACACCCCCAATCACCTTATACGTCAACGACGTCCCCCTATACAACACATCCATCCCATTACTATTCAACAGCAAAACCCCATGAGCTCGAGCCACACCCCCATCATTCCTCACATCCATATACACCGGATGCGACCCGTACAGATCCATATTCAAATTAATCGCCGATTGATCAGTCGTCCAAAGCGTATACGGATCGTTGGGTTGCAGCTTGATCCCGTGCGGCTGTGTGTTCTCTCCGAGGCCGTACAACGCAGCATGTTTCGGCAACGATGTCGAGATCTCGAGGTATTGGTCTTTGAAGGTTAAGGGGTTGTAGGGGGATGATGGGTCGGTGGCGGTGTTGAAGAGGGTTTCGTCGGTGGATTTTCGTCTTACGGCGAATGAAAATGGGTCGGTGGTGTAGGTGAATTTGAGGTCGGTGCCGGCGAATTCGGTGGGTGTGATGGGGTTGTTGGTTGATGTGGTGGTGGGTTGTTTGGTCGCTGATGGAGGTGGGTCTCGTGGTAGGAGGTTGTACGGTACTTCCCATCGGTGGTGGTGGGCGTCGGTGATGTGTACTCTTAGTCGGCCGGCGGTTTCGTGCCTGAAATTCCGATCACCGGAGGGAGTAAGTTCAATAATATTCACGGAGAAGAAAGGTTTCAGGAATTTGGTTTTGACATATTGACCCCCTATACTAATAATCAAGACGTAAAATACCGGAAAGTTTTGAATTGGGATATGCTAAACTGATAAAGATGCTTTGTGGGTAAAAACTTAGAGTAAATTGCAATGTTTGTTTTCTAAGGTTAGTGCCATCTATAACCTTGTTATGAACAGGATATACTCGTTATGGTTATGTTTATGATATGGTTTTATAAGGTTTATTAGATTAAAAAGTTGCTTTTTTAAAATATATCATAACATAAAATTGTATTTTTGTAACGGTCTCTACCATTGACCTCTTTAATATTTTTATGTTAATGTTGGGATATTTCAATAGTTTTACGTTTGAGACCGTTACAAAAAATACAACCATAAGACATGCTAATTCAAAAGATTCCTTTTTCGGTTAAAACAGTTACAAAAAGTTAAACAAGCAAAACTCTATGATCAATGCACACTAGAAATTATGTCGGTTTGATAGGTAAATTCCCTTCTACTAAAGGAAAGTAGCTTGATATTGGTTCGAATCCAATTGTGAGTATCATATTTAAAGAGGTGAGTTTTGGTGAAAGTGAAATTTACTCTAAAATTTATATGAGTGGGTTTTGGTAAAACTTAAAAGTGTAACCTACACTAAAAATTATATCAGTTTGAGAGGTAAAGTGCTAAGTTTAACATTTAAAGAGGTGGGTTTTGCTAAAAGCACATTTACTCTAAAAATCATATAGTTTCAAAACTAAAGGGGAGTGTTTTGCTAAATATATAGTGTAAAGGGTTAAAGTAAAAAAAACAGAAAACAGAGATAATGGTGATGGATGCTTACTTAACGTATATCTGTAAGAGAGGGATATCAGGGCCGTAGATGTTGTTTCTCCGGTTGACTTGCAGGAGACCAATAAGTCCACCGTCGGCGGTTTTATCGACGGAGATGAGGCGGTAGCCATTGCCGATTTGGGTGAACGCCGCCGTGCCGGAGTTTGAAGAAGAAGAAATGGGGGTGATACATGCTGATATGATAAGGACGACGGCGATATGCAGAAGGGCTCCCGGAGAAGAGACCATTGCGGTGGTTGGGGGTGGGGTACGGACTACAGAGTAATGGGTACAGTGGTGTAGCACTGTGGTGTGGGGGGATATATAGAAACTGATGGGGAAATGGCGCCATTGGAGACTTGACAGGTGGCACGATGGTATTGGTGAAACGTTTGTTTATGGCCCCGGTGATTATTGGATTAAATATATCCGTTTAGCTAAATGTTGTTTGGGAATTGACTCGTTTATTTTCATTACTATTTTTTTGTTTTAGGTATTGTGTGTCAATTGATGCTCGAGTCGACTTGCAAATTCCACAACTTCAAGTTCATTAGACTGTTGATTTGGCGTTTAACCGTTGTAATTGGTTTTTATATATTTTTATTTGTTACGTGAAGAGTATATGTCTAGTAAACTGTCATATGTTGGTTCAAGGTTTATCACTAGGAGAACATGAATCGATTGATATCAAACTACACGAGCTTTGGATGTTTGATTTGTATATCATTGATTCAAAGTTTATCATCGACGCATATATTGCTCTTTAGTTTTTGAATTTGCTTGTTCATGATAGCATAAGATTTGCTGGGAATATAAGTGAATCGTTCATTGATATTAACTTAGCCTAGTGGCTTCTAGTGTTTATCACAACCAAAGTAGTGAAACTTAAAGTCATAAAGTAGCAATATGTGGATTTATGCATAGATTTAAAAATACTACGTGTGTTCTTTGTTTAGAGGAAATATAGGTGAATTGTCTTTGATATGTACAACACATTACGTGTATAAATATATTTTGTTTGCGTCAGTTTGTATATACATGAGTAATGTTTGGGTTCGTCGTGTTACTTCTTCTTTTTTTTTTCTTTCTTTCTTTCAAATATATATTGGATCACTAATGGACCACATAGGCTACTGGCCTATCTGGTTATCTTCATTACTCGAGTATGAAACTTTGAGTTTTTACGTTGGCATGTTCAAAAAGGAAGCTTGTACAAAAGTCTATCAACATCAGTTTCGAACATGATACCACCCTTATGAGTAAACTCGTTTATATGAGAAAAATCTTCTGACCCAACCTAAAACTTCTTTGTCACTAATGAAACTTAAATTCAATACCTCTCATTTTTATAAAATTTTTAAGTATCTTATTTCAACACTTAACCGAAAATCATAAGCAATACATCGTGTTACTTAGGTTCGTGTAATCTTTTTAATCCACTAATCAAACCTAGGGACTAGGGTAATACACTAAATGGTCAAAGCATCGAATTTCACAAAGTACATCAATTCTAAAACATGAGTTTTATTCCAGCTTATGTGCAACCAATATTCGCCCATAAAAATGCTAATAACCAACTTTCAAAGCATATATTAAATTTTTTTCTAAACCCAACCATATCACAAAATATTGCATCCTTATCTTTATCTTTATATTTACATTCTAATATAAGAGTAATTTGAGATGACACGTGTCAGCACCACAATTATCCTCATCAAAATTTTTCCGTCTCTCTCTCATATTAAATAATTACCTTAATTATTAATAATATTATTTAATAATTTTTTAGATTTAATAAATTAAGAAAGAAATCAATTTTTTAAAATTGGTATTTTTAAAAAGTCTTTAAAAACCAAAAGTAATCAAATTTAGGAGTTATAATAAGAAAAGTTTTAAAATGATATTTTTATACGGTTTGTTTTAGAACAAAATGTTTATTTTTTTGGAAAAAAATTAAATACAAAATTTTAAAAAGTTGATTTTACTGTTTTATTATTTATAATCATTTCTCAAATGTTATTTCAGTCATATCATATATTTAAATATTATTTTATAATTATTACTTTTATTATATTAATATTTTATTTATTTAACACGTATAATACACGAGTTTATCAAATCTAATACATGTATATAACTAGATTGTAGTTAGAGTTCACAGAACAATTTGAGGAGACATGGTTTCAGACTTTCAGTATGGGGGTGCATGGTGTTTGAGAAATGGTGGGGCTATATGGATGAGCTGTGGGGAATGGGATGTCATTTCATGAGTCAATCACAAAATCACTATTAGAGTATTCATACCACGTTTCTTATTTTTATATTATATGCGTAAGTGTTTTATATTATAGAAGATGGTTGTAAGTGATTGTGAGTAAAGAAGAAAGAGAATTTATGGGGGTTGTATCGTAATTCCTCAAATATGTGGAATTACGGTACAACCCTCATAATTTTTTTAATATTTTTAAAAGTGGTTGTAAGTGGACGAGAAAGAAAATGTAATGATAAAAGTATGAAAAAGTATTGTTTAATTAAAAAGTAGAGAGAAAAATTAAAGGTTTTTAATGTAATTATAAGGATGTGAATTGAGGATGGATTTCTTAGAGCATTCACAACTGGTTTCTTAAAATTATGTGAATATAGTACTTATATTATATAGAATGGTTGTAAGTGATTGTGAGAGCATTCACAACCCGTTCCTTAAAATTATGTGAGTGTAGTCTTTATATTATATGGAAAGATTGTAAGTGGTTGTGAGTGGAGGAGAGAGAAAAAATTATTGTTTATCTGTAAATTCAAGGAAATACTGTTCAACTTCTTGCAATTTTTAATATTTTAAAAAGTGGTTGTAAATATAGGATAGAGAAAAAGTAATGATATAGGTATAAAAATATTATTTAATTGGAAAGATAAGAGAAAAAATAATGATTTTTTATGTAATTATATGGATGAGGATAAAAATAGGATGTGAATGCTCCGAGTGAAGGAAAGAAAAAAAAATATTATTTATCTGTAAATTTAAGAAAATAATATTCAACTTCTTATAATTTTGTAATATTTTAAAAAATGATTGTAATTAGAGGAGAGATAAAAGATAATGAAATAGGTATAAAAATATTATCTAATTAGAAATATAAGAGAAAAAATAATGGTTTTTTGTATAATTATATGAATGAGTATAACAAATGGAATGTGAATGCTGTTATACCCTTTTTACTACTCATTCTACTCATTTTAGAATCTTTTGTAAATTGATTATATAGGGAAATTATATATATCATGATTATATATAAATAAACAAGTCATAATCTTAACTTTTTTTTTAAGTATTTAACAAATTTTGTTGGTTAGTGAAAGTAACTTCTAAGTAAGTTCAGTTGGTTAGACTAGTAACTGTTAGCTAATATTCAACTTGTCTTTCTATAATTATCATAAACACTCTATTATCTATGTGCACATAAAAGAATTGAAAACCATCCAGATCTATACTTACGATATTTATTTCAAGTTAAGATATTATAGCTATAAAGATCCACGTATCAGATTTTGAAGACACATAACACTAATTGAAATTGACTGTCGCTCATCAGGTGACCTTGATAATCAAGTCTGAGTTATTTCTTTCCATCCCAAGAGATAGTAGGCTGTAAGCACCATACAAGATTACAAACATGTTAGAAAAGAGGTTGCCGGTGTTATGGTCTAGGGATCGTCCTCAAACGGTCAATCAACGTAAATGTATGTATGAGAAAGACGAGTATAGTGAGAGACCGACGATAAATTATTCAAATCCATCTCCTCTGTCCAGAAAAAAACTAGTAAATTCTTTACATAATGCTAGATTCTTTTTTTGAATAAAAGAAGAAAATAAAAACATAATGGTTAATGCACTTTAATAACATGTTGGGAAAATATATCTTTGGCGAGTCTGGCATGTCCTCAAGTCCAAAAATGAAAAATCCTCACAAAACCTTTTCTCCTGGTCTAAACCCTAAAAGAAGCCCAAATACAGAGCCCAATATTCAACCCAATCAACTATAAGTTTATGACTCAAGGTTTTCTTATGTATTTTCGTTAAGTTTTATTCCTTTTAAGTTTTAACCTTTTGTCATTTTATTATAACGGTTATTTAATTGGAAACACTAAACCATTAAATCGAGTAATTATCGAATTTTTATATATTAAAAAGAAAAATAAAGAAGAAGGTGTGAGGGTTGAGATTTCTAATATATGTAATTGTATTTAAAAAAATCAAAAAACATGTTAATTATATAAAAAATAATATATAAAATCCATGTCAGCACTCCATATTAACATCAACAAAAAAAAGAAAAAAATACTTTTTAGTTGAAATAAAAAGAAAAACATGCTAAAAACATGTATAAACCTATAATCTAAATAAAAAATGAAAGCAAAATGATTTACTTGGAATATTTTTCTAAACTTGAGTAACGTAATTAGAACGCTTTTAAAAATTGATTACTATTCTACAAAGTTACCCCTATTTAATTCATAATAAGATGCAACAAAATGTATTGTTATGTATGTTTAGCTATTAAGTTACATGATATATTATGGGCATAACAAACTAAAAACCCAATTTAGTTAGTAGGATTGATTTCATTGTAATTCGAGGTTTAATTCTTTAGATTGAACATAATTTGGGCTAGTTTTAACTTATTCTTCAGAATACTTTCATACTATCTTATTATTCAGGTTGTGTTCGAGTATGCATCGACAAGATTGTATTCATGGTCACAACAAATACATAGTTTATACACGATAATTTTTTGATCTAAGCTCAATAAAAAATATAAACTTTTATCATTGCCACACTTACTTATTCACATTTATTGAAGTAAACAAAATGTTAAGATTTATAGTTAAATACTTGCCATTTTATAAGACTATAAAATTGCAAGTGTAGCTCAACTATTCATAGAATGTATACTATGAGTAAACGTTAAGAAGTTAAAAAAAAAAGAAAAAAAAAGAAGATATCTTCAAAACAATGTCTACTGTCTATAGAGTATTGACAGAGGGGCGACTTTTGGCTGGTTTCACAAGAATTTAAGATTGATTAAAAAAATTAACAGGAGAGGAAATAGGGAGCAAAGGAATAAAGTTAAGGGTAACAGGGAATAAAAGAATAAAGTTAACCTTTAGTTAGATTTAAAAATTGATTTCGCATATAATATTAGGCATCTAATAATATCATATTCACTGTTTTTAACTTTAAAAATATCATTATACGTCATTTATAAGTTATTCTAAAAGGATTTGAGAAATTTTATTAGCCTCAATAAAGAAAAGGCATATAATATACTTTTTGTCTTCTGCATCTCTGTGACAGTTACAATTTGGGAACAACCATATGAAATAACTACCATTTTTAATTTATTGAAATTAAAATACTTTTAAAAAAAATATTTTTAATATAAGTTTTCTTGAGGAAATTCAAAAATGTTGCACTTTGTGTGTAACGAATTTACTTGTTATAAAAATAAGTGTAGCAAAGTTAAGACAACAAATACGTTATGTTTGACCCGGATTGATGTTAAATAAAATTTGAATTGTAACGTAGATAACAACAACCATGTTGTGACCGTATATTTACTCCTATATCATTCCACCACCATTTTAGTTTTTTTTAACGACTAACAAATACTATTCATCCGATCGCTTGATAAACTCATTAGCAAACACCAGTCACCATCATTTTACTTGTAGTAACAATTTTTGCAAAGAGTACGTGACGTAGGTTAGTTGGTTAATGGAGATGCATGCAACATTTATCTTTTAAAAATGACTTTTTTTAATTTATTATTTTAGTTAAATCTTTGGTTTGTATGTATTTTCTTATTCTATTTCTTTATTCCTTTATTTGATCCTTTTTTGTGCTTTAAGTTTATTGTTACTTTTAACCCATATATACACGTGATCATTTGTTTCTAAATTAATTTTTTTTCTCTTTCGATATCTAATGTTCTCTTAGATTCCACGTATAATCTTACGACGTATTTATTTAAAATAAATTAGCTCCGTCGCGAAGCGCGTGATATTACCTCGATAGTTTATTATTAGTTTTTATTACACTCTAGTTACATAAACATAAGTTGAAGTCTCGAAGAATATTTCTAAGAAAAAGAAGTGTCTTCAAGTTTCAACTTTACCCGTAGACCAAAACAATATGCTGTTGTTACGAAAAATTCACATCGCTATGACGCAATCCCGACACGTTTAATAATCCAACGTCATATATTCCCCTTTGCATTACATCATCATCTTCCATCTTTATCACTTTATATATACACACTATTCACCCAAATATTCTCCATATCACTTCACCGGAAAAAAAAAACCATCAATTTCTCCACAATTCGATCATTTAACTTCAACCCTTTGCCGCAACGGCGACGGTACAACATCTCCGGCGAAACCCAATGGAAAAACTGAAGAAAAAAAGGCCGGAGGCGAGCGGCGACGGCGGAATCTCCGGCAAGAAACTCAAGTCCCACGGCGGAGCAACGGCGGAGGAGGAGGCGGAGCTGGAGGAATTCAACGCTATATTACAGCGGTTACGGGCGGGGTTCAATTGGATTCAAGCGAAAGGGGGAGGCGATTCAGCCGGAAAGACTGCTGTTACGCCGCCGGCGACGGCGGAGACGGAGTTGAGGTGGGTGATTTTGAGCAGTTTCACGGCGGCGACGTGAAGATGTTCGCCGGAGATGAGTAAAGAGTGATGGTGTTGTGGGATTGATCTGATGTTGATCCGGTGACCGATCAGAAGTGTGATTGATTGTGGTTTGGTGGGGTGGTGGTCAGCGTTGACTGGTGTTTGTTGATGATTTGTAGTTGAATTTATGATAATAAAGTATTGTAATTGTGATTTGTCTTGACGGTTTTGTAGTTTAGAATATGTTAGGATTGTATTGCGATTAAGTTTTGATTTTACGTAGCACATGTTGGTAGAGAAGGAATAATTCTCGAAGTTTTAAGTTGTAACGTGTAAATCAAACTTAGTTATCAAGTATATATTAGTAGCAAACCTAAATCATAAGTTAGTTTTTAGTTACTTAATGTAAACATTACAGACTTATAGTATAAGTGGACGAATTTGTTTATTAAATAATAAGAATATCAAACAAATTAGAAAGGGTGTATTATATATTTGTTTGAATTTATCATGATTTTTTGGTACGTAGAATCTTATTGGTTCTTATGGTCACCCCTAACTAATGGGGTTGCCCCATTTGCCGTGAGATTCAGGGGCGGCAGTTTTTGACGGAGTCAAAGAAGCAGAGCTTTTGATCCAGGTCGATAAAAATTCACATGTGATAAATGCTGACACAATTTTGTCTATTTTGAATTCAAAATGTAACTGTCGAATATGAATTCATTCTTTTGGTCATGCATACTGGTTCTCGAAAATTCATACACACAGACGCTTCTTTTTGATCGATGTTGAGTTTTATCCGATTGAAAATTTTAGATTAAACAATCGAATTGTATCAATCTGAAAGGTTATCAAAACTCTCAGATTATCCAACGGTTAAATACGAATCCCCTACAATGATTAGTAAGCATGAATAAAGTACGACTATCAAACTAAACAAGAACAACAATTACCAAACTTATTATGCTACTATTGTGGAACTAATCATGCCTTTATGCGTGCGCCCGGAAAGATAGGCCGACTGCTGAGCCCACTCTGGCTCAGCCGCACCACCCAGGCAAGAATGCAATCTCGAGTACGTCCCTCACAAAGACAGCGTAGGAGATATCGCCCATTATACTGCAATATAGTGAGCATAGCCATGTCTGATGAAAGAACCACCTGCTGACCTGGTGTTGACGAACAAGTTCCGGAAGCATGCGAACAAGACTTGGGATCGCGGCTCGTACCAGTAAAGCCACAGAAATCAAAGAAGGCGCACGAAGGAAGACTCTTTGATCGGGTAGTTCCCCTGCCTTGTTCTCAGTCATCTTAGGTGCAGTTGGCCAATAAAACGAATTACTCTAGTGGTTCCGTCATAGTTCAACAAGAACCAATTAGAATGCAAACTCTGAATCATATCGTAAAAATTGAATTAGAAAAAAACACACCAAGTTAACCATCAAAATTGCCACTCTATGATCAACTTAACATGTACGGGATAATTCCTATATCTGAGTAGCCCAAGTGATGAGAAACGAACCATAAAGCCGTATGACAAAACTAGGTCGAGAACAATAATAGCTTTCTCCTGGCAATTGATATAAGAAGATGTTTGAAAATTGATTTTTGATTGGCACGATTTAACTGTTGGGATGCGATTGTGAGAAACAATATGATAAAATGGATTTTACTTTTTATAGGATTGACTACAATAGTATTTAAATTGACTTGCGTATGGCATTCTGTGAACAACTATTCATCAATAACGAGACTTTTTTTTTTTCCTTTTTAACATTATTATTGATACCACTTGCTATTCGAAGAGTGTATAGTAGAGATAATAATTTATTAGGGCCCAAAACACTAGTTTGTAGGCATAAGTATGATGTTTTTTAAGCATTCTTTGAGAAATATATAATTTTATAAGTTTAGAGGGAGAGAAATACAAATGCCTCTAATTATCACATCATCTCACCTACTAATGTTCAAATCATATTTTTATTTTAACGAAAACAAAAATCCATTTCATTTTGTAAGTTTATCAATATGGGCTTGAAACAAAATGGACTTTAAAACTAATCTGCAATTATGGCGACGTGTGGCCCGGCAAGATTTTCTTTATAGCACTAATTTTATTCTAAGGGTCTATACAACAAGCCCATTACAAAATAAATATATTTTTTTTACATTTTTTATTTTCATTTAGAGCACTAATTCATGCATCTAATAATCCTACTCATAATCCGTTCTTTTTTCTATAGTGGGCCTAGAACTCTCACCTCTATACGAGGCATATCTTTTCCACACACCTAATACCGCTAGGCTACAACTCTTTGGTTAAACTCATTTTATTTACATTATCAAGAACATTATTTAAGCAAGTCTTACATGTAGTTTCAAAATATTTGTAAAAAAATATGAAAAATTTAGGGTTTTATTACTTTTTGATGCGCCAAATAGAGCTCAATTCTAACCATAGAACCGGGTGGTTTTTTTGACAGGTAGAATGATCTGATTAATTTTATTAAGTAACCATGGTTCTATGTCTTAAAAGGTAAAATTTATACGATATATCTTGTTTTTATTTGTATCCTTGTTGTATTTTGTTGTATTGCATACAACCAATAGTTATTGATTACAAAATTCATTGGTTGTTATAATATCACAATAATTAACACAAGATTAGTGTTATAACCTTAAGAACTTTAAAGAGAATTGCAAGAGCAAGAAGAAGAGAAATGTATAACTTATGAAAGTGTATACAAGAGGTGCATCTTCTCCTCTACATTGAGGTGGTATTTATACTACAAAGATCAATCATTTTGGTAGACAGGTAAAACTATTTAGCATAGTAAACTTATCTACAAGTTTGACAAAGAGTTCATCCACTTGCTATGGTAATAATTCATAATACTCCCCCTTGGATGACACTTTTCAAACTTTAAGAGTTTAAGTACTGCCTCATTAAAAACCTTGCTAAAGAAAAACCCAGTGGGAAAAAACCTTAGCTAAGGAAAAAAGAGTGCAGCTTATAACTCCCCCTCAAATTGTCTTCTGTAGATCATCACATTGTGTGTACGTGCCGCATGCCAATATCATAAACATGTTTTCTGAAAGTTGTTTTTGGAAGTGCCTTTGTGAAAAGATCAGCTGAATTATTGCTAGATTGAACGTATCTCATTTCAACTTGTTTATCTTTAATAAGGTCTTGAGTGTATGAAAAGAATCTTGGTGGTATATGTTTTGTTCTGTCACTTTTGATATACCCTTCTTTCATTTGTGAGACACAAGCTGCATTATCTTCATAGATTGGTGTTGCATTTCTATCTTTCTCCAATCCACAAGAAGTTAATATAAGTTGTGTCATAGATCTTAACCATACACATTCTCTTGAAGCTTCATGTAGTGCAATGACTTCAGCATAATTTGAGGATGTCGCAACGAGTGTTTGTTTCTGAGAGCGCCATGAAATCGCAGTTCCTCCATTCTTAAATATGTATCCCGTTTGAGATTTTGCTTTATGAGGATCAGATAAATAACCTGCATCTGCATAACCAACCAACCCTTCTTTTGAATTATTAGGATAAAACAAGCCTAAATCAATAGTACCTCGAAGATATCGAAAAATATGTTTAATCCCATTCCAGTGTCTTTTAGTAGGGGCTGAACTAAATCTTGCTAACAAATTAACTGCAAAAGAAATGTCAGGTCTCGTACAGTTAGTAAGATACATAAGAGCTCCAATTGCACTGAGATATGGTATCTCTGGACCAAGGACCTCTTCATTATCTTCGCAAGGACGAAATGGATCATTATCAACATTGAGTGATCTAACAACCATCGGTGTGCTTAAAGGATTTGCTTTGTCCATATTGAAACGCTTTAAGAGTTTCTCAGTATAAGTCGACTGATGTACAAGTATTCCATTATGCATATGTTCAATCTGCAAACCAAGACAATATTTGGTTTTTCCAAGGTCTTTCATTTCAAATTCTTTCTTTAAAAGAGCAATTGTTTCATTAATTTCCTTTTGCGTCCCAATTATATTTAGATCATCAACATACACAGCTATGATCACATATCCTGATGTTGTCTTCTTAATGAAGATGCATGGACAAATAAGGTTACTTGTGTATCCTTTACTTGTCAAATAATCACTCAAACGATTATACCACATCCGTCCAGATTGTTTGAGTCCATACAAGGATCTTTGTAATTTGATGGAATACATTTCCTTAGGCTTTGAGTTTAATGATTCGGGGAATTTAAAACCTTCAGGAATTTTCATATAGATGTTACTATCTAGTGATCCATACAAGTAAGCTGTGACAACATCCATAAGACGCATCTCTAAATTTCTAGAGACTGCAAAGCTGATTAAGTATCTAAAGGTTATTGCATCCATAACAGGGGAGTATGTTTCCTCATAATCAATCCCTGGCCTTTGTGAAAAACCTTGAGCTACAAGTCTAGCTTTATACCTTGTAACTTCATTTTTCTCATTTCGTTTTCGTACAAAAACCCATTTGTACCCTACAGGCTTTACGGACATAGGAGTAATAACAATAGGTCCAAACACCTTTCGTTTGTTAAGTGAATCTAATTCAGCTTGCATAGCTCCTTTCCATTTATCCCAATCATGTCTATTTTGACAGTCACTAACTGATTTTGGTTCAGGATCATCATCTCCACTCATGATGTCACTTGCTACGGAATAAGAAAATATTTCATCAATACCTTCCATTTCATCTTGATTCCATAAGATATGTGTGTGACCATAGTTAATTGATATTTCTTTGTTAGTTTCATCCAAATCCTCCTCATGAGAGGTTTTGGTATTAAGCGTTTCATCAAGATCATTCACTTTATTGTCAACTTCCTTTTCATGAGTTTTTCTTTTTCGAGGATTTTTATCCTTGGAACCGATTGGTCTTCCTCGTTTCAAACGTCTCTGAGATTCATGAGCCATTGTGTTATCTATTTGCTTATTTGGAATCTCAACTCGAGCTGGAGCATTAGCAGCTGGTATATGAGACTTAGTAACTCTGCTTGTATCAGTAAATGCATCAGGTAATTGATTTGCAATTTCTTGCAAGTGTATTATCTTTTGAACCTCTGTCTCACATTGTTTAGTTACTGGATCAAGATACAATAATGAAGGAACATACCATGATACATCATTTTCTTGTTTTTTCTTTTCTCCCCCTAATGCCGGGAAAACTGACTCGTTAAAGTGACAATCAGCAAAACGTGCTGTAAATACATCACCCGTTAAAGGTTCAAGATATCTTATGATGGAAGCTGATTCATATCCAACATATATTCCCAACCTTCTTTGAGGACCCATTTTTATACGTTGTGGTGGTGCAATAGGGACGTATACAGCACACCCAAAAATTCTAAGGTGGGAAATGTTTGGCTCATTGCCAGAAACAAGTTGTAAGGGAGAGTATTTAAGATTTGCACTTGGTCTCACACGAATTAGTGATCCAGCATGAAGAATTGCATGACCCCAAATAGACACAGGGAGTTTTGTCCTCATTATTAATGGTCTAGCTATTAGTTGTAGACGTTTGATTAACGACTCAGCTAAGCCATTTTGTGTGTGTACATGAGCAACAGGGTGTTCAACAATAATTCCTACAGACATGCAATAATCATTAAAAGCATGTGATGTGAATTCACCAGCATTATCAAGTCTCACCCTTTTAATAGTATAATCAGGAAAATGTGCTCGTAATTTGATAATTTGTGCAAGAAATTTTGCAAATGCTACATTACGAGTTGATAACAAACAGACATGAGACCATCTACTTGACGCGTCTATCAAAACCATAAAGTATCTGAATGGTCCACATGGTGGATGAATTGGCCCACATATGTCTCCTTGAATTCTTTCAAGAAACAGAGGTGATTCCTTTTCAATTTTTACAGGCGAAGGCCTTGTAATTAATTTCCCAAGAGAACAAGATGTACACAAAGGAATTTTATTCGATTGTGGGATCTTTTGATATTTCAATGGGTGCCCATGAGTGTTTTCAATTATTCTTCTCATCATTGTAGATCCTGGATGGCCTAATCTGTCATGCCATAAGTTAAGTGTTTCAGGATCACAAAATTTTTCTTTAACTGCCATATATGCCTGAGGCACATTAATGTGTGTATAATGTAAACCAGACTGAAGCATTGGCAGTTTTTCTAATATTCGATCTTTGCTTATGATATGCAAATATTTTTCACTATCAACAGTCTTTGACTGAGTATCATATCCATTATGATATATGTTTTTAAAACTCAACAGATTTCTTGTTGATTTTGGGGAAAATAAAGCATTTTCTATTATAAGCTTTGTACCATTTGGTAATGCTAAATTAGCTTTTCCCACTCCTTCTATCAGGTCTGTAGGTCCTGATATTGTATTAATGATTCCTTTTGTTGGTTTAAGCTCAAAAAAATTTCTTAGACCTAAGTATAGTATGTGTGGCTCCACTATCCGCTATACATATATCTGCTTCATTTGTTTGATCTTGCGCTCCAATGATGTTCATTTTAATCTTGAAAGTATAAAAAAAATTAATAAGTGAATAACGACGATATTGTTATATTTTAACGAGAACTTTATTTAATTGAAAGAAAACATTACATGAAGAAAAATACATAATTAATAAATATGAAAACACTTAATTGTTGCATATAACTATTATGGTCAAGCAACATGTGTTTCAGAGTTCCATGTCAAAGTCTGCAGTGTTCAACTCAACGTTGAGATTATCAAAATTATCAACATGGTTCACTTCCTTCTCTTTCCTTTTAAGAGAGGCTTGGTATAGCTCACATAAATGTGGAGCTGTGCGACAAGCCTTTGACCAGTGGTTTGTGCTACCACATCTAAAACAGGAAGTGCCATTGTTTTCGGACCTACCAGCTTCATTCCCTTTGTGTTGGTTAAAATTGTTATTTTGTGGAGCGTGGTAATTGATTGTTCTTTGATTTCTACCACGGCCATATCCACGGCCACGACCACGTCCACGACTATAAAAGTTACCTCGGTAATTATAATTACCCTTGAAAGAATGGTTGCGACCATTAGGGTAACTTTTATCAACAGAACCACGACCACGACCTCTTCCCCACTTTCTTCCAGAGTTTTTAGTAGCAACATTAACTTCTGGAATTGCTAATGATCCCGTGGGACGAGCTTGATGATTTTTCATCAAAAGCTCATTATTTTTTTCTGCTACAAGGAGGAATGAATTTAAATCAGAATATCTTTTAAACTTTTGCAACCTATATTGTTGTTGCAAGTTTATATTTGATGCATGAAATGTGGAGAAAGTTTTCTCCAACATATCTTCCTCAGTAACATTTTGTCCACAGAATCTGAGGGTCGAGCATATCCTGAACAAAGCAGAGGTGTACTCGTTTACCTTTTTGAAATCCTGGAACCTGAGATTGTTCCATTCATCTCTAGCAGTGGGAAGCAGAACTTCCCTTTGGTGATCAAATCTGCTTTTTAAATCTTTCCATAAAATATATGGATCTTCACAATTTGAATATTCAAATTGTAACATTTCATCAATATGCTTATGTAAAAAGACATCAGCTTTCGCTTTGTCTTGTTCCGAGCAAGCATTTCCCTCTTGTATAGTTTCTAAGACACCCATGGATTTAAGATGTCTTTTTACGTGGGCCGTCCACGGCATATAGTTTTCTCCATTGATATTAAGAGCCGGGAATTCAATTTTTGCAATGTTCGACATTTTTGTTTGCTAAACAAGAATTAAGCAAATAGTAAGATAATTATTAGAATCCATATATATCAATAAGCATTGCGATACAATAAAGCGGTAGAGCTATAAACAAATATAAAAATAAGAAAAGTTTAAATTCTTCAGGTGGTAGTTCAGCAATGGGGATAAGAATTAAAATGAGCATTATGGTTGCCAGTACTAAAACCGGGTGTATCATCTTTGAAAAGTTGCCTTGGATAAACTTGAGAAAAGAGATAATCTGTTTATTGAAAATAGGTTGATAGTGGTCAATTTATAGTTTAAAATTATAACCGTTTTGTAACGGCTATGTACAACGGCTATATAACCGTTTATAACGGCTAATAACCGTCGTGTGTGTATATATCGACAACAGTTTTAAATAAAATAGATAAGTATAATATTATGTTATAAAAACATGTATGTAGTTTATAAAAACAATAGAGAATAAGAACGACAGGTTAGAATAAGACGTTAGTACGAATAAACATAATCAAAATGTTAGTTGTATAAAGTTAGTTGACATATAAAGAAATGTTAGTTGCATAACTAAAGAAAAAGTTAGATGCATAAGTAAATGTTAGTTGCATAAGTAAAAGTTAGATGCATAAATAATATGTTAGATGAATAAGTAAAAGTTAGTTGACATAAAATAAAATGTTAGTTGCATAATCAAAAGTTAGATGCATAAATAAAAGTTAGCTTGTTAGTAGTCCCATGGTTATCAAGATGTCCATAATATGATCTCCTTTATGCTTATTTTATTTATCTTAGTTATCTTCTCAATATAAGATATTATATATTATTACTTAATGAAGTCCTTACCTTAATTAATGGATGACTTTGTGCTTTATTGATCTTCTTGATTAGAGTTTAAGAGCTCTCGTGTTGATAACGTGTTATAATATCACAATAATTAACACAAGATTAGTGTTATAACCTTAAGAACTTTAAAGAGAATTGCAAGAGCAAGAAGAAGAGAAATGTATAACTTATGAAAGTGTATACAAGAGGTGCATCTTCTCCTCTACATTGAGGTGGTATTTATACTACAAAGATCAATCATTTTGGTAGACAAGTAAAACTATTTAGCATAGTAAACTTATCTACAAGTTTGACAAAGAGTTCATCCACTTGCTACGATAATAATTTATAATATTGGTAAGTTATTTCGTCTACACACCACTTATGCAACATGACGCACACCTAGGGATTTTATATACTAAAAATCATAATACTTTCGTAGAAAAACAAAACGTTAATCCCGAGAAGTATCCATTTATTATGATGAGTAGTACCTTACTCGTTTTAGCATGCAACGTTAATTGCATGATTTTATCTTACCTACCCCAAGCAAAAATATAATATTTTTTAGAATTAATTATTATTTTCGTCTCTAAGTTTTTATATCTTTTATTAATTTCATTTAAAAAAAATTTCTCTTTTGAATCCTTCACTTTTTGAAAAGTTATTGTTTTCATTTATTATCATTAACTTAGTTAACTGTACTAGGTTAGTACCCCGTGTATTACACGGGTTGAATAAATAAATATTAAATAGTTAGTAATGAAAATTTATTAATTATAAAACGATATGATTGGAATTGCATATGAATAATAATATAAGTAATAAAACAATGATATCATTGTTTTAGACTTTTGTTTTTAAACCTTTATTGCTTTTTTTTAAATAAACATTTTGTTGTAAAACAAACCGTTTTAAAAAATATCAATATTAAAAATTTCCTTATTATAACTCCTAGTTTTAGTTATTTTGTTTTATAAAATTATTAAAAAAACCATTTTAAAATATTTCAAACTTTCAAAAATGTTTTTGTTTTAGAAAATTTTCTTATTTTTAAAATTTTGTTTATTTAGAAGTTACATTTATAAAAGCATCTCTTTCTTAATTTATTGAAAAAAAATTTTAATCTCAAAAGGAACTAAATAATATTATTAGTATTTAATGTAGTTATTTAATATAAGAGAGGAGCGAGAAAATTAAAATTAGATAGTATAAAATTATGCCAAGTGTCACTTTAAAACCTTCTTTTATTATAATAATATATAGATTTTTTAAGTTAGAAGCATTTAAGTCATTATATAAATTAAAACTTAAATTAAATAATTTGTATAATGACTTAAATGCCCCTAATACAAACACAATTAGTTAAGTCAATAAAAACGAATGAACATAACAACTTTTAAAAAGTCAGAGACCGAAAAAAAAAAAAAATCTTTTTGAATGAAAATAATAAAATAGACCAAAACTCAAAGACGAAAATAACAATTAACTTTATTTTTTATAAAAATACTAGAACCTAATGTCTAAGGTGTGAGTAGAACCTCAACCACTAAAAAAAAAAATTTATAGTGAACAATTTGATACCGGTAGACTCTTCAGACTCTTCAATTGAAAATATTATATAAGCTTTAATTCTAGTATATCACTAAAATACCGTAAGTAGACTATCATACTTAATCTGACTCACATTAATATTCAAATCCCGGTCCTTTTCAAATAGTTTTTCACTCTTATCACTACGTTAATATACCTTCCCTTTATATAGGTCACTTTAATTGCTTTCTCCTCTCATGCACAACCGATGACCACAAGTAACATGCAAATGACGAAATCCATGAGCCTATGCTGATAGCGAGTTCGGAAATAGTCTCTTAACCCAATGACAGATGGCTTGAGTCCCACCTCATGATCAAAAGGACCACCATCCCACCCAATTAACCATACCTTTTTCTTTTAGACATAAAAACAACCAGGTTGTGTGCATCTATATTTGATCTAGATAGCCTTGCCTACAATCATCCAAAACAAATTAATTGACTACAGACCAATGGATACAATAAGACTACTATTATACGTACCTTATGTATTGATCGATGTTGGCACATGGATGTCGCATCATTGTGGTGCATTCTTTGCGCATGCTCGTGTTTAGTTAAAGTTGCTCTAGCTGGGCTAACCGATATCTTTGTCATGTTGTGCAATTATCTTAGAGAAGAATGTGTCATCCTCTGATTTGATTCAGATTTGATGGAGATAGGTGCATAAATGCATAATTTATTCATTATTGAGCATGGAGTGTGACATTATGGTCAAAAAACATGACCAAACTATGTGGATTATATTGTTGTATGTTAACAGTGCTATGGGATGGGAGACCTATTATCTTATGGTATAGTGGTACGGTGTTTGTCACTCATAAAAATAATATGAGCTTAAATATTTACAAATGAAATATAGGAGGTATTTAGGTGTTTAAAAAAAAGTTGTCGTTAAGAAAAATATGCATATAAGAAAAACAATGCTGCAGAGAGCATAATACTCTTTTTGAAATTATTGAAGATTGTTGTGTTTAATGTATCACCATTTTTGTTTGTACGTGTTGTAACTACTTTTTAATTTGTTATACTAGTAATATTTTCTTTTAGACCCTAAAAGATGAAGAAAGATTCATTCAACTTAATGTTTTTAAAAATACACTAAAAATTCAAGTTTAGCAAACCCTTACTACAAATTATTAGGCACCATTATTATCAGTGGCGGAGCTTGAACATTCTCGTAGGTGGGGCGGGGGCGAAATTAAATTTTTTTGGGGGACGAACTCGATATTTATATAAAAATTTACACTACCGGACAAAAAATTTACACTACCGGATTAAAATTTAACACTACCGTCGAAAAAAAAGAAGGGCCAGCCCCCCCCCCCCCCCCCCCCCCCCCCCCGGTCTCCACTATCCTCCGCCCATGATTATTATCTTTGTGAAAACCTCCTAATTTACATATATTAAGTTAATTTCTTTTTTAGTTTTCAACATGAAAGAAAATACACGTACAAATAAAATATTATCTGCTTTAACTACAAAAAGCTTGTGATTTTATACTTATTTGTGAGAGTATATACATCTTAACGGTCATCCATCCTTGAAATTATTACAACTCAAACACATTCAATCGTAGAGTTTTTTATTTATCTTTATTTATTTATTTTTTTCACTCAAACACATTCAAACGTGTAGGGAAGATTAACTAAAGTGTCAAAGAAAAAAAGTATTATCCATCAGTTTAGTGTCTATTACTCTTTAAATATTTAGTGTCGAAAAAAGGAATATTCCACAACCATCCAAACAACATGCAGTTGATATTTTACTTTTACTATATTAGATATGTTATCTTCGAATTTATGAAAAATGAAGAACTATCAATCTTTATTTTTATTTTTATCTTTATATTTTAATATAAAAGTAATTTAAGATGACACGTGACAGCATTACAATTATTCTTATCAAAATTTCCCCGCCTCTCTCTCATATTAAATAATTACCTTAATTATTAATAATATTATTTAATACTTTTTTAGATTTAATAAATTAAGAAAGAAATCTATTCATTAATGTTATTTCTAAATAAATAATTTTTTTATAAAATAATAATTTTCCTAAAACATAAAACTTTTTAAAAAATATGAAATATTTTAAAATTGGTATTTTTAAAAAGTCAATTTTTTAAAAACCAAAAATAATCAAATTTAGGAGTTATAATAATAAAATTTTTAAAAATGACATTTTTATACGGTTTGTTTTAGAATAAAATATTTATTTTTTGAAAAAAAAAATTAAAAACAAAATTTTAAAAGTTTGATATCGCTGTTTTATTATTTATAGTCATTTTTCATATGTAATTTCAGTCATATCATATATTTGAATATCATTTTATAATTATTAATTTTTATTATATTAATATTTTATTTATCCAACCCGTATAATACATGAGTATTAAATCTAATCACTACATATACTATCTTCCCTAGAAGCACTTATGGACAATTTTTATTTGAATATTTTCAGACCATTTTTAAAAGCTCATAATTAATTGTTTGCTTCTCTTGGGCTGAGCATGGGGGCCCATGCAAATTCTCTATTTTGGAGTCTTAATCTTTCAGTTTCAAATTTTAATTATAGTACTTGTATAGTTCATAGTTGTACACCACAGAAAGTTATAAATATAGTTACTTTTAAAATCAATTTTTCTATCTATATTTCTGGATAACACAAATATACTTATATAATAAAAAAGCCATTAATAATTTTTACGGATTCAGTTAATTTTCATGGTTTTTTAAAATTCTGTTCTGAAAATACAAAAGTTCTAAACGACAAAATTTATTAATCTTATAAGTTTTTTTAATAGTAAAACAAGAATATTTAATACTGATTTAAATGGTGAGGAGCGATGCTTGATAATTGAATCTCAAAGTCATATGTGGGCTCGAGAGGATAGAGATTGTTAGTCATCTCTAGTGATTTGTTTTGTTTTATTATAAGTTTTTATTCTATTTTTTAATTTAGTGTTAAATAATATCTAAGAAATTATAAGTTGCATAAGTTTTCAAGTATGAAAATTGTAAGAACACATAATCATAATTATTTCGGTTAAAAAAATACACTTAAAATTATTGTTGGTATTATTGTTATTTTTATTATTTGTCATTAGTAAAGTAAATTGGTGACTGGGATTTGATAGAACATAACCTTTTTAATTTGCTTTTGTAATTGTCATCTCCATTATTCAAAATGACACCAAATAGATTTTCATCACGTCGTTAAAATAAAATCACGTGTAATTAAACAGTGAATTAAACTTAGTGGTGTGTATTTCAGCCACGGTAAAAGTTTAACATAAAATTCATTGATTTTAACTTTCTTTAAAATCAGCTTGGGTCAATTTCAGGTCAAACTACGAAAACGTTTAACTAAATGGTTTTCTTTTGGTTAGCTTTCAAGTTCAATGTTGATCCATTTATTTATAAAGTTTTAACAAATATTTAATGTCAAAACTTAAACAATTTATGTATATTAGATCAAAATCTTAAAGTTAAACAAGAAATAAATATAAAGAATTGTAGTTTAAGCACACTTATTTTGTAGCCATTTGTGTTCTTGGATTGAATTTGTAGTTCTAGAGCATATACATACAAAAAATAAATAGTTAAAACAATTTTTTAGGTTGAATAGGTCATCCTAGTATTAACCCGTGAACGCGCAAGCTAGTTTCAGTTCTTGTATTTAACATGATTTTCAAGTTCATATAAAATTTCTAAATTTATGTTGAACATATAAACACCATCTAATTAACCTTTAAAACCCTACATAAACTATACTTAGAACCCACAAGGCTACAATCTCATCCATGTGCCTATCACGTGCCATTTGCACAACATACCATTAACATTTACCTTTGATTTCTAGTCCTATTATTTGTGGCCATAAGTTGTACCTATAGATATTTAATTAATATTTAGTAATTCTGGCATACCCTTTAACCTATATAAAAAGAACCTTGAACCACCATTTGAACAACCAAATTAAACACAATGGTAGACATGAAGACCAAAGCCAAAAACCATGATCAAAAGACCAATGGTGGCCTCATCACTATGCCCTTTATCTTTGGTAAGTTCAATCATTCATCTTTGTGTATACGATCTTGATCTAATGATTTGGTTGTTTTGTAGCAAATGAGGTGGGCGAGAAGCTCGCGGTGGTCGGATTTCAAACGAATATGATTAGCTACTTGACTCAACAACTTCATATGCCGATCACTAAAGCCGCCAACACTCTAACCAACTTTGGTGGCACCGCTAGCTTGACCCCGTTGCTAGGCGCATTCGTGGCCGACTCTTTTGCGGGTCGGTTTTGGACCATCACTGTGGCTTCCATCATTTACCAAATAGTAAGCACTATCTACCAATTTTGCACTAGGTCAAAAATAACCACTAACAAAACCAGAACTTTTTAATCAGTGTCATATAACTAAAATACCCTACTTATATTTTTCATAAACAATCACAAAATTTATATAATAACTTATGAATTATTGTGATCAGGGGTCAGTGGTCAGTGGACCCCTGTAACCCCTGTGACCACACATTGGTTCCGTCCCTGACACTAACACTGTTAATTGGTCTAGGGAATGGTGTCTTTGACATTAGCCGCGGTGCTACCTAACTTAAGACCGCCACCGTGTAACAACGGTGAGGTCTGCCAACAAGCAACCACGGGTCAACTAGCAATCCTGTACATATCACTATTGTTAACAGCCATTGGGTCGGGCGGGATCCGCCCGTGCGTGGTGGCATTCGGGGCAGACCAATTCGATGAAACCGACGAAAAGCAAAAAACTAGCACATGGAAGTTCATCAATTGGTATTATTTTTGCATGGGTTCATCTATGCTTGTGGCAGTAACAGTAATTGTTTACATTCAAGATAATATTGGATGGGGTTGGGGTCTTGGGGTTCCATCAATCGCCATGGCGATTTCGATCATCGGGTTTGTGATCGGGTACCCGTTGTATCGGAATATGGATCCTGCGGGTAGCCCGTTTACGCGGTTGATTCAGGTGTGTGTTGCAGCTTACAAGAAGAGGAAGTTGCCAATGGTTTCTGATCCTAAATTGCTTTATGAAAATGAAGAGCTTGATGCATCTATTTCTGTTTCTGGAAAGCTTCTACATACTAAACAAATGAGGTAAGTTTCTTTCTTTTATTAGCATTTTACATCGTAGGAGCAGTGCGTTTAATATAGAATAATAACTACAAGAATTGTATAATTCATTTGTCTATAGTGCTTGATAAATATTAAAGGACTTAGAAAAAGATAGTGGATACAAAACTGTATCATGATTATAACAAAATATACAAGTGTTTATATAGTTTTAATAGTTCTTTACTTATAATTGGTTATGTAACAAACATTTTTTTAACCATTATACGTATTTATAATTTAGGTTGGTATTTCATTTTTAAATACCTAACATAAAATGCGAATCACCTAATCTTTTGAGGAAAAGCAAAACAGAATTAAACTTTGGAACTATTAGGTCATCTTAATTAGTGATTAGCCAAAACACATGTGTTAACTAACAACACATGGGAAAATCAAGGTGCAACTTTATGTAGTAAATGACATATAAACCCTTGATTTAACTTTTTCTTTTTGAACAATCTGGTGGTGCAATGTGGGTTAATAACAAAGTAATTTCTTTAATTAGTCCGTTAATTGATAAGCATATGTCACGTATTTTTGTGCCTTTTTCTTTTCTTTATCAAAATACTTCAAGGATATTCCCCTTTCAACAAAGGTACATTTTGACTATAAAGTCAAACATAAAAATTACAATAAACAGAAATAATATAATTTTCGAGATCATTAAAACCGATCAATTTGTCCTTGTAGCGTACATTAGATGTTGGGATAGACTAAGCGTACCCAATTTATGTTAAACATACTTTATATTAGGTAAAAATAAATAAATAAAATGACTGATTTAGTAGAGATAAAATACAGTCTAGAAAAATAACAAGAAAGTGGGTACATCTAGCATAAGGCTACAATGTTTAACACTTGTATGAAGATTTTACATAACTAGATGATCTCATGTTAGTTTTTTCGAAGTTGATTGTATGTATGTTTAAACAAAAAGTCAAAATGTGTCAATTTTGTAGAAAAGTCAAAAATAAAACGTGATTCACTCAATTAATTCATTTATTTCAGATTTCTGGATAAGGCTGCTATTGTAACAAAAGAAGACTTTTCAAAAGGCCAATCAAGCCCAGATCTATGGAGGTTAAACACGGTCCACCGGGTCGAAGAACTAAAGTCATTAATCAGAATGGGCCCAATATGGGCCTCTGGGATTCTTCTAATATTAGCTTATGCCCAACAAAGCACTTTTTCACTACAACAAGCTAAAACAATGAACAGAAGCCTCACAAAATCATTTGAAATCTCAGCTGGATCAATGACAGTTTTTACCTTAACGTCAATGCTAATGACAATAGTGTTCTATGATCGTATGTTCGTCCCGATCACGCGTAGGATCACAGGGGTAGAACGGGGAATTACCTTTCTTACTAGGATGGGAATCGGGTTTTCCATATCGATTCTTGCAACACTAGTAGCCGGTTTTGTTGAAATAAAACGCAAAAATTACGCTTTTGCCCATGGTTTGACTGACAAACCTCACGAGACGATACCCATTTCGGTCTTTTGGTTAGTACCTCAATACTCACTTCATGGGATGGCTGAAGCATTTATGTCAATTGGGCATCTTGAGTTTTTCTATGATCAAGCGCCCGAAAGCATGAGAAGTACTGCAACCGCATTGTTTTGGATGGCGATAGCAGCTGGAAATTACGGTAGTACCCTTTTGGTGACCATGGTGCACAAACTGAGTGCGGGTCAAGACGGGTCAAACTGGCTCCCGGATGATAACTTAAACAAGGGGAAGTTGGAGTATTTTTATTGGTTGATCACATTGCTTCAAGTTCTTAATTTGGTTTACTACTTGTTTTGTGCTAAATTCTACACTTTAAAGCCCATTCAGATTGCTAATAATGATAAAGTGGATGCTGTTGAGCTAGGGCCCAAAGTCTAAATTAGGCCCAGTTGGATTTATACTCTGTTTAATGATTTAGAGGTACCAAACTACCAAAGTACCAAACTACAAATCATTAGGAAGAATATGATGTAATTGAAGTCACAAGGGCGCATATGTAACTTTGACTATGGTTTTTAGCTTTATATTAGTAAGACGTAGAGTTGCACAAATCGGGTTTGGGTCGGACCCGGGCCCGGGTACAAAATCGGGTTTGGGCCCAACCGGGTTTTTTGTACCCGGGTATTGGTGAACCCGGGTACGAACCCGGGTCGGGTTCAGCGAGATACAAACCCTACCCGGTATACCCGGGTAGGGTCGGGTCGGGTTCGGTTCGGGTATGAAACCCGGGTTCAACCGGGTTTTTGCCTTTTTTTTTTTTTTTTCTTTTTTTCTTTTCTTCTATGTGTGTCGAACACCGGGTCGTATGTTTTTTTTTTCTTATATTTTCTTTCCTTTTTGTCTTTTTATTTTTCTTTTCCTAACCGGGTTCACTTGAATGACAAAAATTTAAACAACTTAATATATAAATATATACAAATCTTGAGCAGAAAATGTTACACTTATAATATACAAATATTAAATACTTTTATATAAAACATTTGAATGACAAAGAAATTTAAAAAGAACATGAAAGACATATAATATTAAAACAACTTAAAAATAACAATATCGTCTAATTTTATCTACTACGAGATGCTTGATCAAATGCTGATTCTTCATCGGATATGCCAGAAGATACTCCGTCTTCTACCTCTTCATCATGTACTTTAGCTTCGAGTGTAATCTCGTCTTCGAGGCTTGTTTGGTCTTGTATACGATATGTTGCGTCTAAGTGATCCTTTAAACAAATGCACATCTCCACTGCTTCCGGAGTTAGTCTTGTTCTTCATAATGATATTACCCTGCCACTAAGAGAAAAAGCAGATTCCGAAGCTACCGTAGAAGCTTGGACGCTTAGTAAATCACGGGCCATAGCAGAAAGAATCGGAAATTGAGATTCTTTTCCTTTCCACCAAGCCAAAATATCGAATGCACGATAATCTTCGGTAGTCATAGTGGAAATAAAATCCGTTCCACTATATCTACCGAGCTCACTTGTTGGGGTGTTACCTCTTTGACGTTTAGTCGTCACATCCCGAACAACATTCAACATAGTCAAAACAGGGTCTTTAAACGAGGTACTAGCACTTGAGGTTGATCCGCTTGGCATGGTTATGTTTACGTTAGGCCCATATCTATTTAAATAAAAATTATAAATTGTTTTCAAACTATGATTAAAATTTTCTTTTGCCTCGTTTGAAAAATCAGGGTTTTCGTCATGCATATCCAAATTGTCATTTATCTCATCTATCAAACATTCAACCCCCGCAACATTTAGAAACGGATTTAAAGCGGCGGCACACGTAAAAACGGGTGGTAAGTCCTTAAAATATTTTTTAAATTTTTCTTTCATTGGTTCTATCATTTGATTAAACATATTATTTTTATTTTGAAAATTTTTAAAATTCAAAGACATAAATATAGTTCTTGAAGCACCGAATAACTAGTGGAATAATAAACTCCCGATAATTTTGTTGTTGAGTTTTTAAAAACCTCAAGAAACTCGGATAGACGTTGAAGATTCTCCCAACCCGCATCCGGAAATGGGTCGGCTTCACCATTATCCGAAAGACTATTATGAAAAGCTTTCAAAGTGCCCTTTTGTTTTAAAGCACATTCAAACATGTGACAAGTCGAATTCCACCGAGTAGGTACATCCCAATTAGGACCTAAAAATCTAGAGTGCGTATCCTTACAAAGTTGTTTATAATCTTGATATCTTCTTCTACTTTTTTTAAAAACGTCATGTAACATAAATCGAAAAGATGTAATACAGTTATTAACATATTGCCCGGATAGTCCGTCTTGCACTACTAAATTAATAATATGTGCAACACAACGAGTATGAAAAAAATCACCGTTTGCAATCGGAAGATATTTTAATTTTAATTTTTCAACCGCGGTTGTGTTGTTAGAGGCGTTATCAAATGCAATTGAAAAAAGTTTATTTTCTAATTTAAAAGTACTTATTACATTATCTAAAAAGTAAAACAAAAATTCTCCGGTGTGTGGATGCGGAAAAAGATCAAATGCAATCGTACGTTTCATCAATTGCCATGAATTGGGATCCACCCAATGAGCGGTGACGCAAAGGTACGATTCGGGTAAACCGTGTGGAGCCGACCAAACGTCAGTAGTTAAGTTTACACCGGTATTTAAATTTTCAAATAATACAATTAAATCATTTTTTGCTTGTTTCCATAATTTTAAACAATAACGTCTAAGTGTAGTACGACTTACGTGAGTGTAACGAGGTTGAAGCGTCTCTCGAATTAAGTTGGTCAACCGAGGATTGTCGAAGTGACTAAAAGGCAAAGCTTCTTGAATCACGAACTTCGCCATTCGATCTCGAACCGTATTAACATCGTAATTAAAGATTCCACCGTCTCCACCCAATTGTGTTTGTTGCGAATCCGGATTACTTTTCAACGACTTACAAAACTTCTTGCTAATGTGTTTGTTTAAAGTCGTGTTAGAATCTTTAGCAAGCAAAGCTCCACAAAACTTGCAACGAGCCTTTACAGACCCGTCACTCAACTCAACCATATCCCAATTGCACCAAACATCCATGTTACGATTGTGTGCAAGAACACGAACGACGGGTGGAGCGTTGGACGAACCTTGACCAACGGAAGATTGTGAGTGAGCCATATCAAGATTGAAGAGAGTGAAAGTGTAAAACGAGAGAGTGAGCGTGTAAAGCGAGAGTAAAGGAGAGTATTTTTTGCGTTTTTTGCGTATGTTTTTGCGTTTGAGACTTGGGTACTAAACCATATCAACCCACACCTATTTATACTAACTTATAAGCCTAAAAGTGACAAAAAAAACGGTCACAAATCGATCCCAACGGCTATATAGCCGTTAAAAAACGGCCACTTTTAAAAAAAAAAAAAAAAAAAACGGTCGAAACCGGGTACAACCCGGGTTCAACCGGTTCCGGGTCGGGTCGGGTTCGGGTTCGGGTTCTAAGAAATTCTAGAAAATCATACCCGGTTCCAACCCTACGGTTTTTTTTCGGGTCCAACCCAGGTATGCATATACCGGGTCGTACCCGTACCCGGTTCCGGGTCGGGTCCACCGGGTCGGGTCCGAACCCGGTTTTTATGCCCACCTCTAGTAAGACGTTATATCCCTGTCCCTACTCTAATAAAAAGATATTTAAAAGGGACACATGTTAACATCATATTACAGAGGTGGGTATAAAAACCGGGTTCAGACCCGACTCCGGATCCGAGTACGGGTAGTACCCGATGGAAGGTGTACCAAGGTTGGACCCGTTTAAACCCGTAGGGTTGGAACCGCTTTTAGATTTTGAGTTTTTTTAGCGAACCCGACCCGAACCCGACCCGGCCCAGTTGAACCCGATTTGAAACCGGTATTGGTACCGGTATTGAACCCGATGTTCGACACACACACAACAAAAGAAAAGAAGAATAAAAAAGAATAAAAACTAAACCCGGTATTGGACCTGGTTTCGGACCCGACCCTACCCTACCCGGGTATACCGGGTAGGGTTTTGACGATGGTGAACCCGACCCGGGTTCGTACTCGGGTTCACCAATACCCGGGTACAAAAAAAAACCTGATTGGGCCCAACCCTGTTTGTATCCGGTTTCGGGTACGGCCCAATACCCGGTTTGTGCAACTCTTCCATATTTCTCATCATCAATTTTTTCCGCTTCTCTCTCCTATTTAATAATCACATTAATTACTAATAATATTATTTAATTTTTTTTAGATTCAAATAGTTTTTTAATATATTAAAAAAGAGATCTTTTTACTAATGTTATTTCTAAGGAAATAATTTTTCATAAAATTAGAAAATGTTTTAGAACAAAACTTTTTTTTAAAATACAAATATTTTATAATTGGTGTTTTTAAAAAGTAAATTTTTTATAAATAAAAAATAACTAAAATTGAGAGTTATAATAAGAAAGTTATTACGTATGACATTTTTTAAAACGTTTTGTGTTGAAATAAAATTTTTATTTTATTTATTATAAGAAAGATTTCGATCATATCTTATTTTAAAATATCAATTTATAATTAATAAATTTTCATTCTATTTAATATTTTTATTCAACCCGTGTAATACACGAGTTTACTAAAACTAGTTAGAAATAAGTTTATAGGCATCTTGGGATAGTTGTGGTTATATTGTATATATTAAAACTCGATTATTAGTATTTTTTTTTCTGCTTTTATCTTGATGGATGTTTAAACAGGTTGAATGTTATATGAGCATGTTATAAATACACCCAATAATTATTAAAACACATTTATCTCTCTATCCCTTTCTATACATATGCATATAGAGAAAGATAGAGACAATAGAGCGTTCAAATAACAAAAATAGATGTTTGTATAACCCAACCCATATATAAACTTTTTAAAGGATTGTTTTACGATTACTTTTAGGATAATATTATTCATGTTTATTATTAAATAGCTTTTATGTATGCTTAATACGTTACATTACTTTATTTATAAGGCCAATACTGTACAAAGAGGTTAGAATCTTTAATGATACTAGTGGAATTTCTTCATACATCAAAATAAAATAGTGTTAGGACAACTTTGCTATTGAACTCATTATATATACATTTGTGTTCAACTCATATAATTAGAGTGAGGGTAGAGTCCACTAACAAAATCAGTAGAGTAGTAAAGTTCTCAATATGAGATCAAGAGTTTGAGTTAGGTCTATTAGGGCACACGGTGTCGATCCGTCATCCGTGGAGAAGCCGGGAGTTACCCGGGAAAAAACGGGGCTGGCCGGGAACACCGCCTTCAGTTCCAATGCCACTACCCGGTGAATTTTCCCCAGGATTTACCAACCACACCTTCACAAATTGAAAACTAAATTGAGGAAAATGAGGAAACGAGAAAAAAATTAGGATGACACCATAAAAACGAAGGAAAAAAAAGTTGATGTGTTACACGAGAAAAAAACTGAAAGAGATGAGAAAAGATAACGGTTGTCAGTGGCTTAACGACCAGCTTAATTTTATATATAAAAAAACCAACTTAGATAATGGAGCAAAAATTAAAGGATTAAGAAACTTTTTATTTTCAATTCAAGAAAATCCCGCGATAAATCGAAAACTCCCGCCCCTACCGTTACACAAACTTGATAGCTTTCAAGCGCTTTCAGGTTTCTTGATCGAACGAATTGATTTAGGGGATCCACTCCCACCCTCTTCTTCCACCCACACACCATCTTCCATCCGTCGTTCGGCGACCGTTAACCTCCGGTAGCCACCGGCGATTCTGCTGCAGTAGCCGTTAGCCCATTTCATTTCGGTGGGGTTCGATTTCTTGTTTGTTTAGTAAGTTTAATCTCTTAGACTATCATGTCTTTCTAGCGTATCATTGATCTTGACAACGAGTTTCTTGACTATTGTCAAGATTCTTGAGGAAAGTATGTATATTGGTCGCCTGCGTTTTATATGTTTGATGAAAGTCCTAAGAGAACTTTTTGTATCTATGTGTATGAATTTTGAACCTTTTGTTTTGTGAATCAATGTTCTATGATTATTTTACGGTTAGGAATCAGGGTGCTAAGAATCTTGGATCACGGTGTAAGGTGTTTTGGGGGTGTATTCTTTGGGGATGTTGGGCACCCCATGTAGTATTGATGGTATTTCGAATCATTGATCATAGTTCCACCAAAGATTTTGAAAATTAAATATCTGGAATATTAGTAACAGAAGCTGAAATCAACAAATACCGAAAGTTTATGATGATAATTAGAGATTGAACTTCACTAAAGAATGTAAGTGGAATCACTATGTAAAACATTATCTGTTACTCAACAGTTTGCGTAAAGTAGTCATGGCTTTTTTGTTAGTGCTATTGTCTCTACTCAAAATCCAAATGTGACAATGGACCTTTTTATGAGTATTTGTTGCTATGAAATCGCAGGTGGCATTTTAGATGAGTTTAGTGGAAGATTCGTCGGTGAACTCATCCAACAGTGACGAATTTGCCGCTCATCTGGATGCTGAGTTGGAGTCCACGGCTGACACCTCTCCTGAACCAGAAGAATATGCCAATGAGACACATCCTCCTGATACGAACAGGTTCATATTAAAAGATTTGCACTTAAGGAAAACTGTCATGCATTTTGATGTGGTTGGATTCTCCTTATAACTGTGTTAATATTTTGTATTATATAGGAAAAAGAGGCAGAAATTAGAGGTCTCAGAAAGTGTTGTAGAAGCTAATGATTCAACATCTCAGAATGAAACAATAGAAACATCAGGTGATTCTTCTTCTTTTTCCCATATTGCTCATATATTGGGGTAAATCTAGCAATTATAAGACTGTTATGTTTTGCATATTGTATTTTTGTGTTCAATTACACATCCACTAGTTTTCTTATTATGATGTTTAGAAGTATCAGCAAAGGAGGATATATGCACACATCCTGGGGATATAGGAGGAATGTGCATAAAATGTGGAGAAAAAATGGATAACCAATCTGGTATTGCATTTGGATATATACACAAGGTTATATTTCGTTAGTAAAAGAGCTTAAAAGTTATATCTTCTTAGAAATTTCTTGAACTTGTATAATCTTATATCCTTATTTCAATTTTGTAGGATCTGAGGCTTGCTAATGATGAAATTGTTCGATTGCGTGACAGAGATCTAAAGAATTTATTTAGCCGTAAGAAGCTTTACTTGGTTCTTGATTTAGATCACACCTTACTTAATTCAACTCGACTTAAATATATAACTCAAGAAGAAGATTATTTGATGAAGGAAAGTGATCCTATGCAAGGTAATATTCTCTCAGGTTATTTTCCATTCTTGTTAAGATATATTCTCACTAAAATTTATATTGGTATTTGATAGGATTAGAACATCGAGGGAATGTTTGGATGTGCTTCTAGAAATTGATTATGTGATATTGAATAGTCAAGTTAGATAATCAATTGTTGTAAATGGGTTGTAAGAAGGTAGCTAGTGTTTGGATGTGCTTATGTTGCTTGAAGTTGTAATGAGTGTATGGTTTAATTTTTTTTATCTAAGGAGTTCATCAGTATTTTAATAAGGAGTTCATTGGTATATTAACCAAAAAGATACATCTTAAGTTAAATTAAGGAGTAGATTTGTAATTTGGTTTACCTTTAAAATTTTCGTTTTGTTACAGTTGGTATGAACCGATTATCAAGAACTGCATAGCCACAATAAGCAAAATCAGTTTTAGACATTCATTCTTGTTAGTTTTTACATGATAGTTTTTGTTATTTGTGAATTTGTATCATAGTCACATAAATGGCATAATCATGTATTCTTTTGACAGATGCATTAAGAGGCAGTTTATACAAATTGAAATCCATCCGCAAGTTAACCAAATTGAGACCTTTTGTTCACACATTCCTACAAGAATTAAGTAAACTCTTTGAAATGTACATTTACACCATGGGAGATTGTGCTTATGCGCTAGAAATGGCAAATCTTCTGGACCCACAAACAATTTACTTTGATTCTAGAGTAATTGCAAAAGATGATTGTACTCAAAGGCATCAAAAAGGCCTTGATGTGATTCTTGGACAAGAAAGTGCTGTTCTAATTCTTGATGATACAGAAGAAGTAAGCTTTGTAATTTCCTATCAGAAAAGATGCTTGGGTTGGGTAACAAGTTGGGTCAAGTCACAAATACATATTTCTTCTTTCCATTCTTTAGATATTCTTATAGATCATTAACGCGCTAATCATGCTTACAAAGACATCTTATTACGACTAATTTCAAAATGTGAATAGAATGATTGAGGAGTTTATATGCAATAAAATGCACTTTTGGGAGCATTCAACGTGTTTGAACCATTTAACCTTCTAGCTAAATTTTTTGACTTGACCCGTTTAAATCAAGCATTAACTTAAATACTAAATAGACCCGTTTACAAGTAAATGAGGTTAAAATTATATACTTTTCCCCCTTTTTATGCTAAAAGGTGGATGGTTTTACTTGCAATGTTAGGTGTGGGTGAAGCACAAGGCGAATCTCATTTTAATGGAAAGATATATTTTTTTTGCTTCTAGTTGTCAACAATTCAAATGCACCTTTAAATCACTTTCTGAACTGAAATCTGATGAAAGTGAAGCTGACGGAGCTCTTGCAACTGTTCTACAAGTGCTCAAAAGAATACACAGTTTGTTCTTTAATCCTGTATGTTCTAGCAATCCATTTATTTTTAATTTTTGTTTTTTTATTTAATGACTTATGTTGAAAGCTTGGGTTTATAAAGCTATTACTTGCATTATAGGATCTTGGTGAGAATTATGCAGGCCGAGACGTTAGGCAGGTGAGACGGTGTTTGGATTTGTTTTTCTTGTTTGTAGTTGTAATAGTCTGATATCTACTTAAGTGTTTGGCAAATTCTGACTGTTTAAGAAACTAATAGATAAATCAACCAAAAGATTACATTCTATGACCAGTTTTGTTGCAACATGTATGAAACATGTTAAATGGCCCCAATATAAAGAAATCATCTGAAGCATAATTTGTTTAACAAACATTAAAAAGCTGATTATTGATCTGAAAATGAAAAACAGGATCTCAATCTTATTATTGCAGGTACTAACGGCTGTCCGTGGTGAAATATTAAAGGACTGCAAAGTTGTGTTCAGTCGTGTCTTCCCTATCAAATATCCGGCAGAAAAACATCGATTGTGGAAAATAGCTGAACAATTGGGTGCCACATGTGCAAAAGACGTTGACCCGTCAGTGACCCATGTCATTTCAACTGATGTTGGAACTGAAAAATCTCGTTGGGCAGTTAAAGAAAAGAAGTTTTTGGTTGAACCACGGTGGTTAGAAGCTGCTAATTACTTGTGGCAGAAGCAACCCGAGGTCAAATTTCCTGTGACTGAGATCAAAGTTAACAAGCAAAATTTTTCACGATTGCTGACTTTTGACATAGTTGATTAGTTAACTAGAATTAGATGGTCATTAACCTGGATTATGCTTCAGATTTATGGTGTAAATGGAAGTTTTTCTTGTATAACAGCTTATATTGAATCAAAGATGTTTTGAAGCTTGTTCTTGAATCTTGTAACTTTGGTGCCAAGTGTATATAATATTTTATGAAGTCAATGTATACTACTTGTTATAAACATGGTATTTAACTGTTGCTACAAAATCTTGTAGATCTAGTGTCAGGACTCGTACAACATGTATAGAGAACTTGATGGTGATGTAGTGTCGAATCTTGTCTTTGCGAGCTGGAATAGAGTTTGTGTTAAAAGATCCATGCAGGCACTCTGACGGTCAAGTCGACCAAATACTAGAATGTGGAAATCCTATGTATGTAAATAGTAAGATGTGTATTGAGAGAAGTTAAGATGTACGGGTAGAGGTGCACATTCAAATTGGTTAGGGATTTGAAACTGTTATCCGATCCAAAACAGATAGTGAGACCAGTTTGGGTGAAACCAACCATAATCAGATATGATGTGTGATTTGAAATTGGTTTGATAATATATCTGTTGAAACCAATTAAAATCGAAACAAACCATATTAAAACCTTTTTCAAACCTAACCGGTTTTCCCTTATAATCTGGTTTCTTATTCGAAGCGGTTTGGGCAATCCGGTTTAAACTTTTTTTTTCACTAGATCTGAATTGGTTTTAAAAGTTATCTCCTTTCGTCTAAAATCTATTTAATGCAACTCTATGTAGGTGCTTTCTTTAAGAGGATGAGACTAAGGCGTCAAAGAGAGAAGCCTACAATGTGTTGGGTTAAATCTCTTTACATAGGGTATAAACAAGTCAGACCTAATTAATAATCAATCACTTCATAAACACAAAACATTATTTATCTTTCAAGGGATGTATTGTGTCATCTACTAAAACAATAGGGGCAATAACCGATTATCACCACAAATACAATGTCAAACTGTTAACAAACTCACACATTCTTCAAAGGCGCGAAAGAAAACTAACTTCCCCAAATCTCAAACACACAAAATCACCGTTTTTTTAGGGTTTGTCGTAACCCTAAAATATTCATACACAAATTCAATGGCTCTCATTCACAATCACCATTAACATAGATCGAGAAAAGTATGCATTTCCTTAATTTCACTTTCTATTTCTTCTCAATTTCATTTTTTTTAAACTTTTCACTTCGTGTATTTTAGGTTTTAGATGATCGGGACAACAAGTGTACGCTTATTGTTTCTGTTGATCTTTCAAGTGTTCGGATCAGGAAGATGAATAATGAGGACAATGATCAAATTGTTGCGAGAAAACAAACCCCTCTTTCATCGATCGCACAGGCATTTGAGGAGATTTCGGATCTGATAAAAAAGGGCAGTGATAATGAGGTTGTTGTTGATTTGCAATTGAAGCCGTTTTGCGAGGCGTGTTCGTTGCTGTCTGTGCTTTTTGGTTGCCTGGGTATGGCTTTCAAATTTGCAGAGATGGAATACACAGCCAAGGTTTGGTTAATATTATTGTTTCAGATTCTGTTGTGATATTATTTGGGTTAGACGATTGATGCAAATGATTTGGGTGTGATTAATCCTGAGAAACCGCGTAAAAGGTTGTATCTTTTGCTTGTGAAACGCTGCGTTTAGATGTTTTAAGGTGTTTATATGGATGTCTGTTTAAAATTGGTTTTGTATTGAATACTCCATTAAAGATTTCATGATTGGTTTATCTAGTTATGAATCAATTTCTCAACTTATGTGTTTTGGTTTGATGTTACTGTCTTAAATGTTATAACTTGATGATTGATGGGTTTCAGCTGCGCGATCTTCTTGAGGCATCAAAGAGTTTCGACACATTAAGCAGTGTGGTTGAGTATGACTTGAAAAATAAGACGGTTAGATCACCTGGAAGCCACACTCGTAACCTTCGCAGAGTTAGGCAAGGTCTAGATCTCATAAGAGAATTGTTTCTGAACTTTTTATCACCCGAGTAAGTTGTGTTTTCAATTTTGTGAATCAAGTAATAATGGTATTTTTATTGTTTCTTATGGTGTTTTTGTAACATTTCAGGAACCTTTCGCTTAAAACCGCAGCTACAACAGCATATCAACAAGTTTGTGCACCATATCACACATGGGCAGTTAGAACTGCAGTTTCTGCTGGAATGTGTACTCTTCCTACAAGGGAGCAACTTTTATTGAATCTAAATGAAACTGGTGAGTCTCATTAGTTAATTAGTTGATCATTTGGTAATCTTTATATCTTTTTTATTTTGTGACAGATAAGTCAGCAGAAACAGAAATGAGGAGGTACATAAAAGCTTCACATGATGTTATAAAAATCATTGATAATCTTTACATTTCTAGAGGTATTACATTGGATTGGTGATTTTGTATGATCCAACTGTGGTTGGGTTAGAATCAAGAACTCATGAATTTATGTAAACTTTTAATTTGCCTTTCTTTTTACAATTTTTCATCAAGAACTCATGAAACATGTCTACTGAGGAAGACTACCATGTTGTCATCTGTTACTAGTTGCTCTACACATCTACAATGTACCATATTCTCCTCAAAATCTTCTCACAGTTTTGTATAACGTGTTTTATATTATGCTTCATAATGTGTGCTTATTTCATATAATAGTATAGTTTCCTCAAACTTGAGTTGCAAACAACTGATTGTTCATCTCTTGTTATCTTTCATCATGGGTGTGTTGAATAAATAAACAATTTTAAGTAGTAAAATATGAGAACCGCATAAATACATTTATATATTGCTTTAATTGTGATACACTAGACGGTTATATAACCGCATAACCACATCTCTTTCTCCAACTATACATGGTTAGCATTACGTATAAGTGTTTATGTGGTTCTGCGTTAATTTACTTAAAATTGGTTCTATATTAGGCGAACCTCTACACACACATATAGGGTTGTTAAATACCAAACAAATTCTAGGTTGAGAACCACATAAACATTGTAACTATTACTTAAATTGTATATAGGGTGGTTATGTAATCACATAACTAGTGGTCGTAAACGAACTGAATGAACACAAACAAGATTGTTTATGTATGTTTTTGTTATAGTGGACTAGTTCACGTTTGCTCTAGTTGCTTCGCCATCAAGCCTAGTTATGTCTTGATTGGAACTGTTTAATGTTTTTAAGCAAAATAAATAGACCTAAAATGATTTCATTATTACCATTTTTACTCAAAAATGATGTTAAGTTCGCATATGTATCAAAAAAAACTTTCAACCAATTTGTTCATTATTTTCGCACATTCTTGTAAATATGGTCTTATGAGATATCTATTTATGAAGTGTGGCGGATATAATATCTTCAAATCAAACATAGTTTAAATTAGTTTATAAAGAATATGCTATTCGTTTCATGAAGTAGCAGGTAAGCGCCACCAAACGAATGATTCCTTGCTACCTACAAACTTGTGATGGTTTTCCATTTTAAGTATATTTGGTAATTTTCCCTAAACAATGTATTAGGTTAGATGGTTAGTCAAATTAAGGACTTGGTTTTTAGCATCTAATAAGTAGGGGTCGACACAATATGTCAAGTTTGAGCACTTAGTTAAATTAAGATAATTTCCAACGGAAAGAGGCCGTAGACATGACGAGGATAGAGAGCAAAGTTCGTCTGTGAAAACACAAGGTTGTAAGAGGAGGAGAGAGACAAGAAGAGCGCCCTTGAGAAAGAAAGGAAGAAAGATCGGTAAGATCGACAATGTTGACAAAATCACGTTTGTGTGTCTCTAGCACTGTGTATAGTCTAGCATGGTGAGATCTCAATGTTGTGATTTGTGATTCTTACAAATCTCTTGAATAGGTTGGAAAAAAAAATTTATTTGCTTCTCATGGAACCATAGAATTTTGTGGCTATTGGGTTTGACAGTTGCTTTTAATAAAATAATTATGTTACTCATGAGTTAGCATTATAGTAATATTGTGTTTGCTCTTAATAAAAGTGATAGTGAGTTTAAAAGTGATGTAAGTTTAAATTCCTGTAAAATACATGATTTGATAGTAAAAAACTGTTATTAAAACTAAAATAATTCTTTTACATTTACTATGATTTTATGTCAATTAATTCTCATTAATTTTTTTTTAAATATAAAGCTACCAATAAAGTTTAATGATAAGATATTAAGATGTCCTTCCTTCTTCTGTTTATATTTAATGTTTTCCTGTGACCTAATTTTCAGGTATTCATAGGCTCATAGCTACAACATGGTTGTATTATTGTTGTTGTTGTTGTTGTTGTTGTTGTTGTTGTTGTTGTTGCTGCTGCTGCTGCTGCTGCTGCTGCTGCTGCTGCTGCTGTCGTCGTCGTCGTCGTCGTCGTCGTCGTCGGTCAAAGCAATATTATAAAAAATTACTATATTTTTTTTCATTTCCTAATAAAAAATATTAAATTTTAAATTTTAAGGAGTAATAAATGTTTTCTTATTCGATTTTCGTGACATCATGTTGTTGTGAAATCATATATTATTGTTAATAACCACTTTTAACTGACCTCGTTAGTTTAATTAAGTTTTAATATCTAAACTAATCAAGTTACCTTTTTAATTAAAGAAGTGTATGTGGTTTAGGTTAAAAGTTCACTCAACTAAACCCAACCGCTACCATTGCCTACCACTAATCTTATATGAGGCAGGAGCTTATGAAAAGTTAATGGAATGAAACTATACAATAGTAATAGTTCAAGGGCTTTATTTGGCTATATACAATTTTATGTTCCATCTTGTTATTGGATACTATAATCGGTCTTATAAGTCACTAGCTACAATCATCTATTATGATGATTATTTTTGTCAAGTACTTAATAATTGTAGACAAAATACCTGTTTGGGTCCATCAACTAAACATTGTGGAAGTATTTGGCTTCACGAATCTATCCTCAATTGTAGGATTTCGGTAATAATTAATTACAAGATTTTATTTCAAATAAATAGTTTTTCAACTCAATTAGGGTTTAGAATTGTTGCTATTACTATTCCTCATGTTATAGGCTTGGCCAATTCCAATAATTTCTTGAGCTAGGATCAAGGCTGAAACGTTTAAATAAACTTATTAAAAGGTGATACGGAACTGATAAATACATTTGACAATCAAGTTAGAGTCATAAGTAATGTTTATGTGATGATGCATATAGGAACATGGAGAGTAAATCATTATATGATTGGAGGGTGGCCCTTCCTTATATAAGGGACGAGGTTGAGTCAAGACCAATGTGTTAAACCTATAAGGGCTAACTAAAATAACGAGCCTAATAGATTATACGTTTGCAAGCATCGGACTATCATGACCACCATCCTCTTATGGTGATAATAACAAAAGTTATAATACCTACACGAGATCGATAGTTAGGTAAAAGTAGACGTGTTATTGTTTTGATATCATTTTTGATGATGCAAAGTGTAAAGGGCTAAACAAATTTTGCATCAATGTGGTGTCTTCTTTGTAACTCACTAACGAATAGTTTCAATAAGCTAGAATTTAACAATTAGAATCGATATGGAATTTGTGTATGGCAGGAAGAGGGACCGATACAATCATGTGACAAGACTATGATTACAAGGGTTTGTTTCCATGGATCATTAAACTTAAAGAGGGTGTCACTTTTATATGTTTATATGTAGAAGAATGGTTTGTGGTAGGATAAGATCCAAATAATGATATTAAGATGTTAGTGATGGTAGTGATTAAAGGATGTAACATGGTGATGGTTATAATGATAGACATATGTAGTTCCTAGGTGATAGTAATGGAGTGAATAATTCATAGTACCATACATATAACATGAGCCATGCCAAAAAACTATATATAACATATTTCAAAATATATAATTCACCATTCTTAATATACAGTTTAAACAATTTTATCATATGACTCATTCTTTCTATCAAACTAATATTTCTAGTGAAATATATTCATGTACTGATTACAAGTTATCATAACAACCACACCTTCATATATAGAACATATATTTTTTGTTGATACGTGGGATAAATCTCATTAAAAAAGATGAGTCCATAAGAAGTGAATATAACATCATATGAAAATCTCATTATCAGTTATAAAATAAGAAATTGTAAGTTCATAAAATATGTTCTATCTCAAACATCATCAATACAACGCTTTGGGTGTATTACTTGTGAGTGAAAAGAGAATTTTGCAATTAAGTATGCTTAGGTGAGTTTTAAAAGTAATTTAATAATGCATGACTTTCTATGAATTTTCTATACAAGTAACCAAATATAAATTCATATGCTATTTATGAATAAAACAAACAAACTATAAATAGGATAGTTTTAGGTGTAGATGACTAGATGGTATACCTTGTCATTTATATTTTATATACCAAGTGGAAAAGAATGTATTCTACTCTTAATTTCCCTTCAAAAGAATAAAAATAACATAAAATACAAACAGAAAAATGTAGTAGGTGAGCCTTGGAGGCAACCAATGTTCTTGAAGTATATTTGTCAACTCCATTAAATTTCTCTCTCTCTCACTCTCTCTCTCTCTCTCTCTCTCTCTCTCTCTATATATATATATATATATATATATATATATATATATACACACAGATACATATATCATGTGGGGTTTCCCAATACACATAAAGCATCACAAAGTCGTGACTTCACTTTCATTTTCAGTTTCTTTTATCTCTTAACCAAAGTTTATCATACATCTTACTCCATTTCAATGGCTGCAATTGATTACAATGAAGAAGATGAAGAAGTCGAGTTCGAAAAGAACAATTTAGCCATTGTTCCAACCTCACTTGCCACCATTGAATCCTTAACTTTCCCTCTTGTAATCGGTTCTTCATCTCACTTCATGATCGATCAATCTTTAATCTTTGTTTTTAATCTTTCAAATTAGCTGATTGGTGCCCTCATCTTTGTAAAAACAGGTGCAAGAAGTTGTTCTTTTAGCTGATTTCAGATGCAAAAGTTGTCAAGATAGAGTTGATGACATCGTCTCCAGATTAAATGGTATGTTCAATCTCCTAATCTCGCTTTTCAAGATTTCTTGATTTTCCGGCGACCTGAGTATTCGGTCTTTTCAAGATTTCTTGATTTTCCGGCGACTTAAATTAACTATTTAAACGACAACTCAAGCACCCATTTAAATTACAGTACAACTTATTTACGCTAAACTGTCGATTAATAACTCGAACCCTTTGTATCATGAAGAGCTATATTACTTTAAGTCCAAATGGCTTTAATGAGCCAACCCACACCCTTAAAGTGACTTGTTTATCATTAGTCTCCATCATCTCATAAAGAAACATCTAGCCGTTGTAAATTTGGTATCCCGTTGTGTGTGAAATTAAGAATGGGCCTACAAATTACCTCGATTCTCGAAGTCATGAAAACATAATCTTTAGTTTATAAAATATCAATAATTTGGTTTTAACGGTGATGCATCCGTTAATTAAGTAATTGATTATCCTAAATCTTTTTTTACTTTTATTATATATCTTATGCACTATTAAAGGGGTTTTTTCTATTACTTTTATTAGTTATTACTTATACATTATTAAAAGGGCTTGTAATCTAATGTTATATATTATATACATATTGATGTCTCATCTTGTAAGAAAGAGGGTCTAGTCCAGTAATAAACACTGTTATAGATTATAGATTTAGAAGTAAGATTAGATTGAATTTTTTTTTTAAATTATGACATATATTATATAAGTGCATTATGTGATCTTACTATTCTTATGGTTTCTAATTAAATTTAGTTAAATGTATTAAACGTGTATATAAAATAGCGTTACTTTTATTTATAAGCAATGAGAGATGTATTGACTATGACAAATTTTCAACATTGGATGCTTTGTAGAATTATTTTTGTTGGTCCCATTTGATGCAATGTCCTAAACCTGTCTACTTTCATATTAGGTATTGGTAGACTAGATAAGTACATTATTCTAATTTAGTTGTTTATTGAATTCTTTAGTTGGACGAAATTATAGCAATTACGTTGCTAAGATTCAATAATCATACAACTATGTTATATTTTATCTAAATTTAATTAAATTAGTTAATATAAGTGACATATATATACATCAATGTGAATGAATTAACAACTTGATTAAAGTTTTAATAAGCCCATCATAAAATACTCTAGATTCTCTAATTAACCCATTTTCCATCACAAACTAACTTTCTATAAGGTTTCTCATACTACTATTGACCTAATGCATTTTTTATTGACATAGATGTAGCGTAAATTGTCATGAAATATTTACATATTTCAACTCACAGGTGAAGCGGAGTCTTTGGAGATTAGCTTGATGGAAAAGAAGGTAACGATTACCTTGTCTCGTAGACTTATAAAACGGATCAAAATGTCAGAAAATGAACTTCAACCTGTAGCAATCTACAAAAACCGAGTGCACAAGTTTTCTTTGATGAAAAGGATATTCTGCTCTTCTTCTAGGTGATTTCTATAATATACCAAAAAATGAATTTGTTGTATGATATGTAAATGTTGAAGTGGTCAATAGGTTAGAAATCTACACATGTAACAATCATTATATTTATTATTTGAGTAAAAATTATATGCCACCAGAAAGGGTTTTATCTACTTTTAAATATACTATCAGTTTGAATTTATTTAATCTATATAGTATATAAGTTTTTAAAATAGTAAATATCTATAAAAGAAACTATTTTAAGGGGAATTTTCTGATTATGATTCGTTTTAATTACCAAATGAAAATAGTAAAATTCTAATCTTTATAAAATAAGGGTTCTAATATACAGACACGTCATATTATAAATCGACACCCCCCCTATACGTCTCGTACGGCACCATACGCGGCGTATATAGTCCAATACGACCCCCTATACGACACTTATAGGACTATACGAGGCGTATAACAAATTTCGACACTAACTACGAGAAAAAATTCAGGGATTGTCAGAAGGGTTATACGCTCCGTATAAAACTATACGACCCCACCTATATGACGCGTATAGGGCTATACGATACGTATAAAAATTCAAGGTGATCGTTTATAATTTTAACATGTCTAAATATTCGGTCCCTAAAATAATGACAATTTGTAGGCATTTATTAATACGTTAGGTCTTGTCAATCAAATTCTGGATCCCCCTTGACTTAAAACTTTATTAGTCGTTGTAGAAATAAAAAAGTGTTTCCTTTTTCCTTTTTCAAAAAGAATATAATCAAATTAAATATTTTCTGAGATGTAACGATATCTTTTATGGTTACTTTATAATAGTTATATATTTATAATCATAGCTAATTTTACCTGTCACGTGTTGCGGCATTGTATATGACGTGAAAAACTATAAACTACAGGCGATTTATTTTTTTCTAACTAAATTTGCATCGAAACGTAAAGTAATTCAAATTTATACCTTCGATTGAAAATGCATTATATTTAACGTGACTCCAAATAAAATTTACGTCAAAACATAACCCAACTCAAAACGTACATAAAAACAAACACGTGCTGAAGCACCGTGTGTGGCATGATAAAGTATATACTACAATCGCCCTAACTTGTTGCGAAACTAAATTTATGTCAAAACGTAAAATAACTCAAATTTATAACGTCGAGTGGAAATGTATTATATTTGGCCCGGATTGTTTCCCACAAAATTCATTTCAAAGCGAAAAAGCAACTCAAAACATACTTAAAAATAAGCACGAAAGCGTTTGTTTTTTTGACCTAGCTCATTTCCGAATAAATATTACGTCAAAATGTAGACAAACTTAAATTTATATCGACACGTACATAAAAATAAGAACATAAGAAATTAGTTTTTAATAGAATAAAAATGTACATAGAGTAAACCTGAGTGTGATTCAACGTGTTTGGAACCTTGTTATCGGAGTTGCGGTAGTAACATTAACATGATAAGCCGTAAATGAAACGTGTGAAGTTGCGACGGTACGGTATTGATAGAAAATGTTGCGGCGTAAAGAAAAAGACTTAATTACATGGGTGGTCCCTATGGTTAGGTCCGATTTCAATTTTGGTCCATAACTCTCTGAAATTACAAGGTTGGTCCATACTTTAATGACTAAAATACCCCTCCACTCAATTTCTCTTTCACCTGTCACCATTTTTAGTTGCTGCCCCCTTCATCGTCAACGACTCACCTTTCACAGCCAGTGACTCACCTCTACCCAAGAACAACGATAGATCCGATTGGTGATGGTGTTTGGCGGTTTAAAAGGTTGTGGTTGGTGATGGTGGTGATTGAAGGTTGAAGGTGATACTGGTAGTGGTTGTTAGAGGTGGTGCTGGTGGTGGTTGAAGGTTGAAGGTAGTGTTGGTAATGGTGGTTGGAGGTGGTGTTGATGGTGGTTGAAGGTTGAAGGTGGTGTTGGTGGTTGAAGGTGGTGTTGGTGGTTGAAGGTGGTGGTTGAAGGTGGTGTTGGTGGTTGAAGGTGGTGGTTGAAGGTGGTGTTGGTGGTTGAAGGTGGTGGTTGAAGGTGGTGGGGGTGGTGACGGTGATTGAAGATGGTGGGGGTGGTGACGGTGATTGAAGATGGTGGTGGTGGTGACAGTGGTTGAAGGTGGTGCTGGTGGTGAAGGTGGTTGAAGGTGGTGTTGGTGGTTAAAGGTTGAAGGTGGTTGTGGTGGTGGTTGTGGTTGAAGGTGGTGCACTGGTGCTAGTGGTGGTGGTTGAAGGAGGTGCTGATGGTGACGATGGTTGAAGGTGGTAGTGGTGGTGGTGGTGGTTGAAGATGGAAGCTTTGATGGTGGTAGGATATAGTATTGAAGATGGTGAAGAAGAAAAGGTGAAGGGGGGTTTGGTGTGATGGGCAAGGGTAATTTTGTCATTTCACACGCACTTAACAACAAAAAGTTAGCGTCCATCCGTTTCAGGGACCATCATTGTTACGTTTATACAAAATTTTAGACCAACCTTGTAATTTCAAAGAGTTAGGGACCAAAAATGAAATCAGGTCTAACCACAGAAACCACTTGTGTAATTAAGTCAAAAGAAAAATGTTACGGCGTAAACAAAACCTAAAATTAAGATGACAAAAACGCTCAAGAAAAAAAACTAATTAGAAAAAAAAATTAGTCAAAATACAAAAGAGTATTAGGAAAAAAAACGGAACGGACAAAATTCAAACCAAAGACACTTGACTTAAACTCCAAAAATCATTTTAGCTAACACAAACTTGAGTAATAACTTTGAAACATCACATATAAATAGAGAGCGAATAAAAAATTGGATATAAAAACCCCTCACCGGCAATGATTTTTAAGTATTAGTATAATATACTTAACCGTATATATGCTTTTATAAGTGTGATGTATATCGGTATTTTGACACCACTGACTTTACACTACCTGTTGTTTTGGCATGAAATTATTCTATTTAAATTGGAAATTAATAGCTTAACAATAAAGATAAATTTTACATGTTACATGTCAAATAGTCATATATATTAGTTACAATCAAAGTTAAATTGTGAAATGCTCATAACTCCTTTAGTCTTGTTTTTATACCCCTGATGATCAGTTAAGGATTACTACATTGGATCTATATATCATTGGTGTCAAGCTAGCGAACTATAGGTTCGCACGTTACTAAGAACAATCGAGCATGGTATAAAATCTTCTTCACATCATAAGCTAACATAGTTATTATGTATCTAACTTCAACTACACCACTTGGATTTAATATAAGACATCATCCCTCTTACACATATTCATACTACCATGTCAAGAAAACTGATCATTTGCATCAATAACAACATCTATACTTATTAATAAAACAATATTTTTAGTGCCACGTGACATTCTCTTAAGGCTTTAATTTTTTTAGTTTCCGTCTAAATATGTATCTGTTCTTAATATTAGTCTAGATTCATTTATAGACATCTGGGGAAATTTTGAAAATTTAACTCTAAATTAGAGTGCATCCTTTTTTGGAAATAAAATCAAACCCGATTATTTTTCTTTCTTCAAATAATTCATCTACAAAAACTGTAGATCACTTTCAAATCCATAAAATGTTCGGTTTATATTCGAATAGTGACAAAAATTACGAGATTTCTTCATCGAACCTCTTCAATTCAAAGGAATTCATGGGTATCTTTCTTTGGAAATGAAATCATACCCGATTTTGTAACACACAAATTGAATAAATAAAATATCAAATAGTTTGTATACAATTCTAAAAAATATAAAACAATATTTTCATATAAAATATGCTTAAATTAAATATGTAAATATTTCAAGTAAAACAACAATAATATCTTTTAGAAAATAGAATTCATGGGCAAACTATTGTTTTAAATGCTTACTTTATCTAAGTTGTACTGTAATTGTTTAATGATACACAACTTTCATTGTTACTTTGTCTGTTATTTGATATTTTATCTGCAAGTTGAAAAAATCATAACACATATACCTGCAAGTTTAAACTTATTATATACCTATAAAGATTGTTTGATGCATACTACAACCTGCAACCTGCTTATGTACCAGCAAACATTGTATATCAATTTAAATCTTTAATTATTTTGTTGTTTAATTGAATCAATACATTGTTGTTTATAATAATTTAGTATCTAAATCCATCTGCTAATAATATTTTTATTATTTTAATTAACCCATCTGTTGACCATATACCTACAGGTTGACTATATGCTGGTCAATTTTAATTATGCATGAAATTAGTTCATATATATATATATATATATATATATATATATATATATATATATATATATATATATATATATATATATATATATATATATATATATATATATATATATATATATATATAACATTAAGTACAACTCTATATACAATTCACACTAACTTTTGATGAGGTATGTATGAAATGTTATGCAGATTAACTAAAAAGTCAAATTTTATACTCTTTTTAACTCATTGTTTGTATCTGTATACTATGATGTAACATTTGGTTTAAATTATTGTGGTTTTTTGTTGTGTTTGTATCATTTTACCTTACTATGAACATCAATGAAGCACCTTCTTTGACTTTCTACTTACTTATATAAAACAGGTTGTTTTAGATGCTTACTCTATCAGAGTAGTATTGTAGTTGTTTAGTTATGTGCAATTGTCAAGTTATCGTTCCTTTCGCTATATATTACTTTAGATGGTTTAATTATATGCAAACTGTTGTTTTAGATGCTTACTTTATATGAGTTGTATTGTAATTGTTTAATGATATACAACTTTCATTGCTACTTCTGTCTGTTGTTTAATATTCTACTTGCAAGTTGAAAAAAATCATAACATATATACCTATAAGTTCAAACGTATCTGCGAAGATTGTTTGATGCGTACTGCAACTTGCAACCTGTTTATGTACCAACAAGCATTGTATATCAATTTAGATCTTTAGTTACTTTGTTGTTTAATTGAATTAATACATCTAAATCCATCTGCTAATAATATTTTCACAAAAGTCTATATACAAAATATTATCAATAACATTATAACTTACGAACCTTTTTAAACAACAACAATATTTTTGGATTGAACCCTTGTATTACACGGGTCTTTAGCCTAGTGTATCATATATATCAAACTGTATGTATAAATGTATGACAATAAGTATAGCCATCAAGATCATGCAGGAGCAAAGCACAATATTTACATCATTGACAAACTGATCTGTGAAAAAAGTTTAAAATGCTGCAGCTGCATGCATGAGGTTTGTAAGAGTGTGTGCTACTGATTTGGGAATTGGGCTATGTATTTCCAGTAAAAATTGGTAGGATCATGGACTCAAGGCCCAAGGGTTCGATCCAAAACTTCTAAGGCCCATAGCAAATTTACTTCAAATATACTCAGCAATCAGCATGTAACAGCAAGAACCTGGTGGATCATGTCAAAATATTAGACCTGGCAAAAAGAACCTAAGTATTAAATTTTGGGTGATTATTACCCTACGCTTTATGCAAGAGTTGTTTCCCACAAATTAAACTCATGACCTAAATATCACAAAACAACAACCTTACCAGTTGCTCCAAGACCCCACCCTCATTAAACACTTTTCTTGATAAATTGTTTTAAAAATTTGTGTTTGATTTGTAATGATCTCGTTAATTTCAGTAATGTCACTTCTGCAGATGAATGTGTATTTGTTTGTTTCTTTACAGATTACTGTTAAAGAGATTCTTGATCCAATTACCTGTTGTATTATGTTTCCTGTTTGGTTGCAAGTACATTTTTAGCTCATGCTTGTGTGAATGTATGTTTCTAATGCCTCTTTTGAATGTTACTTGAAGGGTAAATGCAATCGAATTCGAGTAAATCTAAGTACACTTTGCATTCTGTGTGATGATTTATTATTCCTTTCGGGTAAATTTAAACAAAATCTTACTTTGGAACTTTTCACAAACATCAGGTTTGCTAGGCAGAAAAGAAAGATGAGAAAGAAAGTTATAACGGATGTTAATTTCTTTTCTTGATGTAATCATGTTATGCTCATGAATAATCTTTTGGTTTTGAGGAGAGATTATTGTATCTTCTTAAAACATGTTATGACCCAAACCAAATTGACCATTTTTTAACAGCCCGTTTTGACCCAAACCCATTTTGTCAAACCCATTCTGACCTGAGACCAATCCTCCCGCCATTTTTCCAAGTCTACAAAACATGTATTCATATGCACCTAGCTGTTAATATTGTGCTCCCATCCAGTTTTCAGCCTTCTGAAGCACTTTAAATTATGACCAAATTACTTGCATTAGCATAAACACTCATCCTAATCTTCCACAACATCTTCTCCAGACATAACTAGTTCACGCGATATAATTTCTAGCATGGCATAAATACGCTCTGATTCAATGTGAGACTTATCCCCAGCCACAAATCGATGAACCACACCATCAATTTCAATCAAACTCGCACCTGGATTCTTCTCAATACCCCTAGTCTTCATTCTCCTCCTCACTTTGCTTGCCATTCGCCAATCTCCACCCGCAGCATACGTATTCGAAAGAAGAACATAATTAGAATCACCACTCGGGTCTAACTCGCTAATAAACCTCATCAACTTTTCAGCTAATCTTATATCCCCAGCTGCATTGCATGCTGCTAGAACCGATCCCAACACAACTTCATTTGGTACCATGGGCATATTCTCTACAACATTCAAAGCCTCTTCTAACATGCCAGAGCGACTATAGAGATCCACTAAACACCCATAATGCTCGATCCGAGGGGATATTCTATAAACTTCTGTCATCACTTCAAACAGCTTCCTACCTTCATCCACCAAACCAGCATGGCTGCAAGCAGTTAAAGCCCCGGTAAAAGTCACTCCATCTTGCTTGAACCCATCTTTCTGCATCCAATAGAAATACTTAAGACTTTCTTCAGGATTCCCATTCAGAGCAAACCCAACAATAATCGAGTTCCACGAGACTACATTATGTTTACACATGCTGTGAAACACTTGAAGCGCGAATTCAATGCACCCGCATCGAGAGTACATATCAATCAAAGAATTATTAACCCGAATGTTTTCTTTCGCATTCCCCTTCAAAACAATGCGATGAAGCCACAAGCCTAATCCAAGAGCACCCAAATTCGCGCACGCGGAGAGTGCAGACACAATAGCAACATGATCCGGCTCAACCCCACACACCTGCATATCTTTAAACCACTCCAACGCATGCTCATACTCTCCTTTCTTTACAAACCCATCGATTACCGCGGTATACGAAACAACATCTCTCTCAGGCATTTCATCGAACACTTGGAGTGCTTTACAAATTTCACCATTTCTCATCAACCCAGATACCATAGTGTTCCAAGTTACCTTATTTCTAAACCCCATCTTGTTAAACCACAAGAAAGCAAGATCCACCCGATTGCACTTACAATACATATCAATAATCGCCGTATTCACCTTCACATTATCCGCAAGAAACCCGAGTTTACAAACAAGAGCATGTACTGAAGCTCCAAAAGAAAGAGCTTGAAATGGGAATTCAGCACAGGTGGAGAAAAGAGTTACAAAGGTTATGTGATTGGGTTCAACTCCGGCGACCCTCATGCGGGTGAATTCAGCAGCAGCACGGTGTAAATGGCCCGTGCGGCAATGATGGGCGATTAAAGAGGTCCATGAAGAGACTGTTGAATGGGGCTTTGTGGGGATTGAAAGGTTAACTGGGTGATGGTTGTTGTTGGGGTCGTGTGGTGGTGCACTGAAGTGGTTCGTGATGATGACATCTGTTGGGACGAAGAGGCTCATTTCGACGATTGAGGATTGATGTTGGTGGTGGTGGTGGTGGTTCGTCGGAGTCCCACCGAACAACAGTTCGCCGTGAGGAGCAAAAGGCTTTTGGATTTGGGTTAGGTAGCACAGGAACGGTTACGGGAGGTGGGTACGGGGTACGTGTACGAGGAACGACAGATATCAAAAATTTTAAATACGGGTACGGTTAAGTTACGGAAAAAATATTAAAAAAATATAAATATATCAAAACAATTTTCAAAATAGACATTAAAGTATTTAACAAATTTCAAAAACAAATACCTTAGATAATTAATTATCATAATATATTAAAGTTTCATTTAACTAATGCAAAAACTTAACCATAATATATAATTATATATATAATCTAACAATCCAAAAATTTATAAACTAGTAAACCACTACCACACTTAATCTTCTGCTTTAATTTTGCTATTCGGTGCAGACCCACTCAGTACTCACACACAGTCAAACACTCGCACAAAAAATCGATTAGCAGGGTGTTGATTCTCACACACAAAAGTCGATTGAAGGTTGAAGGATGCTGTTGAAGAGTCGATTGAAGGATTTGAAGGTCGAAGGAGGCTGTTGAAGAGTCGATTGAAGGATTTGAAGGTCAAAGGAGGTTGTTGAAGCCTGAAGGTCGAAAGAAGTTGTTGAATCCACGAAGGATTTGAAGGTCGGTTGAAGAAGGCGATTAGGCAGTGACGGTTGAAGGTAATACTAAAGGTTTCAAACTGAAACCATAAATTTAATTCGAAACTCCTCGGAAACATACTCGAAACTTCCCCGAATGTTATCCCCGATACCGATACGCCCTCGAAACGCTTCGAACGTGTTTCGGGCGCGTTTCCGCTTCCAGAAAGTACCCGAAATGGGCACTCCCCTGTTTTCGCCGCTTCGGTGCTTCAGAGGATTTGGGGTGAAACGGAAGAACTCTCGCTCTGGTCACGGGTCTGGGTCGTTTGCGGATCTTTGGGTGTGATACCAAGTCGGGGAGTCGGGGAGTCGGGCAGTTTGGCGGAGCTTGAGGAATGATGTAACCCGAAAGTTAAGATACTCAAATCAGGGGGCGTACTCGATACGTATAAAATTTTCAATCAAAATACGAATAAATTTTCAACACTGTTGTAATAGACAACCATTGTTTACTTTATTCAAAGTTCTATTATCTTTTTTAAAATACATATAACTTTTTATGAAATTTTCTAATATAATAATAAAATCAAGTATATTCTTTTTGATTTAAGTATAGTCGTGATACATATTTAAAAAAGATACCTTTTATACAAAATATTGATATGTTGTGCGTATTGTTAATGCGTGTAGTTATCAAAACATATGATGTAATTAGTAACATAGATTGCATTTTATTAGTATAGGTTATTATCATAAATTATGGAATAAGTAACATAGGTTTGTGTAATAGTAATAAAGATTACGTAATTATATATCTATATATATTATAAATGAAGTGAATGCTATAATGATTTTTTTATTAGGCTTTAATTTTGGCCACTAAACTTTACTGGTTCTTACCGGGACTACACATTGCTTTTGACACGTAATTTAAGCGTAGAACTAGATATCAAGAGGGTAACAGTGATGGCCACGTGTCATCAGCAACTGTGTTGATAGAATATCGGCTTTAAACTAAACTCTGTCTAAATTAGAGTTAGTCACTCTATTAACAAATATAACTAGTTTATTCAAGCTTCGGTCTAAATCAAGGCTTTAGACATAACATATTTGTGTTGGTAAAATGTTGACTTTAGACTAAACTTTGTCTAAACTAGAGTTTGTTGACAAATATAACTAGTTTATAAATCTAAATCAAAGCTTTAGACCTGAAGTATCAAAAATATGTACTTTAAAAGTTTGAATAAACAAACAATCTTGAATGTTCAAGAAAACTTTAATTTAGGATTTGATTCAAATTAGTTTTATTTTAAATAATGTTGTTTTTCTAACCTTTTGTTGTTTACAAGTTTTAGAAATGGGCGTATCAAACGCTTCTTCTTCTAACACCTATTACCATTAGTTGTTAATCAAATTACAATAGTTGCAACCATGTTCAAAAAATAGAAATTTTATGTGTTGCACTTCAAAATATAACAGTAGAAGATATTCATTCTATCTCACTACTCATAACCTTACACAAACATTGACTGAATTCTCACGCAAACCCGTTAAAAGAGAGAATAATGCTCAATCTCTAAGCGCTATACAAGTTTGAAAACCCTCTGAATTTTTGTGCCGCAACTATGTATTCAAAGACCTATAGCTAGTGGATGTTTTTTATAACGCTGGTGCAAGATAGTTACTACCATAGAATTATGAGAGTCATTATAACGCAGGTATATAACGACGTATGTTAGTGTAAAAGAGATCTATCATGTCCGCACTTTTAGACTACAAAATGACTGATTTCAAGACTTACATATGTGTAACCGTAACAATAGTAAAATGTTACTGAAAGCATAAATGAAAGTCACTTTTTGAAGAAAAATAGATAAAGGGGCTGTTTGATTACCACTGACTCAGTAAGATCTGACTGAGTCAGAAGCTGACCCAGTCAAAAGTTCTGACTGAGTCTGCATCTGACTGAAACTTGGCTGTTTGATTCAGTATCTGACTGACTCTGCTGAATGATAAAAATAACCATATTGCCCCGAAGTTTTAACGAATTTGCATTTAACTGGTCTTGTATAATCAATAAAACTAGCCAAAATTTTAAAAATAACATAATAGCTTAAAATTCAAAATGTCATACAAAATACAAGTTAAACATAAATCAAACATAATCCAAATAAACACATCGAATTTCAAACATATTATAAGAGTTTGCATACAAATCTAACAACAAAGGATAATGATAACTTGCCCTAATTTCGAAAGTAATCGATAATCAAATGATAAAAGAGAATCGATTGAGTATAGATGATCGGAGAATAGTAAACCCTTACCGGTGATCGAGAGGTGCAGCGGAGGAAGGGATCTCGGAGGGTGGGAGTCGCGAGGTGCAGCAGCGGAGGAAGGGATCCCGGAGGGTGGGAGTCGCGAGGTGCAACAGCGATGAAGAAGGGAGGGCGAGGTGCAGCAGCGATGAAGAAGGGATCTGAGAAAAAGACCCGGTCAGTGGTTTTTTTGTAGAGGACCGGGTCAGTGGGTAACCGACCAGGTCAGTGCCGAGATTGATACAACAAACGGGCTGACCGGCTGATCGAGTCAGCCAGTCAGTGATCAGCCCGAGTCAGAAGGCAATCAAACACCCCCAAAGTCCAAGGCGTGAAACGAAGCATTAAATTTAATTGTATATTGTGGTAGATTATATTACGTATATCGAAATATCAATACAAATTGTTTCAAAATATAAAACAATCTAATCTTTTTGTTGCCTCATTTTATAATCAACTACTTATGAAACTAACATAAGTACTAAACTAATTTTATCTATTTATAATTTTTATGTGTAGTTGCATATGACAAAAGAGAGAGCATACAAAAAGAAAAGAAAGAGGGTTCCTTTTTCAATATCGTCTATAATATCTATAATATAAGAGCGGATCGCTATCTTGGCAAATCTACGGACGCAGAGTTAAGTTCCAATCGAGTTACAAAGCATACGGCGTTGTATTTTATTATTCAAGGCAATCGGCATAATTGTTTAACAAAACTCTGAATAATGATATTTTAAAATGAATGTGATGTGTTATGATAGTTTGTTTCATATCATTGAAAGCGTCAAGATTCATTATAAAAACGGCATTATTTTCAAGATTTGTGCCCACAAGAGGACCACATTACTTATGACTATAGTTTTACTTGTTTGTTTTCGTGGAAGTTTACGTACCAAATAGAGCCTAATTACCAAGAAACTTCAGAAGACTTTAAAGCAAGAGTCCCAACCTTCATCCAAATCAATTCACAGAAATAGAAAGTTCACTCGAGTAAACGTTTTTATAAGCAAAATATATGTTTTAGAATCGAAAATTTTGTTTTAGAGTGAATAAACTAATCTTGTAAAAACGTCACTGAGGTAAATGGAAAAATGGGTCCTGATCATAATGAGGACTGGGATGAAACAGTTGGGTTAGAAAGAAGAAAAGTATTTGGTTTTTACGGCTAATAGTAGACTAGTAGTGAAGGTAGCGGTAGTGTCAATTGTAATGTCAGTGATGACTGGTAGGTTGTGACGATAGAAAACGTGGTGTTTCTTACTTCTACGAGTTATCAAATTTTATAATTGTAATTCATTGTAACTCACTATGTAATTTGAGTAGATCCTAATCAACTAGTTTAGCAAACAAAAGTTAGTTAAATCAACCCCTTTTAAAATTATGTCATAACCGTCTAAAGTAGAACAAAATTAAAAACCTACGTAAATCATACATGACATGTTTTTAAGTAATAATATATATATCAATAGATGTTATTTGCTAATTATGTTCACAAAAGTTTGCGTATAGTGACTATGTCATAGCTACGGGTTAAACATCTTAACATCAAAAATGCTACATTTTATTGTTTTAATTGATGATGTTGGTGTGAATTTTCATTTAACTAATCATTTCAAAAAGTAATTCAAAGTTTGTTTTTTTTTTCTATTAATACATTTATTATATATAATTAGTTTGCATGGAGTTCTGTACTTCTGTACCAATTTTGGAATACACTATTTTGTTTGATTTTATTGTTTGTATGTTCGTCATCCTTGATTGCCACCTATATGTAACATGCTACGTCATAAAGTGACAAAATTACCATATAAGGCAAGATATAATACTTGACAAAATTACCATATAAGGCAAGATATAATACTACTTCTGATGATAAACTATAGCAGATAATGTATACATTAGCCATATTATATTTAAAGTTTTCATTAAACCATCAAACAATTGAATGGTTTTTATGGTTTTTAGAAATAAGCCAATTAATGTATACACAAGCCATATTAATATTTAAAGTTTTCATTAAACCGTCAAACAATTGAATGGTTTTTATGGTTTTTAGAAATAAGCCAATTAGCATTTTGAGTATAAACTTGTTGAAAGTCATAATATGCTTAAAGAGATAGAAAAATGATAAAAGTGTTTTCATACACTAGAAAGATGTAATTTAAATGATAGATCAAATCATTTGAGTATAGTTAAGAGAAATTTGTTATTTTCACAATTCTAGATGGGATACATATTTAAATGATTCTAAATCATAGAGAAAGCTTAGCTTTTTATTGTTGTGTCCATCTTTTAAAAATCCTATGAAATTGAGACAATACTGCATTACGGCTTGTGATAGAGAAATCATATCGTTCTAGATAGTAACACCATCCCGTGACCTTTAGGACAATATGAAATTCATAGAGTGAAACGCACTAGATGCTTTCCATCCACCATATGACATACCTTTTCTCATTATCTAGCATTTATTAACAAAGTATAAATATCTTCTAGGTGAGTTTCATCAAATATTTTTTTTAATAGAAATCGAATAAATTTACAAAGACCAAGCTACATCTGGATAATGGGTAAGCGGGCAACAAGCTGCGCCGCTATCCCTTTTTGAATCGCAAAACCTATTCTACTAAATACCCATCTTTGGTTCCTCGGGCTCTGCGAGTCACTGTGCACCACCTTCTGTACCCTCGTCAAAAAACGAACCGCCTCGGGGGCTAGGGATCCAAATGTGTCGAAGACGAACGGAATGAACACGTGCTGATTCTCTATACATGCTGCCTCGTGCTATTATGATATTAAATATGCTTAGAGATAAAAGACCATTAGGAACTTCTTGACACTTCATTTGTCAAATTTATCAACAACGAAAGTCTTTTTACGATACCTTCCTCAATGTAACATTTGCATTAGAATTCTCATGATTGCAATTCTCAGGGAACATTGGGCCCTTTTAAAAAATCTTTTTACTTATTGTAAAATCAAAACAAATGATAAAATTAAGAAAGAAAGTATGATAAAAGGAAAATAGAGATGTCAACTATCTTCATTTGTAAGGTTAAAATGATGTTTTATTTAGTAGGAAAACTAGAAATGATCCCGCGCGCGATGCGCGGGTAAGTGCCCCACGAACTTGAATACGAAAACCCAAATACAAAAAACATACTACGGCTATCACTTCGACTTTGAACTCGAAGACATCAAGCAAACAAAAGAAAAAAATAATGTCAACATAACAGAATAAACTTAACAAACGTGTCGAATTAACGCAAGTTCTTACATATTTTATGATGCAATTTATATAAATGGGTATTAAGAATAATTTTTAATTACTAAAATAACTTGATAATCAAAAAGGACTAAATATAAAAACCACAAAAGTTTTATGACTAAAACATAAAAACCAAAAAGTCCATGTAGCCAAACTTTGCTATTATATAGATAGATAATGTATATATGTATAACTTATATTCTACCTTTATTTTACAAAATCAAAATATATTAATTCTTTTTCCGTTATATTATTTAACATTTAATTTTCATAAATTGGTTACTGGTCTTCAGTCATTTTGTTTCATATGGTACCATTGAATATTATTTATGTTATTTACGTTCATATTTGAATATTCCACGCGCCCTTTTCTATCCAATCCCGAATTTCTAGTTTTCTATAATAAACAAGTAATATAACTAATACATTACAAAATGAATGTATCCACCAAAGCGTTAGAAGTTACAACTTCACACACGATTATTACTTCCAAAAAGACATAGATATTAAAACGTAAGGTTATGTTACTAGGTTAATGAAGGTAAAATTTTAATCCCTTGAGAAGAAAGAAAGTGTGAAAACTAAAATTTAATGTTTAAAACCTTTAACCTTTAGAAAACAATTTTTTTATCACGATTCACGAACAATCTGATTGATAATCAACCTCCTTGACAAGTAATATAGTATGTTGGTCATAACAATTTAAAAGATAAAAAATTACAATATTAACAATAATCATCAAAGATGTTAAAAAAGTAAATAAAGCTTGGGCAATCTAAATAACTTGAGGCTTGAAACTCATTCGAAAAAGCTTGCTCGAATAAGTTGTGTTTATAAATGAGTTGATCCCAAACCAAAAGTGTCTCGCTCACTGTCTTGCTTAATTAACCTTAACTTTTAATTTTTATAACCCAAGTAAAAGAAATTCGATCTTTGAAGTCTAACTTTCTATCATAACGGTCTAATTCACATCAATGTCTTTTCTTTTCATAAGTATCAATGATCTAATCAAGTGTATCTAAACCCAAGCTAAGCCAAATTGAGCTAAACCAAGCTCAAACCACTATTTTTCAAAATCAAGCGGAGTTAACTCTACTAAAAACCAATATTTTCAACTCAGTTCAAAATTCAAGTCGAACCAGGTTAAACTATTTCAGTTTAACATTCAAGACAAACCAAGTCAATCGTGTAAATAACAATTAAAGGTATATTTATTTTTGAAATAACAGTAAATTTAATTGTGCAAAAGTAATAATAAATTTAATTGCACACAAATAAATCAAGGTATCATATAAATCATTCAATATGTTTTTTTACAATTAAAAACTCCATAAACCAATAAAAATATATTCTAAATAAAACAAACACACTTTACCTTATACATATACAGATCTATGCTCTTAATGAAAATATCAAAATGCCACCAAACAGCATTTAAATAAGTGATATGCTTTTGAAATAATAATAATAATTTTAATTGCACACAAATAAACTTCATGTGTAGTATTTTCTCTATAAAGCCTATCAAAACTTTGTAACAATACTCTCATCATCACCAAAAAGTCACAAGTCGGTGTCTTTATGCTTATCGTCTTCTTCCCTGAGACCCATTTTACGAACACACCGCCATGGGAAGAGTACTCGATGTTCTTCTTCATCGGAAGTTCAAAGCCACCAAGTTCAAAACAACCGTCAACCTCGCCGTCTCCCGCCTCACCGTCCTCAAAAACCACCGTCAACCTCGCCTCACGGTGGCTCGCTCCGACACCATCCAATTCCTCAAACTAAATCACCATGAACAAGCTCTCCTTCGCGTAATTTGATTCGTTGATTGCACATTTCTGTTAGTATTCCATCAATTTGTTACCAATATGTTGAAATACGGTGTCTTTTTAACAGGTTGATCAGGTGATCAAAGAGCAGAATATGATGGATGTGTTGGTAATGGTGGATGGGTACTGTCATCTGCTGTTACAAATGATCGATTTGATTAAAAAAGAACGGTGAAGCTACATTTTGTGTTGTTTTAGCACCTTAATTTGTTGAAATTATGTTTTTTTTCATGTGGGTTTTGATAATTTTTGCAAATCTGTATTAGAATTTGCCCTGATGAACTTAAAGAAGCTGTATCAAGCTTGCTGTTTGCAGCTCCGAGATGTGGGGAGTTCCCTGAGCTTCAAAAGATTCGATCGATTTTAACCGCTCGTTACGGGAAAGAATTTGCTAATGATGCTATCGAGTTGAGAAATAATTGTGGGGTTAATACAAGGGTATGAAAACAGAGCATGATGTATGACATATTATAACAATTTGTGTGTTTTTAAAGTTTAGATTTTGATGTTAAATGTATGTTGTAATGGTGTTATAGATGATACAGAAGCTGTCACCACGACGATCGAGCTTAGAGACCCGAATGAAGGTCCTACAAGAAATCGCTATTGAGAATGATATAGTTCTGAAACTTGACGATTCGCCTTCGGTTGTTACAGAGGTAATGAAATCGGATTCGATTATCAAATTTTAGTTTAGATTGTGAAAAATTATGATGAATTGTTGTTGCAGGGGGAGAGTGGATCAATGAATGATGAGATTGAGAAAAATTCACGTGCTTTGGGTGAAGATTTTGATAAAATTTTGAGTTATTCGGAGTCTGTAAAAGGGAAAAAGACATACAGGGGTGTTGAAGATGCTGCACAGGCTGCTTTTGAATCAGCTGCATATGCTGCAGCTGCTGCTAGAGCTGCAGTAGAGCTTTCTCGATCACGATCTTTCGGTTCTGATCATCGGAATAACCCCAATGCTGGATCAAGAAAAACACTCAATACCCGCGATTCAAAACTTCAAATGAAATACGAGAAAACACAGGAAAATGCATCTGAATCTGAACCTGAACAGGAGGGTGAAAGATCAAAGAACAGTTCTGATGAAAGTGATAATGAGATTGAGAACGAAACCATCGATTCATCTTCATCGAAGTTGTTGAAGATGCCGCAGGGAGTGCAGCAACTTGATCTAACGAAGAGGCTGATATCGGTGAGGAGTAAACCAGTGTACGGACGATAGCTGGTGTAAAAGGGTGTGATTGTGTTGTAAAGTTTTGTAATTTGCAGTTGTGGTGGTGGTGGTGGTGGTGTAAATAGATTATCTATTTCATTTGTTTGTTGTGTTCTTTGGTTTTGAGGACCGTATGATTTTTTGATTCAGTTTTTGTAATAAGAAAAGGACATTCGTTCAGAGAGTTTATGTAATGTTTTCATAAAAGGGTAGTATATTGGTTCTTGTGTTGATATTATATTGTAGATACGCCTATTGATATTATATTATAGGATACGGCTCTTAGAAGTGAAAAATATATTGTAGGATACAACTCTTAGATGTGAAAAAGAAAAGATATAAAGGGAGGTGAAAATCAGAAGGCAAAAGTTATCTTATGTAGGGATTTATTTCATGAGAGGTTAAGTGTTAGAAGAAATACTATAAATTGTTTTAATAATTGAACAAAGATCGTAATTCTAGCTATTTTATCCAATAAATTTAATATCAATCTTTCTAACGTGAGAGAGTGGGAGTAGAAGTTGGGAAAGCACGCTCAATCTCATATCAGAATAAAAGTTATTGGTTAAGAATACCGCTCTGAGGGGTTCGTTTTTTTTCCCAAAGCAGGAAATATTTCCTGTTTTTTACTTGACTACATTAATACTTTAAGGTTGTACCATACTCCACACACATGCACATAGAAAAAAAATGTGAAGAAAAATGAGAAAACACTCTTCAAAACTGGAAATACTCTGAAAAAACTGAGAAAATTAGAAAAAAAAAAAAATCTAATGTGATTCTGATATGTCAAATAAGAAAAATGAGGAATTTTGAAACTACTCCTTCTCACCATACAAGTATAAAATTTTCTCACAATATTTTTTTTTTTTTAAATTTCCTCCCATGCTCTACATGCATTAATACCAATTTTAAATTTTAATCATATGTTAATAATTTAAAATCAAAGATATAGAGTTGGATTAATAAGATTTCTCATTTTATTTTTATAAGGTCATGTGTAATGTTTCATTTCATAAACATAGATGAAACCTACGCGACAAGCTTTTGTGTTTTGAATATGGGCAATGTTGTGGCCACAATCATGCACCATAGGCAACACTTATTCTCACACCAAAGAGGCGGCGTTCCACCTCTCACACCCTTGTCACATCACCCATACTCATGTTCTTACCAAGGTTTACGTTGTCTTCCGGAGTTTACTTAAGTAGAATAAAGAAAAGAAAATTTTATTTTATTTTCCTCTCCTTTCTTTTTTTTTTAAATTTTCTTTTTATTTCTTTCCAACTTAAAGGATTAATTTTATACTTCATTTTCCTATTTTTTTTCTCTTATTAAATGAACTTAGGAACATAGTTTTTTTACCTTCCTTCCGTTAAAAAGAAAACTCAGAAACATAATTTTTTTACTTTACTTCCATTAAAAAAACTCGAAAACCCAACTATTTTTTCTTTCCCTTCAATTACTTTTTTTTTCCTCTTTAAATAAACTCAGAAACATAACATAAAAACAAAAATATGTATTTGTAACGAAACTTTTCAAATAATATTACCAAACAATAATTCAAACCGTAGATTAACATAAAAACCACAAGGGGTGTAGTGTAAATCCCCATTTCTCTAGATACTGTTCGGCCTCTCTCGCAATACGTTCAATTCAACAAAACAAACAACCTCTTCATCATCTCTTTCATCTTCTCTCTCGCAGTGAGATCCAGATTTACTCCGATCAAAAGCTCCAAACACATTAACCACCGCCGGTGAGATCTTCATTTACTCCGATCTCCTCTATCATTCCTTCCGTCATCATCTAGTTGTTGCCGATATCTGTATCTATTCGTTTATGTTATGTAATTTTGCTACATATTTTGATTTGTTGTTCTGATTTTCAAGTTAAAAACACGAATCTAGGAGTTAGTTTTGTTTCAATCGCGTTCTGTTATGTTTTCCCCAAATTTAATGGCCCTAATTGTTATCAGATTTGTTATTCTAGGGTTAGGTTAAGATCTCAGTTTTCGAATGAGTTTTCTGTCATCTTTGCAGTTTAAATCCTGTCAATTTTGTTAGAATACATTAGCAACTTCAACCAAGTAAGCTTCAATTAATTTTCATGCCGTTAGTTGTTTTTATTTGTGCGCGCACACAACGTTATTGATATTTGAACTAGATATTTATTAATTTCATATGCAATTGTTAATTTGAGGAATTTATATTATGCATACTTTTCTTTCTGTTGATGAGCAAATTACCTCATAGAATCTATCAAATTTGGTACTGAATTGCTAGCTTTGAATTTTGTCTGAAACTGCTGTAGTTTTTCGAACTTCAGATAACTATGTCAATGGTGGATGAGCCCTTGTACCCCATAGCGGTACTGATTGATGAACTAAAGAATGATGACATTCAGTTGAGGTTAAATTCAATCAGGAAGCTTTCTACAATTGCACGTGCTTTAGGAGAAGAACGAACCAGGAAGGAATTGATTCCTTTCTTGAGTGAAAACAATGATGATGATGATGAGGTTCTTCTTGCCATGGCTGAAGAGTTGGGTGTGTTCATACCTTATGTTGGAGGACTGGAACATGCTCATGTGTTGCTACCTCCTTTGGAAACCCTTTGCACTGTTGAGGAAACATGCGTGAGAGACAAAGCTGTTGAGTCTCTGTGCAGGATTGGATCACAGATGAGAGAAACTGATTTGGTTGATTGGTTTATACCTCTTGTTAAGGTTTGATTATTTGATTATCATCTTCGTAAAATATTTATTTTTGCTTGGTTAGTTTTTAAAAGTTTTATTATATGGCTGCAGAGGTTGGCAGCTGGTGAGTGGTTTACTGCTAGAGTTTCTGCATGTGGACTGTTTCACATTGCTTATCCTAGTGCATCAGAGATGTTGAAGGCAGAATTGAGGACTATCTATAGTCAGTTATGTCAAGATGATATGCCTATGGTTAGGAGATCAGCTTCTACAAATTTGGGGAAATTTGCTGCTACTGTGGAACAGTCTCATCTTAAGACAGATATCATGCAAATATTTGAGGATCTTACACAAGATGGTATGTTTTTTCTTTCATGTTTTACCTTTGACCACTTTGGTTATCTTGAAAGTGATGAAATGATTTTGCTACTTGTTGGACCTTTATGCCTGATTTGATCTTAGACTAGAGATAACTAACATATTGTACGTAGAGATTTTTTCTCTTTTAGCTTTATTGTTTTGATGTTACCTTTTTAAAACGTGGGTATAATGCATCCTGTGGTGCAAATTTTAGCATATGATTTGTAGGCTATAAGACTACCTTTGTTTTCTACGGGCCATAGACTCAACTTATTTGGTATAAAATGCGTAGTTTTAAGCCAAAAATGAAAAATACCTGGTTTGATTTACAATAGAAGTAACAAATATGCGGAGTGTAGTCTTAAAAAATATTTCTTTTGTAATGAAAATGACTTGCATTTCTTTCTTTCTCTAGTCTGTCCTTGTGACAATGCAATCTTTTTTCTGCAGATCAAGATTCTGTTCGTTTGCTTGCTGTTGAGGGCTGTGCTGCTCTTGGCAAGTTGTTGGAACCGCAAGACTGTATTGCACATATTCTTCCTGTCATTGTCGTTTTTTCCCAGGTTATTTTCTATATTTTTATTTCTGAAATTAATGTTTAATTTATAGTTTTCCCAATTTCACATATCACTATATATTTATATAAGGTTGAATTGGTGGGTGTATGTAAGTCATATACACCAATTTATATCCATATTTTCATTTTTCTTATATTTTAGACGGGTGCTCAATTTTAGGACAAATCATGGCGTGTGCGTTATATGGTTGCAAATCAGCTGTATGAGCTATGTGAAGCTGTGGGCCCTGAACCTACCAAGTATGTTTTTTTTTTCTAAAAATCTTGATATAACTATTTAAAAAATCTTTTGCTGATAAGATCATTTATTTATCTTCTTATTTCTGTTTAATTTTTTGGTTATTTTATTAATTTGATTTTGGTTGCACCAAAAAGGACGGATTTGGTTCCAGCATACGTGAGGTTGCTTCGTGATAATGAAGCCGAAGTACGTATTGCAGCCGCTGGTAAAGTCACCAAATTCTCCCGCATTCTTAGTCCTGAACTTGCTCTTCAGCATATTCTTCCTTGTGTCAAGGTAATCGTTTGTTAAGTTAACTTTTCATTCAAGATTTAATATTTTCCATTTCGTTTTTTTACTGTTTTTTACAATGGCATATAGGAATTGTCTTCAGATTCTTCTCAGCATGTTAGGTCTGCTCTTGCTTCTGTTATTATGGGCATGGCCCCTGTTTTAGGCAAGGTAGTTATTTCATAGTTTTATCTACTATCTTTCATGGTTGATTAGATTAACATATCATGATTCTGTTTATATGTGTTAATTATACAGGATGCAACTATTGAACAACTTTTGCCTATATTTCTGTCACTTCTAAAAGACGAGTTTCCAGATGTGCGTCTCAATATTATTAGTAAGCTGGATCAAGTGAATCAGGTAGAATGACTTTTACTAATGGTGCTTTTTACCAATTTCAGACTATATTATATGTATCAACCTTATTATGTTATTGTTTGTGTTTGCTTGTGATCAACAGGTGATTGGAATCGATCTTTTGTCCCAATCATTACTTCCAGCAATTGTAGAACTGGCTGAAGATAGGCATTGGAGGGTTCGCTTGGCTATAATAGAATACATACCTTTATTAGCTAGTCAGTTAGGTGTTGGGTTTTTTGATGATAAACTTGGTGCTCTCTGCATGCAGTGGTTACAAGATAAGGTTTATATTTAAATTTTTCTTTAACAAAATATGTAGTAGTAATCATTTTTTTTAAATCTATATTTATTTGATAATGGGTTTTTTGTATATCCGCAGGTTTACTCCATCAGAGAGGCTGCTGCTAACAACCTGAAACGTCTTGCAGAGGAATTCGGTCCAGATTGGGCTATGCAGCACATTGTTCCACAGGTACAAACTAGTTATAGTTTAATTCACTTTATCTTTTTATTTACATTTGTGTTTTTTTAATTTAATTTATATATTGGTCTGTTCACAGGTGTTGGAAATGGTTAACAACCCACATTACTTGTATCGTATGACAATTCTTGGTGCGATTTCTTTACTTGCTCCTGTTATGGGCTCAGAAATCACCTGTTCTAAGCTGCTTCCAGTGGTCATTACACTAGCCAAAGACAGGTATTTGCATTCATATATTTCTATTGTTATCATTATCATTATTATTATTATTACTACACTAAGCTCATGAAAATTGTTATTAGAAATTTAAAGATATGAGCTGGTCCATGTTATAACGTGTGTTCTTTTTCAGAGTGGCAAATATCAGGTTTAATGTGGCAAAGGTTTTGCAATCTTTTATTCCTATAGTTGAACAATCTGTAAGTAACTTTTTTTTTTCTTTTTTGGTTTGATTATGCATATTAACGTACCTTTTATGCATTCATAATAAACTTGTGTTATAATATGTTTTCTATTTAGGTGATGGAGAAAACAGTTAGGCCATGCCTGGTTGAGCTGGCAGAGGATCCAGACGTTGATGTCCGTTATTTTTCAAAACAAGCACTTGAAGCAATCGATCAAGTCATGATGACAAGCTAAAGCAAATTTCCTTCAAATTTGCAGCCACCTTTATGGACATTACTGTAATGTCAATGTGCTCCCTTTTCTTATAAAAGCACCAAACATAGATACAATTAGTCCCTGTTCTTCTACCTGTCTATTTTTGCCTTGGTTTTTTGCTTTTCAAAATTTAGCGGACAATATCGCGTGTCATGATTATGGATGCAGATTAAGATCCTAGGTTTGTCATCGAAGCCATGATGTTTGCTGTCATAGCTGGTATTTTCGACATATGTTGATAGCTTTAGTTAATTGGGAAATGTGCTAGTTTATGGTTTTATGGTTTGATTTGCTTTCTGTAGTATAAAACTTGCTTTATGAGTTTACGTGGATCTTAAGTGTTGCCTTTATGGAACTGAAAGTTTGATACATCATGAGGTGGTACGAGTCAATTATTATATATTTACACGTGTACAAACTATATGTAAAGCTTACAATTGTAAACGTGTGAGTTTTGAGAGTTTTTGAAAGATGTACCTCAATGGACCATGCTCCAAAGTCTAGGGGCCTCTCCCACAATCTTGGGCTTTAGATTATCAGCTCGCTAAAAGTTCAAACAGGACTGGCAAAAGAGACTCGTGTATTAAGTTTTGGGTCATTTTGGGTAATTTTTATGCTATGTCAAGTTACTTTGGGCATTATACAAACGCATTAGCGGGTGGGAAGTTTTGTTCGTTAATTTCTACTATCAACCGGCGATGACGGCGAATCGCGGACCACAAACGTCGTTGTAGAAACTTTTTATATCTCCAAGGAACGAACGGGATTTGGAGCTTCAGCTAATTTGTGAACCACAATCATCATTGAAAACTACCGGTTTCATTGTGATTGCTCCCAGTTTCATAGCCATCTAGCTTACCTAATTGAGATGCATGTTGATTCAATAAGTTTGCAATTTGGGTCGAATTGTAGGGCTCATTGGAGTCGGCGGAAGTGGTGATAGAATTGCCGGAAAAGAGGTAGATCAAGAACAGATAGATGAAGTAACACTTGCCTTTGATAGTCATGTAGGACCAAGTTCTTTTCGATTGCTTCAAACAAGCAACACATGGTGTGCTGTGATTGAATCTAGCAAAGGGTATGAAGAAGATCGAGAATACTGAAATTGATTACTGAATTGAAGATTGAAGATGATTGGAGTTGGTAGTGAATCTAAAATTAAGGCATAAATAGAATTTTATTATGCCTTGGAGTGTTTGACCCATACACATTCTGACCCGTACCATGTTGACCCATACCCATCCTGACCCTTCTTTTTAATCAATCCATCCTAACGCAAACCCATTTTGACCCGTCAGCCAACCCAATCCAGCCCATCCATTTTGCCACCTCTAGGTTTAAATGGTCTGGCACTTTGGTGCTTTGGTGAGGTTGTGAACTCGAAGTTTAAGTTAGGGCTTGTTTAATATAAGAGCTTGAACTGAGCTTATACTACATGTTTGCTTTGTTTTGTGAAACTAAACGAGCCATTTCGATTGATTTTAGATTGATATACATGTTATCTTCTATAATTTGTTTCAATGTTAGTTTTAATTACAACTAGCAGTTACAGAATTCATAAATGTACGGATATGAAAATGCTTTGTGATACATCTCCAATGGGATTCTCCAACCACTAACATAATTGATACGATATAGTCATATAGGTACAATACAATAAAACAAAACGTTATTTCATATCTTGTCAGTTTACATCAAAGTTTATAAATTTATGTTACAATACTCACGAGTACTATTGTGCATGTTTAACTATCAATGAAAATTATCTACATAAGCATATTATGAAATATATACACGAGCAAGCATCATTTATTTGTTTTACCGTTTTTTAATGTATGCTTTCAACTCATGATCTCACAAGGTGTTTAAGAGGTTAAAAAAAAAAAAAAAAAAAAAAAAAAGAAATTACATCATATAACAAAATAACTAAAAAAAAGGACATACTTCCAACTTTCACGTAAAAGAAATGACTAACCGATGAAACAAAAGACGTGTGCTATGATTTTCATGTATTGTAAATTAAGAGTATGATCAGATAGTCTTAATACTTTCAAAAGTTATTTCGTAGTAAAACACTCTTAAGAATTATTTAGACTTTTGGATTGTATAAATAATGCCCATGACAGTTTCAATTTGGCGATACATCGGTTGTAAAATTTGAAAAAAGAAATCAAACTGCTTTTAAATTTAAATGTTGTTCGATTGTAAAGTTGTGAAAAGAATAAATTAAAGATTTAAAATATTATAACTATAACTAATGTTATTCTTCTTGCCAAACCTTTTGACACTTACACTAGTAAATATGAACGCTTGTACGATTTACATAATATATAACATAAAGATTTAAGGTATTATATATAGTTATAACTAAAGTAAGCTGTATACCACTAACATGTCATCTATTATTCCTCTTGATGATGAATGCCTTGATATGTGAAATCATTTCTTGAGTTCTCATTTGTGACAAGCGAGATTTGCCAAGAATCTGGAATGCATGACCAACACCTTTATACTCCACTTGCTCTACTTCTACCCCTGAAGTTCTAAGAATCCCACAAAATTCCATATTCCTATCTTTTAATATGTCTAATTCTGATACACATACCATGGTGGCCAAATATCTCATTCTTACAACCATGGTTGACCTTCTTGCCTTTGGGTTGCACCACGGATGGTCACGGTTCACCCCTTTCGGTAACGCGAGTCTCCAATATGTGTCTGAGGCCGCTAGGTTGAGTGCAGAGCCAGGTGGTTGGACCATGAGAGTTTCGGAATCCGTTCTTGATTCTCCACCAAAGAAAGGTTGGATTAGAATGTTACCTTTGATGGTTAATGGTTTTAGATGTGCTTGCTTGACGCACAATCTTAATGTCACATTATGTGCTATATTCGCCCCAGCGCTATCGCCTGCCAAAAACATGTTGGTGAAATCACACTGCTTTGACCACCATTTATTGGACTCACTTAGAGCATGTTGTTTCACCCACAGAAGTGTCTTATGTCCGTCTTCATAGGCGGTTGGAAGAGGGTTCTCGGGGGCTAAACGATAATCTACCGACATGATCACACAACCGACTCTACTTGCTAGAAGACCAAGAAACTCATGGTAACAACTCCAAGCAGCCGAACCAACACAAAACCCTCCTCCGTGGAAATAAACTAGCAAAGGGAGTTTGACATCGCGTTTTGGGACATAAAAACGTGCCCAAATATTTGTAAACTTGTTGATCACCACATCCCTACATGTCACACCAAGTTCAAGGGGTAACGTACATATAACACGAGGAACAATCTCGTGTCTTTCTACGTGTCCGTCTTTGTAAACCCTAATTAGACCCTCGATTTCTTCAAGTAAACTTCTAGGGTTTTGAGGGTTTTTGATAACTACTTGATGGCTTAAGGTTGAATTTAAGGGGCTTATGATGGCTGTTCTTTTTCTTCTCATAGCTTTGATATGATGTAATGAAATGAAGACAAGTGTGGGATAGGATTAATAATTTGTAAAGCTTTTGCTCATTGCATCATCTATATATAGGAAAATTCCACAAAGATAAGATTGGTAGTTCACACATTTTGAGGGCATTATGGGTATATTAAAATATTAGAAGTTGCCAAGCATATAGGAAGTAGCCAAGCAAATAGGAAGCTGCCAAGTGTCTTCAAAGGAACCAAGTTTTGTGGGGCTAAAGACTATTATTGAAGTGTACAAACGTGTAACCCATTTTGAATGTTGCATCCCATATTATTGTCTATTATGTGTACTTGTAATTAGGCTTGATTATAAATGATTTGACCTATTGTTTTGTTGATTCCACCATTGAAGAAACGTCACTACTATTGGAAGCTAAAGCTACTTCAGAAGGGCATTTTTAGCTAGAAACATATGAATTTCAAATCATTAACTTAGGTAAAACATAACTAGTACAAATAGTAAAATTATTGAACCAATTTATAGAATATTATTTTATAGAGCTCTTCTTGTAGGGTAAAAGGACTTATCATCCTTCCATTTATGATAATTTGAATATCCTTGATTCCTATATTGCATTTATAGTTTGATTTCTTAAGCAATCTTTTAAAGAAAAATTAATCACTGAACTAATCAACTTATTGGTTTATTGGTGGATTGATATCAGAAGATCGAATTATGTTATGGTAAATGCTAAGAAATTTTAAAAATATAAAAAGTCTAAAAATTTAAGAAAACTTTAAAATATTAATTGTCTAAATAGTAAAAAAGTTAATTTCAACCATTCAATCATGAAATAAGTCATTTATATAAAACAGGCCTTAGAAAAACCAATTCCACCATAAATAATTTTTTTATACGAGACATGAAATGAATCAGCATGGTGGCTGGTTCTTTATATGAGATGTTTTTTTAAACAATGGATTTAAGACGTTTTTTAAAATCTAAAGTTTTGAGCATAACTGCAAGATATAGTAATATAATATTTTTAAATATAAGAAATGCATCTTGAAAATCATCATAAAAGTTTATGTGAAAAAAAGGAAGAAGAAAGAAAAAAACCTTTAATCTAAAATTGCAAAACAAATCATTTTCTTTTTAGACATGAAGTAAAACAATTTCAAAAAATGTATGTGATTGAGAAAACAAGTGGGGTATGCATTGTTGACACAAGGGTACCAAAAAGACAAGAAGACAAAAAGTAAGAAAGTGAGTTGACATTATTGAAAATAATTTGGCAAATCGTCGAAAATCAAAGAGGCCTAACTTCATGTTGTCCCCCAACATCTTTTCCATCAACTTTTAATTACCATATCTCAAATGGCATGTATTTGAATTAAAATTTTATGTAAACTTCACTTTTGCTCTCTGTGGTTTGGTCAAAATAACGATTTTCTTTCAAATGTTTTAAAATCATGATTTTGTTCCCTGTGGTTTAAAATTCATTTCAATTAACTCCAAGCCACTAACGATGTTAAACTTTTCAGTTAATTACAGGGGAAGTTTGGTCATTATATATGTGAGGATTAATTTTGTAATTTATCTGTTTAGAAGGACTTAAACTAAATAAATAAAATTTTGTCATATAACCATCACTCTCATCTTCTTCATTCATCATCATCAACAAATCACCACCACCCACCAGAACCCACCACAAGCCCACAACCACCTGCAACATCAAAAGTTCATAACCGCCAACCACCACCATCACCACCGGTTGTTCAAGTCGCCAATCTTGATTTGAATCTGGGGAAATTAAGATGGGTGGTGGGTTCTCGAATCTCACCCACCGGTCCACAACCACTGCCACCCCCACAGTCCCTCCGACACCTTCGTCATCTTCGTCATCCGCACCACTACCATCGAACCCCAAATCGATTTAGGGTTTTTACTGTTAGATTTTTTCTTAAACAAATCAACCTAGATTGATGGTGGCAAGTATGGAGATCTGAGACAGATCGAAGGAAGTTTATGGTGGGTTTTTGTTGTGTTCTTTCTTGAACATATCGACTTCTAATGTGGATTTATGCTTCGATAAAAGTTTGATTTTGGTGACTATGGATATGGTTGTTAGCGATGGTTGGATTAGGGTTCAAATTTCAGAAGTGATAGTGATGATGGTAACCGGTGGTGGTGGTGTTGGTGGGTGGTGGGTGTGATTTTGGGAGGCGGTGGTTTTTTGGTGGCAAATTTGTTCATGTTCTAGGGCTAGAAGGTGTGAGGGTGGTGTTGGTGTTATGGTGTACGTGACAGTGGTGGTGGTGTTAGAGGGCAGTGGTTTGGGTGGCATTGGTGGTGATGGTGTTGGTAGTTAAGGGGTTGTTGTGTTTTGTGGTAGTGGTGGTGATGGTGGCGGCGGCGGTGGCGGCGGTGGCAGTGGTGGTGGTGATCAGTGGATGTCAAAGTGTGTTGGTTTTCTAAGTAAAATACAGAAATAGTCCTTTTAATTTAATAAAGAAGTTTGAATAATTTATATTTTTAGTCCTTACTATTCAAATGACCAAAATACCCCTGTAATTAACGGAAAAAATTAACGTTGTTAGTGGCTTGGAGTTAATTGAGATGAATTTTAAACCACAGGGAGCAAAATCGCGATTTTGAAACGTTTGGAGGAAAACCGTTATTTTGACCAAACTACAGAGAGCAAAAGTAAAGTTTATTCTAAAATTTTATTAGCTCATCCTTTTAATTAATAATAAAATTATAATATTTGATGCTCTTATTTTTTAAACTCATGTTTCCTCTTTAGATTTTATCACCTTACCTTGATGTTAATATTGAAAAAATAAAAGAACATAACATTACACATGGAAGAATTCTCTCTTGCCTTCTAGTTTCATTCTCACTATGAGTGGACAATATGGTAACAAGTCACAACTCATAAGACCTTTTGCTTTATCTTCGTTTATATATATTACAAGCTAATTATCATTATCAGCTTTATAAAGCTTAAAAAAACTTGTTGAAACATTACGCTAATGGTTTTCAATTATTCATACATAATTGGTATTTTACAAAACGTTTATGGATCCAAAGTTGATCCAAGCAGTGGCGGAGGATAGTGGAGACCGGGGGGGCCGCCGCCCCCCCTCTTTTTTCGACGGTAGTGTTAAATTTTAGTCCGGTAGTTTAAATTTTTGGTCCAGTAGTGTAAATTTTTATATAAATATCGAGTTCGCCCCCCCTAAAAAAAATTAATTTCGCCCCCGCCCCCCCCCTACGGGATTGTTCAAGCTCCGCCATTGATCCAAGAAACACCAGATTGATATATATATTTTTGGATAAAAAATTATTTTACTTCTTAGGAAAAATGTCATAAAATAGTAACCAAGTTTTAAAAGTGTTTCAATTTAATAACTCATGCATGTTTTTTTAAAATTGAACTACTAAACCATCAAATCGCGAATTTTCTTATGTCAAGAAAGTAACGGAGGAGAAAATGTAGGGGTCGGTATTTATAATATATGAAATTATATTGAAAAATAAAAAAAACATGTAAATTATATTAAAATAAAAAATACCTAAAATTCTCGTCACCGTTTCACATCAACATCAAAATGAATTGTGAATGCTCTTGGATAAAAATAAAGAATGAACTGTGAATGCTTTAAAACATGCATAGCTGATTGTAAATCCGCCTAGAGTTACAAGACCCATAAATATAGATGACTTTGGGTTTAAAATCTAGTGATTATAATTGATTCTGTTTTAATTATAAAAACTTGTGAATTGGGTATATCATTTATTCACGTATTGTTTTAATCATTTAGAAATATAGGGTGTCAATTTTTATCTTTAACAATAAGCGAAACCTTTCAAACATAGAATAAAAAGACCTTAATTTAATTATTTTTCTTTAATATTTATTAGTTTCTTCTTGCAACATGTTTTTATAGGAAAAATTTTCAAATTTGCCATTTGAACAATCATATTTACAATAATAGTCATTGATTTTGAAAAATCTAAAATATTTAACGAATCAGATTATGACAAGTGTTCAAATATCTCTATATAATGATACCAATGCATGTAATATCGCCAGCTTTATAGCTCCAACGATATCAATACATGTGATATCGATAGTTTAACTGTATCGCTCAAAATTTAAAAAAGAAAAAGAAAAATAATTACATATCGCCAGCCAGAGATACACCATCTCTTGTGTATAAAAAACAAATATAAAATTTCTGTATCTCCGGCTAGAGATACACCGTCCCTTGTGTATCGCCCATTTTTAGAGAAATTAAAAAAAACAAAAAAAAAAAAAAAACTAGCACAAGTATATAAAAATTATTAAAATTATATTAATTTAAAGAAAAATCTTCGGTACATCATTTGTCTGCACATTTTAAAAATTCAGATTAATTTTTTGGGCGCCTTAATTTTTCGAAACCCAATTTGATGGTTTAGTAACCAGTCGATAATGATATTTTTGTTTATCCATAATGTATGTGTGAAAAATGAAGAATGATATTTGATCGTGAATGATATATGAGTGAATGGGGTAAGGAATTTATAGTAGTTATAGATATATTTTTTCTTATAAAAATAAGTTTTTTTTTTATGATATATGGTATTTTTCTTATAGAAATATTTTAAAAGAAATTCAAAATTAGTATTTTTATTTCATAAAATAAGTGGTGTATCTCCGACGTATCTTCGGTAATAAAATATTAAAAAATAATTGTCCCGGTGTACCACGTGGGACCTGTATCGCTACGGAATAAAAAATGGGTTTTTTGAAAATGCATGTGAGTAATACGGTGACTATATTTAAAAATGTTTTATTCAACGGCTATTTTTTTTAAAAAAATATTGGTCATACGGCCATATCGATATATTTCATACTATGTCATTTTGTAGATCGTGCTCTACGTCAATCATTTATATTCTATAAGGAAGATATTTTCTATCATTTGTCTGAACGTTATAGTTAAAAGGAAAAGAAAAAGAACATATATTTATATTTAACAAGTCAATCAGGATTCATTCCCATTGTTTGTGGACATTATGGTAACAAGTCAATAACTCAAAGGTCATAAGAGGGTTTTGCTTTATTTATTTTGAGAAAATTATATAAATGGTTCTTTTGGTTTTAGCATGTTATTTATTTGGTTTTCAGATTTAAAAAAGAGTTAATTACATGAAAGGTTCCTGTGGTTAGATCTGTTTTCACTTTCGGTCCCCAGGTTTAAAAAACTACAAGGTCGGTCCAGAGATTTGACAAAACGTAACACAATTGGTCCCCAACTTGGATGGCCGTTAAAAAAATCCGTTAAGTGCGTGTAAAATGACCAAATTACCCTTCATTATTAAATATACAAAATAGTAAAATTAAATTAACTAAATTAAAAATACACAATCAACCCCCTACCCATCCCCTTTACTTCTTCTTCCACCTCCTATCGCAGCCATCATCGGTTCCCCCACAACCATCGCCGGCGGCCTTAACCTTCACAGTCACTTACCCTTAACCAGCAGCCACCACCAGTTAACCAGACCACCACCACTAATCTGCCGCCTCCCCCATCCCCTCGTCTTTAACCCCCCCCCCCCCCCCCCCCCTCCCAATCATCTTCTATCATGTTCATCCACTCTTTAACCGTTGTGCAAGACGACCACCGCAACCTCCGGCAATAGCCGCAACCTCCGGCAACAGCTGCAACACCACCAATGGAACATCCTTTATCAAGAGTGTCTCTCATCAAATTAGTCATCCCCTTCAGGATCTTAATTGGACACCCATCAACGAAGACCTCCACATCATCGATTTGGTTTAGCCGACGCTTGGGGAGATCGGGTTCAACCGCTACTTTAACTGCAATTGCACTTCTGTTGTTTTTCATATGGTGGTTTTTGATTTTCATCTTCATATATTTCGTCGACCATCGATTCTAGTTCATTATTAGTTTTCTGGTTAAAATGGTCATGTTTGGTCGATGTTTTGATTTGTGATGGGTGGTCGCTGGAGTTGTCGTTGTCATCAGAGTTATACCTCAGTATGTGAGGAAGAAGAAGAATGCTTTTAGGGTGGGGTGGGGTGGGGTGGGTGGCGCGGGTAGGGGCTAGGTTATGAGATGGTTGACGGAGGATATGGTGGTTGCGGAGGTTGTGGTATTATCAAATGGAGATGGTGGTGGTAATGGGTGGTGATGTTGGTGGTAATTGCAGCGGTGGTGGGTTTTGCAGTGGTGGTGGGTCTTGATTTTGAAAATAAGGAGATGGGTTTATGGAGGTGGTGGGCCCCACATGATATTGTTTTTATAATACAAATAAATTTAATTTTCATTTTATTATTTGTTGAAGGGTATTTTGGTTATTTAGATAAAATTAACTGAAAAGTTAACGGCCCATCCAAGCTGGGGACCAATTGTGTTACGTTTTATCAAATCTGTGGACCGACCTTGTAGTTTTTCAAACCTGAGGACAGAAAGTGAAAACAGACCTAACCACAGAGACCTTTTATGTAATTAACTTTTTAAACATTTACAAAGTTAGTTTAAATTTTTGTATAGTCATTGTAAGTTTAATTTATAAGTTTTGAAAATTACAAAGTTAGTTTAAACTTTTATATGAGTGTTTTATTTTTTATCCCTTAAAGTTAAACTTAAAAGTTAGTTCAAACTTTATAAAATGAACAAAAATTAAATGAAATTAGTGTCAGGGATCAAAAATGCAACTAATACATAAAAGTTTGAATTAACTTTGTAGTTTTTAAAGCTTAGAGACAAAAATGCAATCTGCTTAAACTACAGAAACCATTTATGTAATTTCTCATTTATGTATTTATTTTAGTCTTGCAAAGCAAATATCACGTTTGTAAAGATTAGAAAATAAGAAAGATTTGTATAAACATTATATCAGACGTTATACATAACTGATAATTTTGTAAAATGTCCACTTTTTTCTGATAACAAAAGATTTTATAAAGATCTTGATGTGTTTTGAATAGACTATAAAAATCAACTAAATAAGACTCTCTATGCTAGACACTAAAAAGCTTTAATTCTAGACTCGACCTAAAACCACACAATCGGCAAGTGTACCGATCACTGTAGTATAACCCTAGGAAGTCCGGATATTGAACCACGAGACTCTATGTATCACGTAAACTAGACTCTAATAGACACTGACAACCACGACTGAAACTTGTTTAATTGTTTTGGGAGGGGGGGGGGTTACGGAAAATCTAAAGAAATCTATTTTTAAACTAAGTATTAAACTAAGAACTAGACTAAATACGAAAGAAGACGAGGCTTTTCTTATATGACGAACGAGACCACCTAGACTAGAATCCTGGATTGATTTTTAAGAGATTACCAATTAAGTTAGATGCATGATTTAGGGAACCGGGATCTTAAAGTACTAAACCTATTAAGACACCAACTAAGCCCCTCAACCCTTCTCGAGGGAAACTTATGGCTCTACCTAGGCCGTTAATCCTACCGGTTATTAGACGTCTTCCCAGTTGTCTAATGATTGTGTAAGTACCCTAATTTTGACCTACTCTTTTCCAATCATAGATCTAAGGTAGTTTGATTTCTCAATTTGACTTGATAGACTAATAAACCGACGGGGCAACTAAGGCACGACCTTTTCCAAGGACCGTCTAAAGCGATTCGCCGGGTAAGACCTATCAATAGCCCCGCACCTTCCAGCTATAAGGACTAGCAGAACACTAAAACGTAGCAAATTACTAACAATTACTTCTAGGGGTTATTTGCGCAATTTCACCCTAAAGAGTTAAGATTTATTATGTGATATAGACACTCACCAAAATCCTAAACCCTAGCATGACTCTATATTGTGATAAAGACCGTCACTAAGAATCTTACGCAGCAATTGATAACAAGAAACCAAGTTAAAGTATGCATATACATCAAATCAATAGACCAAACTTTTTGCTAAACACAATTAATCCATAACATTCATGCAATTAACGAAAAAGGTAAAAACTTCATATCAATCCATTCATCAAGTCTAGGTGGCTTAACTGTTTAGCCAAGCATGTCCAATAACGAAAACAAATCAAAGATGTTCAACAAAGAATTCATGATAACAAATTTCGTAAGAAAAATAAAAAAAAACAAAGAACTAGAAAACCCGTATAGTCTTCGATCCTTCGTCCCAAACTTGTACCACTAATTCGTAAGCTTCAAGATCTCCGAAATTGCTCCAAACGTGCTCTCAAAATCGCCCAGACTAATCTCCAGTCGTCCCCTAGGGTTTTTTTTTTTTTTTTTTAAGATTTTTGTTAATATATCTTTTTCTTTTTCCAGCCCAAACAAAGGTCCAGCTCGAAGCAGATTGTCGTCACCCCCTCTCGCGGCCAGCGAAAGGTTCTTCCCTACTATGTCGCGGCCCGCGACCGTTCCAAAATCACTAATTCTTTATTGGGACTCTAGCCACCCGCGAGAGGATCTGGAATATCTTTCGAGGCCCGCCAGAGTATCAAAATCCAGCTTTCTCGACTTGTTTCAGCTCCCGAGCCTTCTGATCAGTTCCAGGACTCGACTTCTTCATATTTTAACTCGTTTTGCTCAGTTTCCAGCTGTTTCCTTCAATCAAGACCTGCAAAACGCGATTGGTTCAAAAGCACGCACATTCTAACGAAAATTAAGTTAAAACTAACAGAAACTATACAAACTGAACACGAATAAGGGATGTATTTCACAATACATCAGATCTCTTTTACATATAAACAAAATGGATTAGTTTTTGGAGTAATTGGATTAACTTTTTTTATTGTATATACCATGATTCCAAGAAAATAAAAAGAAACGCAATTGACAAGTGGAAGATCATGAAATATCACGTGGGGATGACGGTTGATAAGTTAACGTGTATGTTGACGGATTGAATTATTCAACCAAAACACAACTCATATTTATTTGCGTCCTGGTCATGTTTTAGGTTTTACGTGTTCAATTAATCTATCAAACCACACATATGCCTCTGGACCATTGATGCACTAATGGTCAACTTTTTATCCATATTTTTTCCTTAAGATTCTTTATCCAACATAATTCTAATTATATTTTTAAAGTATTCGAATGTTTTCATAACCGTACTAGCTATTAAACTAGATCCTTTTCTGTTGCATTGAGCAAATGGGTCTCACTTGTTTTAAAATCATATTATGTCATACATACAAACATATAAACATATATACTATACCTATTTTGTAATAACATATGTATATGTAACTAGTGTACATTTACAATGTTAACAAAACTAGAAACCTGAAATAACAAAATATAGAGCCCGTAGTAACAAATGAATCAATAAACGACATATCAAAGAAACAATAAAAAATAAATTAAGTCCAACCAAAGGTTCATTTCGCCGTTCAACTAGTCGTTGTCAAAACTGGAAGCTTCAAATGAAGATAGTTCAAGAGTTCTTAACTTGACTTACAGTGTAGGCGGTTCCTAGTCCGATTATAAGATTAGTCTTTTTTCATTTTCAATAGAATATTGTGTGCTTTTGGTCTCTAGTAATCGACCACATCGTTTATGCAAGCAAATTCTGATCCAAAATAGTGATCCTTACTCTTGAATAGAAAATTTTGTACTTAGTTCTATAATTTAACTGTTGAAGCACTTAATGGGACTAGTTGTTGTGTAGGCGCATATAATATGTTATTTTAGTTTCTATGCATGTTTTTATTACTAACACATAATAATGATATATAATATTGTGTGTTTATGTTGACTATTTTTCTTGGTTTAAGGGCATCCATGGGAAATGCTCTTTTTTAGGAATATTTACGCGTATCTTTATTCCATATTACCAAGAAGTCAAGAACTCAAGAAGTCAATAAAAGCAAGTTTTGTAGACATTTGAGAAATACCGGGGGAATTTTGGTAAATGATTCTATCTTTTTATAATTATGAAGATCACCTTTCAAAACTAAATGGTATTATGCAATGCTCGTTATTGAGTTTCTAGCAATAGGAAATGATTCAAATACAAATCAAGAAAAAATGATAAAATTCAAAAACTAAATTTAAGCATTTGGTTGGTTAAGATCCACGGTTTTAAATAATGTTCGAAATAATCCCACTTAAGTAGAAATTTGTATTTATTTATTAAAAAGCCTACACACATGGATCATAACCAACCAAGTGTTTAGATTTAATTTGAGAGTTCTTTCAATATCTCTTGGTTTGCATCTGAACCCTGTTGAGAAATTGATTCAAATAAACCGGATGACCTGAGAGTCGTAAAAAATATTTTTAGATTGAAACTATTTGGGGTTTAATCCAAATTTTTAATAGGATAAAACTTAGAAATTTAAGAACAATATATGAATTGACGAGAGAGTTTCTTGAACCAGAAAAGAGAAAAATTGTCGATCATATTTCAAAATTCGCATTTTTACAGGGATAGAGTTAATTGCCGAAGGCACTTTTCATATTTAAAAACGCTCATTTTTTTCCTCAAGTTTCACATGTGAAACCTCAAGAAAACCAATATTTAATGCGTTTTTAATAAATCAATTTTTATAGACCTCAACCAGGGGCTCTACCTTTTGAACCCAGACAGGGACTGTCGCCCCTTGGACACTACTCCTAGGGGTGTTGCCCCCGAACCCGCACCAAGGGGGAGTTACCCCGTTGAAACCCCCATTGCTTAGGGCTTCGCCCCCTAAGAAGGTACCACTATCGAAGATCCCATTAAACTTAAATAAATATGCACCCCGCACATCTTGATTTGTTTAATGGATATCATGATCACATTGATCGATTAGTCAATCCAATTACACTAAAATATATAACAAACCCTTCCCTCTAGCAATATATTAAGATGCAAACATAAGTAACTCTTAGAGGGTGTTTGTTTCCGTAAATTAAAAAAAAAACTAGAATACACTAAAATTTAAGGGGTTTAGATTTGCAATAAAGATATAAAGAAACTCTTAATAGGGTGTTTGTTTCCCATAAATTTTTAAAAAACTAGAGTATATTAAAATTTAAGGGGTTTAGATTTGCAATGAAAATATGAAGAAATTAGATTTGAAAACTGAAATTAACGAATTGACATGTGAAGAAATTGGAATTTGTCAAAAAGGATCAGTAGTTGAAATTTTTTATGTATTTAGTAAATAAAATATAATAAATGCTTTTAGTTTCGTAAACAGGTTAAACATTAAAACCTTCCCTCTAACTAAAACGTTAGTAGGACAAAAGATTTTTTGTGGGGAATTTCATGAGTGTTGTAGGTGACTAGTATGTTTATGAAAGTTCATAGGATTTAATTATTTTTTAATTTTACACATGATATGTGACTTTGGAGTCTTCTGGATAATGCACAACCTCTAAAACTACTTATGAACCACCCATATTTGTGTAGTCAACGGTCCAATAGTTCTTGTTGGCTCCTTGTCGTTTGGCACTCGGGTCTGAGTTAGAAAGTGGGATATTTTATGAAAAAAAATATTTCAAAGTGGGTTAATTTATAGTGGAAAAACAAGAAAAAATATCAAGAAACATGAGGTGATGGTGTGTGTGGTTTGATCTTGAAGTTTGACATCCATGTTTGATTAAGGATAAAGATCGAAGTCAAGATTAATGTTCTAACAACTAGCCAATTAATAAATTATCATGTGATTGGAAAAAAAATTTGAAAGAGAACAAGTGCAAGATCTTTTTCTCTTTCTAGTTTTAAAATTTTAAATTACAGCAGACAAAAAACTTGGCTCAAATCTATATTTTAAATGAGCATCTCAACAAGGTCATTCCAGATGGATGTTAGTTGGAACTCTCCGATAAGAATGACAAAAACAAATAAACTTATTAAAAATTAAATAAGCATTACCACAATATAAAATAAAAGTACTCGTTTAAACAAACCAAAGTTACACTAATATATATATCTAACAACCATTTTGCATATAATGCCAAGAAACATGCCACGAATACGCAAAAGACGACAAGAAAAAATTAACTGTTTTTTTATTTGTTTTTCTTATCACTGTCAGTACTAGAGGTGTAAAAAAAACCGGCATGGAAAGAAAAACCGGTTTGAAAAAAAACCAGTAAAATAACACGAACTGGTTCGGAAAAAACAGGCTCTAACCCGACCCGAACTGGAGGTTTGTATACCGGAAAAACAGGCTCTAACCCGACCCGAACTGGAGGTTTGTATACCGGTTTGGTGGCCCGGCACCCAAAACCGGTTTCAATTAAAAAAACCAGTTAAACCGGATAAAAACCAGTTTTTCTAAAAAAACCAGTTTACAAACAGGTCCAAACCGATTTGAGCGGTTTGAGGATTCTTGATGAAAAACCGGCTTGAAAAAGAAGTCGGTTTATATATATTCGGAAAAAACCAGTCCGGTTTAAAAACCAAACAGGTTTGAAAAAAAAAAAAAAAACCGGTTCGTACACGGTCTAAGTGTGACTCTGTGTCTCTGTCTCATGCCAACAGCCCAATATTACAATTCACCTCATCAGCCCAACTTCACTAGAAACCCTTTAAAGACTAAAATGGAAACGGGCTTTCTGCAACACTTTTCTTACGTGGGCCGTGAGCCCAATCATTATAGTCCTAATCCTAATTCCTAAAACAACTTTTAATAACCTTGTCACCTTGATACTCCGGTTATAATTTAATAATTTTATAGTTATGCAAACTAGTTTTATTATTCCCATTACACGGCGGGGCTGACGATTGTTTATATTAACACGTTAATACAACAAGAGTGTAAAATAACAAAAGGTAAAGTAAATATAAAACGTTAAAAACTGAAATAACAAAACTAAAAAAAGCAAGAAGAAAATCAAAATAAAAAATTGGAGTAACGCTTCCACAATGGTCACCATCACAACTCCCTTGTTGTTGTCACCACCATTTCCTACCGATTGAACTATCACTTCACCAAAATCGGTAATCCTTGAAGATACGAAGGAAAAAAATCAAAATCTTTTATGGGATTGGGGTTTTGTGTATTTCGATTTAGGATTCAGATGATCAAATCCACATATTAACTTTTATACAATGGTGCGGCGCCAAGGTTGTCCCTAGGCCAACCAATTTATTTCACTTATGATAAGGGTTATTTGTTTCGTTCTTCCATGGACATAACATGTGGGCTGTATATAGCTTCCGTCCAATGTTACGTAGGAAGTTTAAGCACCCTTTGTAAGAATGCCCTAATAACTGAGACTCTCCTCAATAGGAAGACATGACTAACCAGTGATCCAAAAGCGGTTCAGCATAATTCAGTAGATGCGATCATCAAACATTTGACACGTCACACTTATCTCTCTATCAGGACTATCATTTTTATTCTTGCAAGTGTGAACTTGAGTTGACTTCTTTTTGGACTTGTTCGAAGATTCACACTCGAATTCAATTGTGAATGATGCCCCTAATTAACGTTTATTGAATTAATTATAGTTAGTAAACACATTAAGGTCAATCTACAAATGAACTTAACTTCATTTAAATCCATTGAATATATAATACTATACATTGAATCACTTTTGAATTTTTTCTTTTCATTCACACCAACAACTATTTAAACCTCAAAACCAAGGAGTAAAAAAACCTCATACTCAAATAAAAATGGACACAAATACAACAACTACCCGTAGCCCAGAAATTGACACAACAAATGACTTTGATTCAATGTATTATGTGCTTGAAAACAAATATTGACATTAATAGCCGACGGCGATGATGATTGTGTTAGGATTATGACCGCCAAACGATCAACCCTTGTATGGAGCGATAGACATAGATATATTTTGGAACGACAAAGTGAAAGCTACTTTTGCGGGAAACATGATTTTGAGAGTACTACTGGTTCATTTCCCGTTTGGCTCATGAACTCATGGAGGAATACGACTCATGGCACTGGCGTGTTCATTCCTCATGCCCAAAATGGAAGTAAACCGAGTACGTCATTTTCTTTAATTTCTATTGTTCTTTTTCATTTCTAAAGTAGTATTTCTAAATGTTGATGTATATCGCCTTTTTGGTTGGTGGTTTAACAGGTAGAAGATGCAAAGGCAAAGGAAGAAGGTATAGTCGAGTGGTTGATTAGTTAAAAGGACGACACAATCCATTCTATCAGTTCATATTGCAGGGAATTTGTACGCGAGTAACACCAAATAGTAGGTATTAAAGATAACGAGGCGATAATATGATTTTGATCAAGTATTAAGCAACTCATAATCAAGTTATATGATGATATTAAAATTTTAAAGAAGATTGATTTTGGAAAATGGTCTAGGAGACCAAAATTGGTTGATTTCTTATCATCACTATCTACTTGTAATTGTTAAGCAAGAGTTAATAAATTATAGAGATTATATTTTGTCTCAAATATATCTGCAATAATGTTATAGACATCTCCAATTATACCATCTACCCTATGGATACACACTTTGTAAATAAATATTTTTTTGGTTATTTTATTTTGGTCGCTTATTAAATAGTTATGTTCGATTTTAGTTTGTTTATTTATTTTTAATGAAGGTTAATCGCATCCGAATATAAGCAAGTATGGCCTAGCGAGTTGCTAAAACTCATGTACAAAAAAGTTATAGATTACAAATTAAATTGACAATATCTCCTCTTAAGGGTTGTTTGGTAGCATTTGAATCAGACTCTTAATGGTTCAAATGTCTGAATGGTTCAGCACTTAATGGTTCAGACTGCTTGTTTCGCGAGTAAATGTCTGAATGGTTCAGACATTTGTCTCTTAATGGTTAAGCATTATATTAATGTTGAATGGTTAAGAGGTATAATGCTGAATGGTTTAGACATTTGCCTCTTAAGTGGTCAAATATTTGTTTTTGAATAGTTAAACGATATACTAGCTCTTAATAGTTCAGACCTCTTAATAGTTCAGCACTTAATGGTTTGAACTTCTTATTGATTCAGCACTTAATCATTCAGAAATTATTAAACAACCTCTTATCCAATCAGACCAATATATTTTGCTTTATTTTTAATCTATAGAAAACTAAGAATCTTTATTTTCGTCGTAGCTTAAAAAAATATACATCTCTATTAAGTAGAACAGCTAGCCTCGTTTTGAGGTTTTGTTTGTTTCAGTCCTGGTTGTTTTGTTTGTTTTTTTTAGGGTGTTTCTTCTTGTATGTTTTGCTGTTTTTAGTGTCTTGCTAGTCTTGTTTCTTAATAAAATTTTCACCGTTAAATAAAAAGAAAGAAAAAAAAGTAGAACTGCTTGAACCACCTTTGTCTGCTTCTAATAGCCATTTGCATTCATACTATCTCTTGAATTTGATTTAAAAAGGTTCAAATACAAAGTGTATTTTTGCTACAAAGTGTGAGAAGACACAGTGAGTCAAAAAAAGTCACAAAAAAATTATATCTCACAATCTAAATCGAATTTCAAAAAAGTAATTCCGAGCTTTTGTTCCCCTAGCCGTCCTCATTAAGAAAAAAAATAAACGAAAAATAAAAAAAATAAAAAATTAACGGTTTTTTATTGTGTCATTTATGAAATAAACAATGACGTCACTGTGTCATTATGAAAGACACAATGACGTCACTGTGTCATTATGAAAAACACAATGACGTCATTGTGTCATTCTGAAGACACAATGACGTCATTGTGTCATAAAATACACAATGAAATTTTTTTTTATTTTTTTCTGAAAGAGGACGACGAGAGGAACAGAGACTCCGAAGTACTTTTTTGAAATTCGATTTAGATTGTGAGATATAATTTTTTTGTGACCCTTTTAGCCTTATTGTGTCTTTTCACACTTTATAGCAAAAATACACTTTGTAAAATAACCTCACCTTATTTAATTTAGTGGTAAATTTTGATCCCTTTTGTTTTTGTTGCAGGGACCAATAATCATCACTCTTTATAAACATGTGCCAACTGGTATGATATGAACGTTAAAGATGCAAGTATTAGGTCCCATGCCGTTTCCAAAATAAATAAAATAAAATAGAATTAGGTCCCATGTTATTTATGTCGGTCATGAATGGATATTTACTTATTTAAGAGAATATGTTTCATAGAAAAAGGAAAATGACTTTTATACGTTTTACTATTTTTTTTAAATTATACCATAAATAAGATAATTTTAACATCTAATTTGAAAAAACCAATTGTTAATAGATGACGCGCACTTATACAAAGTTTACTAGGATTGTGGAAAGACATTGTTCATGTGGAGAAGGAATTTGAGAAATGTAACCTTGATGTTAAGTTGGTTCGTCATCAAATCTCGACAGAAAATAAGTCAATTACGTCATGTGAAGGGCCAAAATGGATCGTTTTCCTTCTAAAAGAGGCCTTTTCTTGGTGTGACGTGTTCATTTCAAATCCTAATTGTGGGTTGGAGCTAGAAAATACCAATCATCTTTTGGTTTCTTGCCCTTCTGCGATTTTCATATGGAATAGCATTTTTTATTAGATGAAAATGTCTAAGTTCTATCCAATGTATTTTAGACAAAGTGAGCTCCCTTTAAGGCTCTACGGATCGATGCTAAATTCTTCCGGACGCTTGGTATACTTGAAAACGTAGAAACGAAATTTATTTGAACGACAATCATATCCTAGCAAGCACAGTTTTGGACCAAATTAAGGATGATTCATTTCTATGAATGAAGCTTAGATTATAATTTAATAATCTCATTTGAAATAGATGGTGTGATTTTAATACTTATAATGTTGAAATTTAATTCCTATTCTTTGTATTCCCTTTCTTTTTAATAATATCTCACCTTTCAAAAAAAAACATAACTATATATTAGTGTTTATGTCCCCCACCTATATTACACGTGTCAGATGACTTTTTACGGTTAAAAGAATTTTCTGTTTTTTGGAAGAAGTGCCTCTACTGTGTGTTATGCGTGTGAGTGTGTACAAACCGAAAAGTCGTGTTTTTTTAGTTACCATGCAGGCCAATATCCACTATTTCTCATATTATATATTGCCACGTGGGATATGGTTCACATGTTTGACTCTTACAATGGAAACATTTTTCACTCTTTTCTATTTTTGACTTTTTATTTGTTTCTGTTAACTTTCTTTGATCTCTTCAAGTGGAAATCAATTCCACAATAAAGACATATTCTTGAATATCAACATATTACCTCCATTTGGAACCTCAAATAATAAACTAATACACTTGTTTTGACTTTGACTCCAATCAAGATTCATTCAACTCCACTCTTGTTATATATATATATATACCCTTCACCTAATATAAACACCAACCATCATCACACTCATCAGCAATTCATCAATCAATCAATCATTTTTATCGACCATCGTCATCGCGACAACATGGAGTCGTTCAACGGTGAAGATACCGCGTATTACGCGGAGATCACAAGGCAGATACTAATGCTTATAGATGATGACACCAATGAAACATATGCAAGAAGAAATGTGAAGGGTGGGTTGAAGTTGCAAAGGGGATCGGTGGCTTATGGCAGCACCGGTGGCGGAGTAGTGGCGGCCGATGACTACTTTAGTTGGTGTGATGGTGGGAGGAGGTTTGAAGTGCCTGTTTGGATGGAGAGGTTGTGGGCTAGTAACGCCGCCGGGACGGGGGTGTTTATACCGCGGGTGGAGGCGGGCGCGGGTAAGACGAGAAGACGACGACGGAATAAGCAAAGAAAGAACAATGTTAACGATGGAGGAAGAATGCATTCATCTGCCGGATATATGATTCATGGTTGATTATTATTGTATATGGTTAGAAGTTAGAATGATAAATTCTTTTGCAAGATAAGTTTGTGATGACACATGGTTCTCATTGGATAATTTTGTATAATTGGATCGGTTTTGGTCGTTAATTTTACGACTGTTTAGATTCAATAATTTTGTACGATTGTTTTTTCGTGTCAAATGTCTTTTTTTTCTGAAAATTCTAAAAGCTTATAGGTTTTAATCTATAAAGTTTTATTAATTTCTTAATTCTTGTTATCACTTTTAAACCGTTAAAACTTAAATCATTGTTATATCTAGTTACTCTATTAGTAATAAACATGAGAAATGAATAGTGATTTCTTAAGTTTTTTTCAAATTAGTACAATGCATTTCTTTTTTAATTGATTCCTTTTTAGTTTTGATTTTTTGAATTTAGCCACATTTGTTTTAAATATTTTAACATATAATTTTAACTTTTGGTTTTTTGATTTTATCCACTAAAGTTTTAGATTTTATAGTTTGGCCACCTAACTATTTACTTTGAAGTTTTACTTTCTCGAGTTTTGTCACTAAAGTGTAGTAATTTTACAGTTTTCCCGTTGATTTGTTTTGTTATTTTTTTTACTATAACAATTAATGACTAAAGTTTATGATCTTAAAGTTTGGCCACTGATTCGTTTTTGTAACTTTAGCCACTAAATTTTAATATCTTAAAGTTTAGAGTTTGACTTCTAAACTACTCATAGTGAGTGTTTTTTATTTTTATTTTTATTTTTATTGAGTTTACCCACTGAAGTTTAGTATTTTTATAGTTTCATCATCAAACTTCGATTTTATAGTTTCCGACAAGCCGGAGAGCAAACGGCCAAAGTAACATTACATTGCGTGCGGGAAAAACAACTAGCCACCCGCCACCAATTTTTAGAGTTGATCATTGAAGTTTAGTTTTTTAGAGTTTCACCACAAGACTTCGTTTTTATGGTTTCCGACAAGCTGACCCAACAACGACCAAAGTAACGTAGCCTTGCGTGTGGAAAAATGACCGGGCCCGTCGCGTAGCGTGTAGGAACAAATCCTAGTTGTTAATTAAAAAGCAACATGTGACAACTTTAATGTTTATTTCAGCCGCTAGACTCAAAGTTTGAACTAAAAATCATTGTGAAATATTAAAACGAAAAACTTTGAAACTTATGAGGGTTAAAATATTATTAAGTCGTTTTGGGACCATCTAGTGTTGATTTTTTAAATACTTATAAAACATTCAAGTGTTAGAAACTTCCAACGTGTGGTGTTTTAAATAATTATATAGCGCAAATAACAATAGAAACACCAAACGTATATTTTTCAAAAACTTAATTCATAGACTAGTGTTTTCAATTTTCATAATGAACGGTTCAACATCAACTATTAAAAAACATTCAACCTCTATATATACAAACATTATTGTAAGATGATTGTTGGAACTAGATTACTATATATACAACCCGTTGTTTGGTCAACCCTAGAAAACACTCAATCACCCCGTTGGAACTTGGAAGTGGTCCTTGACAAATGATTAGACCATCTTTTACTTGACGAGGGACGGGTGTCAGTAATCGTCAGTTCGTCCCTCATGTCGGTCTATGAACACGGATGTCACCCTCCCCATCTCCTTGCCACGTTCTCCACGCCCGTCTATCACTTCCACATCGTTTAACACGCATAGAAGGGCGTCCCGCCTAGAGATGATTTTATTAAATTTGAATTATACTAACCGTTAACATGTAAAGTTGTTGAACTTTTCTCTATTTTTCTTTTGATTTTTTAACGGTTACATACTTTATATGTGCAAGGGCTTACGTAAAAGACGCGAGGGTCTAAGTAAAAATTTTGTTGCGTGCTCGCAAACTCACCCCTCCAGGCCGGTTTAGCCACTTTAATCCCTTTTAATTTTCTTAACTAATTTGATTTTAATTTTTTTTAATTCTTTCCTTTTTTTAAAAAAAAAATCCTTACTTTTTTGGTTTCTTTTATTTTAATTAAATTCTATTCTTTAAGTTTTTATGAAAAATTGTCGATTGACGCGTGTTTATTTTTATTAACGTTTTGAAGTGATTTTTTCAATGATTTTGTTTCTATTATATAAATCCACAACGCATGTATTTACGTCAAAATTTCGTTTTCTTTATCTGCAGTCTTGAATATTATCAAGAATCCTGTCGAAACACGTGGAGAATATACTTAATTTTATCAAACGTTTCGATGTCAGTTTTTTTCACAGTTCAATGTCAACCCTGCAACAAACAGATCTTAATAATAGTTCTTGAATAAAAGTATATTGTAAGAAAATACAAACCGTGTGGTGAATGACTGACGGCAGTCGACATATATTGGGCTGGTCTTGGATCCATTGACCAAGCCAAGTGTTCTTTCTTACCTGAATTAAAGTCCTTTTTTGGTAATATTCTCAAATTGCAGGCCACAATCCACCGCATATCAAGTAGGCAAGTTGACACTTTTGACTGATTGCTAATATTTAATACATCAATAAATTGACTTCCTTATTATCTCACTTTTTTAATAATATTTAGCTGGCTCAATCTTCAAATTGATTATTTCAAGTAACCCAAGTGGAACAAGACATGGTCCCATTTGGAAGCTCACCATGATATAGTCCACCAAGATCCATTCACTTCCTTGAGCCTATAAATACTGCATTTAAAGGTTTTAAAAACCACCAATCATCTATAACACTATAAGTTCATATCAATCTCTAACACCAGCATGAACTCAGACACACCAGATGCCGAAGATAGCGCTTTTTATGCGCAACTTACAAGGCAGATATTGCTTCTTATGGACGAAGACGATGCGACATATAAAACCGGAACCAGAAAGGGTGCACCGGAGGTCGGATGGAGACCGATTGGCGGTGGTTATGGTGACAATAGACTGATGTTTTCCGGGAAGCAGTTTGGGTGGATAGAGGGTGGAAGAAGCTTGGAGGTCCCTGGTTGGATGGAGAGCTCGTGGGCAAATAATGGCACTGGAACCGGTGTGTTCATACCGCGTGTAGTGGCTGCTGGCAAGCCCAGGAGAAAAAGACAGCATAGATCAAGAAAGAATAAAAATGGAGGAAGAGTAGATTCACCAGAAGAACAAAAGATTCAAGCGTGAATCTAGTGAATAGGACCATTAACCCCTCGTTATAGCGAGAACAAAAGATTCATTGTTTTGTATATACCGAGACACCAAGTTAAGGTCAAAGTATAATAAGTTCCCCTTTAAGGCCCGACCCAACACAATGTGCTTTTATCTTATTCTATTAGTTAGTATGGTATTGATGAATCTCATGTTTTAGTGATTAAAATATATATATATATATATATATATATATATATATATATATATATATACAGTAATACTCTGAAGCAAAACCTTTACTAATGTTGTTATTATATCCCCGGTATATTAAGTTTGTCAATAGGTCAACTCTTGATTCAGCAGACGAAATTTTCTTGGGTACCATGAAAACTTGATGCACATCATTGATAAATGGATACATAATTTAGACAATACGGATCCAATCTTAGATCGGACCCGACAAGCAAAACAAGCTAACCATGTCATGAACTTATACAAGCATTACATTCCAAAAACCAGATAAGAAAAATGATCAGACCGTTATTGTTTCTTGTATGTGGTCAGGAAGCCGATTTTGACCCGCACCTTCATTTACTCTCGCACTTCTGTGTTGCAGACGTTGGTGTAATGTCTCCGACATCTGGTTAAAGAATTCAGGGTCCCACCTGTGTATTAACAAGGGATCTTCAGCATAACATATGTATATTGATGTAACTGCACTTTCCACCACCACCATCGCCAATCCAACCTGCAATCACCATCATATTCCAACACATTCAACATAACATAAGTAAGCAAGTTGAGGAGATCATGAACTTTTAAAGTATATAAATATAAATAAAGATTGGGATATGATTAATAATTACCAAGACCATGCCCATTAAGATGGCAGTAGACCCCATCATCAATTCTCTGTCTGAATGTTTCATTCTTGTTAAAATCACAGCACAAGTTCCGGTAATAAGCCCACCCAAAACTGTGCCCATGAGTAAAACAGCACCAGAACAATCATAGGCAATGAGTGCTTCCACCCCCGTGGATTGAAACAACTCCCACGCATCTCTTGCTGAGTGGTTGAAGCTTTTCCCGTAAACTGCAATCTAGAGAATAAACAAATTACAAAGTTTAGTACATAAAAGATTTAGACAGACAAATGTACGCAGTAAGATTTCACTCAATAGCAAGGTTTGGGTAATATAAAAAAAAATAAAAAGAAGTACCTGCACATATGCATATTTGTTAAAGAAACGAACAAGAGTCTCCACTAGATGAAAAAGGAAATCCACGCAGCAAAGCAGGCATTCATTGTTGCCTATTTTTGACCTGAATCCCCTGATCTGAAATACAAATCAAGTTTTAAGAGCAAAACACAAGTTATTGGTTAAAAAAGCAGTTATATTCAGTTACTTGCCTCCCACCGTAGAGTTCGAATAGCAGCTGTAAAAAGAGAGCCGTAACAAATGCTTCCAAAAGAAGTTGTTACAGCATATCGTAAGGACTGAAGCAGTGGGTTCCTTGGCATTGATGCTGCCTCACGACCACCATGAATAAGCACAAGAAACACCATACCAGAAACTATAACATGAACGGTATTACAAAGAACCGCCCCTGTCCAAAATAGACTCACCGAGAAAACCTGTGTTTTGAATTTACAGTAATTTTGAAAAGAAAAAATAAAAACATAAGTACAAAACTATATAACTGTTACCAAAAAAATACATAATTACAAGCAAAACTAGCCACCTCACCACAAGTAGCCACCATCGTCCACTATCACCTATGCTTGAAGCCACAACACCAGCTGCACCAAACGACCATAATGCTAGCCAAATAAGCATAACTAGCATAAACACGCACGCTACTCTCATAACTTCTGGAAGCTTCCATACCATCTTCACAGCTCCTTGCAACACCAACATTGTAAATGGAAGCCTAGTTTAAAGAGCAACAAATTAATTCAAAAAATTTATAAAACCATACATATTCCAATAAATATAGGTTTATGAGTTATTTACCTGTCTATGACTGATATTATATACAAGAACTGCAACCCAGAGCCAATAGCAAAAGCAACACCCCAGAAAAACAGTTTGTCCCAAAAACAAAAAACACTAAGAACCGCAAGGTAAGTCGTTAACAAGTGAACAGACACTTTCATCATCTGATTTGAGCGTGAACCGAGTAATAATAACCAAGTCCAACCAATAACCGTACTAACGGCACCAGCAATCGCGTATAACGGCCAGTAGTCCTCAGTTAAACCAGCTTGATTCTCAAGAAACGTGGCTGTGTATTGATCTATCTTAAGCCTATCTTTCTTCCTAAACCTGTTTAGTCCAAGCACTCCAAGAGCAAGACCAACCAAAACCAAATGCAAAAGAAAAATTCCTAGCCAGAAAACATCACGCCAATGGCGTGAACCACTAAGAGTTGGCCCCATTGATGTGGAATTACCACTTCCTGCACTCTACAATTCAAATTCACCCCTCAATCAGCAACAGGTACCGTAAAAATTCCATAATATAACACAAAATTATCTTCATATTCATTAGTATATCTATAAATTCTCAAGCTTTTCATCTCCAAATTCAGACCGTCGATACAGACACTTGTTAGTGATTATTAGCAGGACAAATTAGTTCATACACTTAACAGATTTTGATTATCCACTCACTTTAGATTAAACAAAACTACACAATCACAAATCACCATCGGATTAGACAGTATTACATAACAACAGATCACACCATGTTTCACTAAAGCTTTTCAATCATGTTATCAACACTCACAAAATTCCTCTGCTAGAGTCATCAAAACTGCTACCAATTTGAACCAAAACACCAAAAGTCCAAAACCACACCGATCAACGTGAGCGTATGCACATAAACATCAAACACTTCCACTCAAACACTCTCAAAACCAATAATTCAATCCGACTAACAAATTGACGCGGCGGAGGTTACGATCACAATTCACAACATATCAACATCCAAAAGCCTTACAACAATGCACATATCCATACACACACACCAAATCACCAAATCATCAACAACAAACAAAAACTAACTGAAACAGAAACCTTCACAACCTGTTGTGCGGTGGTCATAGTACCGGCATCATCGTCGGAAGAAGAAGAAAATGAACTTTGCGTGTGATTCATCGTCGGAGTCGGTGATCCCGTCGATTACGAAGGCCAATCAGTAGCAGAAGTTGTAGGAGAAGGTGAATTGTATAGAAGTTGATAATTAGGGTTTGAATTGGGGCAAAAATTCAACGGCCGAACATGATGAATCGCATGAACAGTTACGTTCAGAAAGAGACAGATGGGATAATGTTAAGAGGAGTTTATTATTATTATTATTCTGAACTCCTTTGTCAGTTTTGACAATAACAAACTTGATACTTGATGCCTCTTTGTTTTGGATTTTATATTTTAATTTGATACACATTTTGTTGTTAAAGGATTTATTTTCAAGGAATTATTCTTGGGAAAATCTATAAATATTTAAAATTGTTAGATTTAATGTGACATTTAGATTATGTGTAATGTTTTTACTAATTATTTAGTTAAAGTGACATGTAAACATCAGATAAGCAAAAAATTCTTAACTAAAGTATCATTTGATTAAAGTGTAGTGGTTTTGATTAAATCTAGTTATTAACTAAACACCCCAACTTTGAAAATCATAAATATGTGTATCTTTCAGGCCAGTTAAGAGCTTGATGAAGATACTCTTTGGAACCCCTTTAATTTAGAAGTAGTGGCTTTTGACACCACAATTGTTTCCAAGTTAGCATAATGATGCCCCTATTTTCTTTTACTACGGGAAGTTTTAGATTTGTGTCACATGTGTGTTAAAGTTAAGTTCAAGTTACCTAAATTTTGGTTTTTTTATAAACCATGTTAATATATAATCTAGCTTCTTGTTATCGTGTTTGTTTAGTAGGTTATCGAGCAAATTAGTTCTTAAGGGTGTTCGAATTTTTTTTATTTTTATTTTTATTTTTTTTTTATTTTTTTTTTTTTTTTTTTTGTGTATCTAACAGATTTAAAATTTTAGTATTCGAAACAAGCTTGTAAAATAGGTTGGTTAAAAGGATGTCCAATATGTTTGATGATAATTTAAATCCTTTTTTGGAGCAAGTGGTAAAATTTGTATATTTTAACTTCTCATTCTATACTTTTTCTGTCACCAACTAATATGTATATCAATGAATGAGACCATTTTCAATGGAGGTTCGTGAGACCATTTTCAATGGAGTCGTCTATCATAGAAGTGGAAGAGAGGGGCTACCAACCGACCAACGTAAGGGAGACGTGGATGGCTTCTACGGGGAATGTCTATGTGGGCGGACGGTCCATGGAGAGAGGATGACATTTATGTTAAAGGAGGAAGAAAAGGAAAAGTATGTGAGACATGGGAGAAGATTATTATATTCGATTCATAAGCGGTTGAAATGAAGGTTCATAAACTAATCTGGGTTGTATATGCTTTAATTTTATGTACTTACTACCATCAGAAACTATTTAAACAATAAAAGTAATATCATAAAAACGCAATCAAATGCAAAATTTAGATTATTCTCTTAAAACAAACATGAAAGTATGATAAAGTCTCAAGAGCTCGGGAAAGACTAGTTCATATTAAACATGTCATGTTTAATATGACATGTAACTAAACATATCATTGACTTTGAGAAATGAACCAAAATTAATATAATAATTAAGTAAATATTTTAAAGTCTATATTATAGTAAGAAATAAAGTTGTGCTACGTGGACAACAAAATCGTTATCAAACCCTTGACAAGTCATGAATTAAAGGTGTATTCGAAAACGTAGGCAGTGGTGGTGTATAACTATGATCTACTTTTAACAACGCCTCAAAAGCTACTAAAGTGTACCATTTGTCGGCAATAGTAAATACACAATGTGGATGTCAAGTCACTTACCTTTGACCATATACAAAGGAAAATTATACAAAAGCTAATAAAGCAAAACACTTTACAAACAATTTGAATCCTTTTCTTTATCTCATTTTAAATATTACATACATACAAATATTTGATATGTAAATTCGTTTTTGTAATATAAAGTTTGCTATGTGTTTTAAAAAACGTTAAAACGACGATAACAAAGTCATTCATCTAAAGTTTAGCACTGAACATTAGAAAATCTTTTTGTTTTTTAGTCTTCACGCATCAACGCTCATACTGTGTATTGACCTAGCTATATGTTTGTGCTAGATTTCTAACACATATGTATCAAGCAATAAAGATAAATGGAGGTCCTAATAGTTTGAGGCATATGTATTTGCTCCACATACACCAGAATTAGACCCGACCCTATGAAATACAACATCTACAATTGAGTAACGATGTGAAAAAAATACAAAAGCAATTCAAGATAATGTTGATTTAAGAAATTGCACCCATATAAGCATATCACAAACATGTACAACAAGTATCAAGCAAACAATAATAATGGCAACGGAAAGCTAACAACACTAACGAGTGTGATTCAAACTATAATTGTGCTCGACTTAGTCCATAACAAAGCTAACGAGTGTATGTTTAATTTTGTTACATAATTAATAACAGTATTGAAAATACATTATAAATGTTAAAAACAAGTTAAATTCTAATTCAAGCAAGACGTAACTTAACTCGAACACTGAGGACCTCATCTTACGCAAATGTGAGTTCCTATTACGTACTATGACAAATATCTTGACATAAAATCAAAATTGTAACAAACAAAGTGAAAATAGGTCTTTATGGGACCAGTTACAACGGACTATAAAATAATATCCCATAACTGCTAGTTGTTAGTTGAGTGTATCATATAGATCTCCGTTTATGATCTTAGCTAATTAAGTTTGATTATTATCAGTCGAAACTTGATCTAAAATTCATCTAAAACCAATACAAATATTAAGAAATTAAAAACAATATTCTAAATTTTATATCCTTACAAATTTCTTGTTTATAACAGAATTAATTATTACATTTTTAAAATTATAAAGTACATTAGTATATATGACACATCACCCAATATCAAACTCAACATGAACTCATAAAAAAGTCCACAACACTTTTCAATTTTCCTATTATAAATAATCGTGTTTCGTGTAACCGAAATACAATAAAATCATAACTTAACACCATGAATTACACTGCATTGAAATAGTTAGCCACATGGTATCATAATTACAAATTGTCACAAATGCCACTTAACCACTACACCCCACAACACAAATCGCCCATAACTTCGAAAAATAAAACAAAACGCATAAACCTAACCAACAAAAGTTATCGTTTCAGCATTTATTAGGCGAGAATCCAATGCGCGAGTTTTCAAGGTCGTAACTGACACGTGTCCCCTGCTGCTGCACATTCCCAATAATCGAAAGCGAAGACGACGTCGGAGCGAACGCAAAACAAAACGTCCCCGATGAATCAACCGGTATCAGGTAATTCTTAGCCGGTAAATCCAAAATCTTCCCGTTGGTGAAATGAAACGACACCGTTGGCACCTGTACACTCTTCTTCTTCGATAAGTCATAACACGTATCGAACAACGCAACTCCGGCCGCCGGAGGTAACTCCGTCGTCCCCTTCGTAAAAGCATCTCGCAGCATGTTGTACGCCGCCGTCTGCAACCGCGTCACCGCCGTGCCGGAGTCGACGATGACGCCGGAGTTACCGGATTCCGTCAGTTTGAACGTCGACGACGGGATGTGTAGCAGTTTTCCGGCGACGCTGATGCCTCGTAATCCGACGTAGTAGAATGTGTCGAGTTTGTTGTTGCGTAACAACGGAGCTGTAATCGCGTCGTGAGGAATCGGTGAGTTGAACTCGAGAGTTGATGCTGAGTCGGAATCGCGATCCACGAGGCAGTAGGAGTATGAGGTGGCGTTGATCTGCGACGGAAACGACAACGCGCCGCCGCCGAGGCCGATGAGTCCGGCGGCTCCGACGAACAAGCCTTCGTTGTTGTGGCCGCAGCCGATGGCGATGCGTTCAACGGCGGTGGAGCCTTCGAGCGTCACCGTCTCCGTCACAAAGTCTCCGACGGTGTACGATCCGTCGCCGTACGACACTTCGTACAGGCACGTGCCGTTTCTGCACTCCGAAACGTCTAGAGACTTGCACTGGTGAGCGTCGCACGTGAGCGGTGAGTATGAAGACGACGAAGCCGGCTCGAAGATTGGATCGGCTTGCTGGTAGCAATCGGCGCAGGGTGCGCATTGTACCCAGTTTACGTCACTTCCGGTGTCTAACACCATATAAGCTTGACTCGCCGGACGACCGATTCCGACTCGGCAGAAGTACTCTCCGCTTCCCTGACTCGTGCCGGAGATCACCGGAACCGCCAACTCCTCCGCCGCGAGCTGAACATCCACCGGCTTCAGATCCGCCTTCTTGACTCCATTAACGGCTAGATCTAACCTTCTGTTCAGCGACTCCACTCGAGCTGAGTCACGAACGAGTCTAGCTAACGTGAGCGACTCGTAATCCTTGTGTGGAGACTTCTGAACGGCCACTCGAGAATGTAGCTTCAGAGACAATGATGATGATGAAAGTTCTGAAGATGACATTAATTGAGATTGTAAGGGGTGAGGGGTGAATGAGAGGGCATTGAGGGATTTCTGAATTGAATCGGAGACATCAAGCTCCGACGAAGCTCCGGTGAGAGGTGGTGGGATGGTGCGTGAGTGAATGGTGGAGAGTGATAAGGTGAAAAGAGTACAGAGGAGATGAAACCCTAATTTCGCCATTGGAGAATGGAGAGTGAGCAGTGAAGTGTGAAGGGGGGATAGATAGATATATAAAGGGGATATTGTGGAGATTAAAAGATTTATAAGATGTCATCCACGTCGCATGTTTGCTTTAGAATCGTTTTCTTTACATTTGTCAAACAAATTTTACGCAATTATATTTTAATTAATACTTAATTTTTGCTAAAATATCAAGATATTTTAAGATTTTGTTAACTTAGATAATAGATTTAAAAAGATATTTACAAGATAAATTTTAAAATCGTCTCATGGAAAAATAAATTGAAAGTATCAGACATTTTTTGGTTTTAAATTCTGTAAAGAATTATAAAATGTACTTGAATCTAATATTATGGACTCTATAAAATACTTTGACCACACAGGCATCATCAACTCGGGGTTCGTGAATCTAATTCTAAAGGTAAAAGACCCTTAATCATTTTCACAGTTTAGATCTATCAACCTCATTGGTTGCGTATACAACATCGTTGTTAAGAAACGTGCCAATCAACTTAGAAAGGTGATTAATGCGGTGGTAGATGAATGTCATTGACATTCATAGACAATAGATACATTGTAGATAGAAGCCTAATTATAAACAGAACTTGTTCATAGTTAATAAAATGAAGGTGATGTTATTTAAGGTGGATTTTGATAAAGGCATAAAGCATTCGGTTCTAAATTGGAAATTTATGGACTCCATATTACATCAATCAATTTTCCTTTTGTAAATTATTATTTTCGTTCTTATACTTTGCTTAAAATAACTATTTTTATCTAAACATTGAAAAATAACCATTTTAGTTTAATAGTTTCAGTTTAGTAACGATATGCATCCACTCTGTTAAATACATCCATAGATTTCGTTAAAAGTCTCACGTGTGTCCCTAACATGATGGGTATTTTAGTCAATTTAAATTGAAAAAAAAATCTTTTTGGTTCCCACTTACCACACTCGACACATACAATCGATTGATTTCATAACATGCAATCATCTGTCGATTGGCTTCACATGATACGACTCCTCATCAATTGACTTCACAACCTACAACTCCTCTATCCATTGGCGGAGGATAGCAAGGGCCGGGGGCCGTCGCCACCCCTCTTTTTTTCGTCGGTAGTGTAAAATCTTAGTTCGGTAGTGTAAATTTTTTGCCCGGTAATGTAATTTTTTTTATAAATATAAAGTTCGACCTCCCTAAAAAATTTAATTTCGTCCCGCCCCCCATACGGGAGTGTTCAAGCTCCGCCACTACCTCTATCGATCGGCTTCACAAGTTTTGACTCCTCATCGATCGGCTTCAGAGACCTGTGACTTCTCCATTGATCCTCCAAATAATCCGTTGTCTTTGTTGTTTCATCGTGGTACGTTTCAAAACAAGATTATGGATCAAATCCTTATTATGTTTATGGTGAGTTTGTATTATTTTTCTTTCAAATTCTTGTTCACTATCATGTTTATTTATCTTATGGTTGAATGATTTTAACTAGGACAAAATGTATCTCTTCATCATAGAGGTTTCATCGCATTTATTTGCTGCATTTTTATTTTTTTGTATTTGGTTTTATGAGTTAAAATGGCAGCAACAAACATCCCATATATGAAAAAAGTTTTTTTATGTTAAATTAACTAAAATGCCCCTCATGTGAGAGGCATATGATGGACTTTTAATGGAATCCATAGATGAGGTTAACGGAGTGGATGAAAATCATTATTTAATTGACCTAAGATGATTATTTTTAAATTTTTAAATGAAAATGATTATTTTGAGCAAACCTTAAGGATGAAAATAATAATTTACTCTTTTCCTTTGAAGCGGGGATGGTGGATTCACCAAAGAGTTCACACCATAAGGTGACGTTTGTCAAGAAGATCCAATGGTGCATTTCCTTTTCTTTATCGCATTAGATGCATTAAACTTAACGTGGGATAAATTAAACAGGTTGATTCAATGGGTACTTTTTCTTCGCGTTCGAACTCCGAATAATGTCACCATACTTTCTAATCTTTTCTACGTAAATGACACATTATTTATTGGTGAATGGTCGTCATCATATTGTCGTAAACTTGCTTGAATACTTTGCTATTTTGAGCTGTCCTCGTGCCTCAAAATCAACTTGGAAAAATTGGATTTTCAGCATTGGGATTGACAGTGAAGAAATAAGCAGCTTTGTTAGGATCATGGAATTCCAACGAGGTAGTTGATTTCCCGTTCACTTATCTTGGTATTCCGATCGGGGCTAACATGAATCATATTATGTACTAGAAACAGGTTTTTTGATTTGTTTGAAGTTAACTCACATTCTGGAAAGCCAAAAACTTTCAAATGGAAAAAATCATGTAAAAATCAGGTTATCATCGAACAAAGACGAACAGGTGTGGTTTGCAAACCAGAACGGTGAATTCTCGACACATTCTATGCGTCCATTAAGTGAAGATTCATTTGGATTCCAACGAGGGCTGGATTTTTATTGGAACAATTGGATACCGTTAAAACTTAAAAGTCAATTTCTTCTGGTGGTGGGCTTTTCTAAATAGAGTTCCTACACGAGATGAATTGACTAATGGGAGAGTAAGGTTGGCATGTGATCAGGAATGTAATCTTTGTGAAAACAGGCATGTTTCCAGAGTTGGTAAACCATCTTCTTTGAAAAAGAAACCATTCATAAGTCATAACATCATTATTTTAGAAGGATGTATATTACACTAACAAGAATCTATGATGCTATGTAGGTTTCTATGTTTTAAATTAAAAGTTACATCAAAAGTAGTTGTTCAAGATGTGTAAAATGATGACTCTCCTAATGAAGTTAAATGTTCGAGTTTTACACCGGATAATAATGTAGTATTAGGATTAAATTATATTGTTGTTTAACAAAATTACAAAAAAAGGATACAAATAAGAAAGTGGTTCAAATACAAAGTGTACTTTTGCTACAAAGTATGAGAATACACAATAAGTCAAAAAATTCACAAAAAAAATTATATCTCACAATCGAAATCGAATTTCAAAAAAGTAATTCCGAGCTTTTGTTCCTCTAGCCGTCCTCACTAAGAAAAAAATAAACGAAAAATAAAAAATAAAAAATAAAAATTAACGTTTTTTTATTGTGTCATTTATGAAAGACACAATGACGTCATTGTATCATTATGATAGACACAAGGACGTCATTGTGTCATTATGAAAGACACAATGACGTTATTGTGTCATAAAAGACACAATGAAAATTATTATTTTTTTTTTGAAAGGGGACGACGAGAGGAACAGAGACTCCGAAGTAGTTTTTTGAAATTCGATTAAGATTGTGAGATATAATTTTTTTGTGACTTTTTAGGCTCATTATGTCATCTCACACTTTATAACAAAAATACATTTTATAAAATAACTTCACCCTATAAAATAATATTAAGTGGTATTAAAGAAAGCAATAAAATTTTGAGGAGAGTAGGAAGTAAATTTCGGTGGAGGAAAAGCAGCGGCGTAAATCAAGGGATTGGATTGTAGTTGAAGTTGTTTATTATTCTTCTTTTCTTTTAAAATAATTTTACTTTTGATATTTTCATAGAATTTTAAGGCTTATTTTAGGATTATAAGAAGATTTATCTATAAATGAAATGGTTTATGATAGTGAATGACGTTTAATCAAAAGAAATGTTTATATTTTAAGATCTTTTTTCCGCAATCAACGCCTAACTTATTAATACTAATTTAATATTACCTTTTATATAGGTAAGTTATTGAAGTAAGTCCTTTTGTGCACCATCATACTTTAAACCTCGACCACATGAGAAGTGCTAAATTTTCTTCTCATTTTGACATCACTACACCACATGCGTTTTCGTATTTGCGATTAAATAAAGTCATAAGAATAAATGTGTCATCAAAAGAACAAATTTGCCACTTATATATTTATTATAAAAAATATCTACTTGTCACTACGCAAGTACTCAATGTAGTTTTAATATATATTCGTTGGTTGTTAACAAATGTGTGTTTTATTTTGTCATGATGCTAGTGTTTTAGTGTATAGCATATTAAAATATATACCATATGAAAAAAGGTGATTTTTTTAAAATATGTTTGACCATCAAATATGGTACCAAAAAATATAAAAGGTTACACGTGAGATTTATGTTAGAGAATTAAGGATAACGCAACTCAAGGAACCTTAGGGTTTTAGTCATTGATTTTGAAATCGTATACGTTTTGTAATTTTTATTTATGTATTATCAGTTGTTTTTAAACGGCAAAAACAAACTATCATTCCACCAAAAGAAATTAGCAAAAAGCTAGATACACCCGAAAATAATAACACCAAAGAAACGACAGTTAAACAACAAAAGTTAAACAAAATATAAACCATAAAAATAACACCCTAATATTTATGTATTATCATACCATCACCTAGGTAACACGCCGCATATGTTAAATACCTATCATAAGATAAGCATGGATTCAAGTAACATGGATTCATCGTCTAAGATTCAATACATCGTGATGTGCATGTAATTTTCTTTCTTTTTATTACTTACCGTCTAAGATTCAAGTAACATGGATTCATCAAACACATTTATAAATTTATACCATTAACAAAAGTTAGGTTCGCCTTTTGTTTTTATGTCATAGTGGAATAAAACAAATCAAATAAAACCAAACTTTGAATTTGAAAATTTATAAATTGATCCTCCATAAAGTTTTTAAAAAACCAACCATGAAACAAAACAAATAACCGGTATCACTGGTTTTACGGTTTACAACCAACATATCAACACCCTAGTGCCACTTATGTTGTATATTAGTAACAAGTGGTAAAAGCTATAATACCCCAAACCTAATGTAATAGTTGTAAATGCGCGAAATATAAAAATTTTCTTTCATATATTTTCGTATGAGTAAGTAGCGAGTAAGATAACTATTTGAAAAATGAGTTATGACGTCGAAAGTTTATTATTCTAAGAAAACGTCAAATAATAATAAAATATATTATATTCTCCCTTACTTCGTTTTTAGCGAAACTTAAGTCGACTCGTAAAGAAAAATGAGCTTGTCCCAACGACGGACTCGAAATTTTATAGAACTCTATAGTTTAAAAGTTATCAGAGAAAAACGAATGAAACAGCTGAATTAATTATAAGTAAGTAAACAAGCAGGCTGGTCAATAAGTAAGCAAGCAGCCAGGCTACTCACTTTCATCCACATTTGTTGATTAATGGAATTCAGCTACCTGTCTGCTTGCTATAAATAGAAGCTCATAAATTTCCTTCAGAATATAATTTTTATTGATAACGTTCTATTATAAATAGAATCTCGAATACTCAATACCCCACTGGATGTTGTTAATAGTCGTTTTTGCTCGAGTAGTAGCATGAGTAGTGAGACTCTACATCAAATGCCATAGATAGGTATAAGATATGTTCTCGTTTAAGTTCTGTCAAGTTAATTATTATTTATTTTAGTATTATTATTAGGATTAGTATTAGTATAGTATTATTATTTTAGGCGTTAGGGTTATTATTAGGGTTGGGTTTTAGTTAACCTAGTCTTAGTTAAGCATGGACTGATCACCCATGTTTAAACAAGGTATCACTAGCTAATATCCAACCATGACAATAACTAGTTAGTTGTACCATCGTCTAACTTAGGATTACTTAAACTGTATCAGGAACTTGAGATATCACCAGATCGTACTAGGAATTGATTATCAACTGTTGAGCAACTGTTAAACAAGTGAGTTATCATGACTGATTTCAAAACTGTGATAATATACTCGTTATGTCTGTACTGGTAATAATTATAATGCTTACATATATGCATGGGTCGGTAGCGGTATACAGGATCCTGATATATTTAATAGGATGTGTTAAACTGGTTGAAAATAGGATAGGGTTTCTCGTATGCATTAGACACATGCTCATAACTATTTGACGGCCGGGAAGGTCTGACAAACCCGCTGCCGGTGGTTGTGGTAAAACCAGGGAATTCACTGTGCCTATGGACTCAAAAATCACAATCCATATTGTATGCTGTCAAAGTTAATTTTGTAAACTGTATAGTATGAACTCATCAACACTAGCTGACGTTTTTTTTAGTATATGTCCAGGTAATTAGTGAGACTACTCTAGGAACGATAAGGAGACAGTGAAATCTGGAGCTATAGAAGTTTATAGTTATTTGATATTGTAATTAAATAATGTATTGTACTTAGGATGTTGTAAGTTTGAAATGAAAACTCAGTTTACTTTTGTTGTAAGTTGTATCAAGTGTACACGTCTGCTCGGGTTTCGGGTGGGGTGTCACAAAGCCTCTTTGTGATAAACTTAGATTTAAACTATTAGAAAGTAGTTTATGATGTATTTTAAAAGTAGCGTATTAACGTAAGCATAAGTTTAAAAAAAGAAGATTAAACCTCTAGTGAAGTATCATTTTTTGATGTTTGAAACCGTAAAAAACGCATTTTATTTATGCTTCTAAGCTTCTACAAATGAGGTTGAAGAAGTGTCGTTAGAAACTTAGAATAAAGAGATCCAAAAGAAAGCATATTTTCTTAGCGACAGTTATCCGTCACTAATATTCTCTAGATGCCATTAGATAACCACTTCACCAGATTCTCTCATCTGTTTCACTGCTAACACTCGTTATATTCCGTTGAAAATTGTCATCATCTTCATCAATCACCACCATTGTATCGAATTGAACTCACTCGCTTCATCAATCATGAGTTTATCCCTTGTTCAAGTAAGCTTGTTTGATGAAATTGATATGATTGTTGTTTATTATTGTCTGATTTTATGCTTATTTGATGAAATTAGGGGTTCAGCAAATCTCTTGCGATGACTGTGCTATCTGAAATTGGTGATAAAACTTTTTTCGCAGCTGCAGTAAGTTCGATCGTTATTATTATATTTTTTTTTTTTGTTTAATGGCATATGTTTTGGTAGCTGATTTGATTTGTTTTGATTAGTGCTATTAATGATATTATTTGATTTGAATGAATGAAAAGCATCCCACTTGTCAACCTTTATGTGAAAATGCACTCAACATGACACGTAAGCTGCGTGACATGCGTTCTATCCGAACGAAAACGACCTTGAAAAAACAAAAAAAATGTCTATACTCAGTGGCGGAGTTTGAACACTTTCGTACGGGCGGCGGGGGCGGAATTAATTTTTTTAAATTTTAGGGCGAGAATGTTAGAAATTAATCTTGATGTTCAAGGGTGTATACTGGGGAACCAAGAAAGATAAGGGTGGAATTAGTTAACATATAAAATATGTTAGTCAAGGTTAATATTAGGAAAGTATTGAATATTTTAGCTGTGAATGGGTTGTCATCCAGCTGTGTTTGAGCTGTGATTTCATAGTAATTAAGGTTAGGAGTAGTATAAAAGAGGGTCATTGTATAGAGTTTAAGGAGTGGTCTTTTGTTCTTCATATTTATAAAAAGAGTCGTGGTAGTTCCCACAAAATACCGAGTATTATCTTTGTTTTTCTGGGCCAATATTCTAACATTTTTTAGGGAGGGCGAACTTCATATTTATATAAAAATTTACGCTACCGGACAAAAAATTTACACTACCGGACTAAAAGTTAACACTACCGATGAAAAAAAGAGAGAGAGCGATCCCCCGGGCCCCAACTATCCTCCGCCCTTGTCTATACTAAAAACTTAGAAACACTAAGATTTGTATGATCTGCACAAAGACTTGTACGGTATGTACTAAGATTCCACGTGTCGAGTCTCCAGCGTGTCAACGTAAGGAGTGCTTTTTGCACAAAGAAATGCATGTGGCCTATATTTTCACACTAAGAATACATGTTTACTTTGAGAGTTTAAAAAGTCAATGTTCATTTTGGAAAAGTTGACTTTTCACATGTTATTTTTGTTATTTTCTCTAAACGGAAATCAACTACCGGTGGTTACTTTTTTATGCAATTAGCCCTTCGCGTATTTGAAATGAAGCTATAGATCTTGTTTCTTAACTTTTAAGGATTAACAACATACTAGTCGTAACTTAACAACTTCGTTTAATCGATACTGCTATTAGATCTTGGCCATGCGTCATCCTAGGAGACATGTTTTGGCAGGCTGCCTTTCAGCTTTAACTGTAAGTTTTCTTTTAAAAAAATTATTATGTTTTTATTCTATATATTTGTAGATATCAGCTCCTTTTGTTTAAAGTCTTGAAAGTCAATGCATTGACTTTTAGGTTATGATCATTCTGTCTGCTGCTGTTGGAATGGCGGCTCCAAACCTGGTATAAATCTTACACAACATATCCTTCATTTGCTCCTGGATAATCATACTCTTATTCGAGTTCGACATGAATCTTGCATGTGGTTGATGAATTTGCTATGATTATAATCGTGCAGATCTCACAAACGTTGACTAAACATATAACTACTGTATTATTTTTTGGTTTTGGACTATGGTCTTTGTGGGATGCATATAACAATGAGTAACTCTTCTTCACTCTTTATAGTTAATCAGTTAAATGAACTTAAAATTCTTGCAACTAATTGACTATGTTTCTATTAGTGACAGTGATTCTGAAGAATTGGCTGAAGTTGAAGCTGAATTGGTTCGCGTCTTTTACCTTTGTACCTCTAGCCTTATTTGATCCTCAAAATTAAAGTTAAAGTTCACATTAAAATTTTCTCATAATCATATGTGCAGGATGTTAATATAAAATCTAACGGGGGAGCAATTAAATCAAGTAACAAGGTAATGCATGAATTGCATCTTGGTTTTTACTGTTATCTTATTTGGAAGTAACTACACAAATTGTTATTATATCTCTAATTCGATCTGTATTGTGTTCTTGAAGGCTGAAGATGATATGAAGATAAAGAATAGGCCAATTTTGACTCAATTCTTCTCACCCATCTTTCTTAAGGTATAAAACCCAAAAATGTCACCTTTTTAAAACAAAATCTAACTCATGGTTATTGGTCAGGCGTTCTCTATAATATTTTTCGGTGAATGGGGAGACAAAAGCCAGGTGAACATCAATCTTGAAGTATCATAGACCTGCATTTTATCAATATGGTCACTCGATCTATCATTGACTTTGACTGTTTACTGTTAATTTTATTTTTCAGTTGGCTACAATTGGTTTAGCTGCAGCCGAGAACCCTATGGGTGTTGTTGTTGGAGGGATTATGTAAGTTCATTCATTTATATCATATATTTTTGACTTTGGCTTTGACTTTGACTTTTAACATATATTTGCTAACGAATTTGTATCCCGTTTATTAGAGGGCAGGCTTTGTGTCAAACTGCTGCTGTTTTTGGAGGGAAGAGCTTGGCAACACAAATATCTGAGAGATTTGTGTGTGACGATTATGATTTTGTGATCATGTCTGCATATCTTTTAATAATGTTGAATAACATGTTTGTAAATTTGATACAGATCGCACTATCGGGTGGAATTCTTTTCATCGTCTTTGGAATCCAATCATTATTTTAAACAATCGAATCATGATTCTGGGTAGTAGTAGTGGTTTGTTTTCTCATCTTTCTTTTTTAGCAAAACAGTCATCTGATTATTAACAGTTTGACTTTTGAGGTCAAAGTCATCACTTTCACCTTCAAAATTGATACGAAACCCTTCACTATTAATTTTATGGAAATAATATGGTAACTAGATTAACTATGTAAGATATGATACTACCATGCTGGCATTGAATTTGGAAACTAAACTCAAAATTCTTTTTTTGCAATAATATGAGTTTGACCTTAAAAGTCAAAAAAGTATCTTTTTGGTTAAAATGGAGGGTTGACTCGTGTCAAATAGCTTTAACTACCATTTTAACACTATACATTGTTTTATTTTTCTTTTGCAGAACAGAAATGGGCAAAAAACATATAGGCTTAATGTTCTGGCGACATAAATCACTTTTTAGAAATTAAAAAGAACCGACTGAATTCATTTAACCATAAGTAGCTAGAAAGGATTATGCTCATATCGGTTGTAACATTATGTGGTTGATAATTTAACACAATTTAATACAATTTGTGTCATTTATCAAGATATGATTGGTATCTATATACTATCACCCATTTCATGTAACTTTGTAGATCAAACAAATATAACACACATATATATCTTTGTGTGTATAGGGGCGTGTTTACTTTAGTACCCGTATTATGTTTAAAACGGTAAGAACCATATAAACAAACAAATAAAATTAAATTACTGATAAAAGTTGTAAGTTGAGGAGTCAGCAATTATATTCCTGAATCCACCGATGGTTGAAGCCAACATTATAAACATTCCGATGAATATTCCTACCTGAAAACACACATTGGGTTGCAATATTTGAAGCATTAGTTTATTATATATCTTCTTTCAAAGTTTAAATATAACTTTTTCTAAATAAGTCTTAATATTATAAATTACAATAAACGCTTACCCAATTAACAAGCCAGTGGATACTGAATGGCTTGGGTTTCTTGAGTATGAGCCAAATTATACTTGGAAGCTGCAAAATATAATAATTCTTTATATTCATATTTAAATATTTTATTTTACTATATGTAATTATAAATATTAATTTAGTGCTTACAAAATAAGACGTTGGAGCAAAACCAAATCCACCGAAAAACCCAAGTAAATCACCGAAGAATGGAAACGTTACCGCCATGAACAACGTAAAAGCTGCAATTTTCAATGAATTTTAAAATTAGTGAAAATAAAAAACAATTTTAAATTATTTATATTTCAACAAAAAAAAAAAAAAAAAAAAACTTACCAACATAAGTTGTACGAACCACAAGTCTAAGTGGTAGTCCAGACGGAACGTTGTATTTTTTCGTCAATCCTTTCTCCATCAACGCAAATAATGGCATTGCAAATACCTGAAAATATTTCAAAAAAATCTTTTCCTCATCAGAATAATAAATAAAATAAATAGGTGTTACGACCAAACAAATAGTTTTAATAGCAAAAACGTATCGTTTAAACCATGGGCGAAGTTTATATGATTTTTCAAGCCCCGTCACTGGTTTTAACATCACCTGATAGCTTCCAAGAACGTGAACAACCACCATCAAGTTAGCAGCGGCAATGAGCCAAGATGGTTTTTGTAGTGCAACCAGAACATTATCGGTTACATCTTGTCCAAACGCCCAATAACCGATAATTGCAACCGGAAAATAACAAATGGCGTTAACGAAATATGCTCCCATTGCGCCTTTCCACATTGCTACTTTTGAGGGTTTTTCTGGTGTGGAAGGGATGGTGGCTTGGATTTCGAGTGCAACTGCATGTCCTGCATACGCGAACGAAATCTGACCTAATGCGTTGAAAACGCGAAATAGCGAGTCAGCACCGCTTGTTTTCTTGTAAGCATAGCTTACATCCGGTTGCCTGCCTTTGCTTAGGGAACCGGCCCAAGCTATGGTTGAGTAACTGTCATATCATATCAAATCACAAAGTAAATCAGGTTAATTTTGGTGTATTTGTTAATATCTTTTAAAAAATACTTCATATCTGAAAAAACAATCACTCAAGATAAAAATAACTGTAGGGTGTTTATCAATTCGAATAGGTTCCTCGGATCGGTTTTCTTGGGTTTGATTATTTTTTCAGTCAAACCGAAAACCTAACCATACCTAACTCATAATGGTCAAAACCGTTTAAACGAACTTTAACAGGACTATATCTACTTATCTAGGGTTTTCATCAGTTCTTTTTCCTTGGTTTTGTAATGGACTAAATTTAAATAGGCCGTACAAATAGAATAATCCATAGTGAATTTAGTTCAATTTTATATGAATTTAGCTTCCTTGGTTTAACCGAATTAAATTTCTTACAACCAAATAACTAACAAATGACCGAATACCGAAGATGCAATTCAGTTCAATTTTAAACGATTTCAGTTTGTATCCTTTTTTATTTAATCGATTTGAAACCGAATATTATAAAAGACTGTTAACTTACCATAGTGACATAGAAGCAGCAGCTAGTGAAACACCATAAACAGAATTAAAATCTGGAAGCTGAGAAAGTAGAAAATGTGTGGACCCAAATATGATGATCCAGTAAGAGTGTCTTAGCCTAGTGTGGTCAGTGGACACCATTTCCACAAACTTTTGAAGGCAGGTCCCACCAGTCACCATGTACACTATATCCACCCCTACTTGTACTATCAGCTGTTGTGGTAGTACTATCCACGGCCCGAGTTTCGGGCCAAAAGCGTGCCTGGCTAGGTCTATGTATCGGTCAAATCGGGTCTCGGGGGTTAACTCATGGAGTTGAACCAAGAGCCACATTGTGTGCAAGGTCATGCACCATGATATGACCATTACAGTCATACCTGGACCCCTGTCACATGTCATTCATTTTGTTTAACCGTTTAATATTTTGTAGTATTAAACTTTTAAAATAAAATTAACCTGTTAAATAAATAAAAAATGATATATACCATCCGAGATGGGACATAGCGTAAGGCAAGCTAAGAACACCGGCTCCAACCATGGCGGTGACCGTGTGAAAAGTAGAGTACCACCATTTTGCTTCCCTTCTCGGTCCTTTCCATTCACCCTCCGATGGAGCTTCCTACACGCACATATACGTGCGTACATATACACATACAATTTCAAAAAGTAATTCTGTTTACCCATAAACAATTATTGTTATATGATGCAAGTAAAGAGTTTTAATAAACAATCTCAAACACGCTGACACCTTAAAGATAGAGCCTAAAATGTATTTATAACAATTTTGTGGCTAGAGTGTGTAACTCTATTGACATATAACATAAAAGTAAAGCAACAACTAGTATACAGAAAACAAGAAGATCATATGATTATTACATATATCTAAGGTTACTAACCTTTGGAAGTGGAGGAGAAGAAGTGGAAACCATCAAAGCAATGGTTGCAAAGAAGTGAGAGTGAAATTGAGAAGTGAAGTATCATTGTTCACAAGAACATCATGTTTAAGTAGTTGTGGTGGAGCTGTCACATTCCAAAAAGATTTCTTGTTTATTAAGTGGAATAAGGAAGTCATTCTCTTCCAAAAGCAATTATTTTGTAACTAGCATATACATTTTAAAGCGTCCTACTTAACTTTTCAAGAAATCCTTTATAAGTGGTTACGTATTACTAATTTTAAAATAATAATAATAATAATAGGTTAACATATGATGTATGTAGTTACACTAGTTCATTAAAGTTAAACACACACATGTGTACATCAAGTATCTTATTTTTTCAGAGTTAATTATATAGATCATTCATGTTGTTTGGACAAAGTAATTTTTTTGGGCACTAAGCAAAAAAAGTAACATGTTTAGATACTAATTTTCAATTTTGTAATGAGTTTATGTATTAATACTAACTTTCGTTAAATTTTCTATTAAATTAGGGTGAAATATTAGTACCTAAATCTATTACTTTCGTTTTTTTTTTCTTTACATTACTATAAAAAGTTCGTTTTGATACCTAAACTCGTTATAAAATTGAAAATTAGTATCTAAACTTATTTCTTTTTTTTACTTAGTAATCAAACTTGTATACTTTGTTCAAACAAGAGAGACCACTTGTGTGATTAACTTAACTTTTAACAATTAAAGTTATTTGTAAAGGGATTCCCAAAACATGATTCAAAATCCATGTTGCATGATGTGATTCTTGAGTAGAAGCAAAGGAAAATAGTCTTGTAGGATTAAGATGAAAAACATGATGAATGGAGTATTATTAAAGTAATTAAACAATATTTTACCCACCTTTTCAAACCCATTTGATCATAATGGGACACGTGTATGGCATGAAAGGACATTGATATTTTTTATTAGTAATGTCATTTCCTTAATTATATGTCTTACAAGGTGTTGTGGTTCAATCACATGCTATTTATCACTACTAACTAATGGGATTGTGTTAAATGTAACCTTAATTTTTTTTATTTGAATATATCATCCTTGTTATATCAGTGTTATATCCTTGGGAACCTTGAATATAGGTATACTAGGGCGAACAAGGGTGTACACGAACGCTTATGTGGTCAAATATATGGGCGTATAGTTGGGATATGCATAAAAGTCTTGAAGGTTGTGTAACTCATATCATCGAAACTAAGATTTAAGAAAAGTTTACACAAGTATGCGCTCATCACTTCTTAACTCACTACTATAACTTAACTAAAAACATTTAGTCTCCTTGCTACCCAATTACCGTATAATAGTTGATAACATTAATATCATCACCAATAGTTCTTGCACTAGTGTACCTTTCGTAATTATCTTTCATCTTATATCATACGACTATAGAAGTTTGTTGATTCTACGTCTTTCGTTATGCTATGTAAAGTAAGTTAAATATTTTTAAATGAAGTTATCATTATATTGGTTCGAACCCTTTTGTTGATATATAATAAAAAGATATATACGTAAAGCATGTAACCTTTGATGCATTCTATGTATTTATTGCACTTTGGATAATCAAAATAGCATGCTTGTTATTTATCTCAAGAAACATGTATTCATGAACAAAGCATGGAGTTATTCACTTGAGGAACACAGCCTGACATGATGATCACCACCATGATGCTAAAAGTGGAGGGATTCAATTGTTAAAAAACTATACTAGGAAGACCAAATAGAATTATAGAGAGAGTTGTTGGTTAGTGAAGTTTGTCGTGTGTCTTGAAATGATTACACCTTTTGACTGTCGATATGTAGTTTATTACTGTATCAAAGCTTGGTTACGAGGCCTAACCCTTATGATAAGGTTAACAATGTTGTTTTCTGTCTTAAATCGAACATAGTCCTTCAAGCACAAATGAAGCTTCCGACTAGACACTCTTTTGTTGCAACATTGGGCGTCACTATAGTTATGCATTCGTATGTTAGTAAATACTAAATAAATGGAAATTCGACCATAACTATAATAATTGATCTCCTAAAAAGTTGGTGTGGAACTATCAAGTTGCTTTAATGGGGAGAGAAAGGTGATCAATGGAACTGTGTACACACTACCTTTTACTTTTAAGCTTTATATGATTAAAACCACCTTTAGGAATTTTAATGGAGATGGCTGCTACATGCTTGGAAGAAATCGTCCAATATTCAATTTTGTAATTACTCACAGGATCATCAATATCCTGTAACCAACAAGATCAAATAAAACACAGCTTGTGTTAGACAAATGATCAGTGACCTTAGGAAAAAGGGCGTTAAAAGAAGGAAAACTGGTGAGATGTAATTTCAAACCCGAGGACCTCTAAAAAAGGTCTCGCTTATCCTCCCACTTGAAGGTTCATAATAACCATTTAACCAATATATTTAACTAATATAGTCATGACAAACAATTTATAATCTGATATTAGTTGCTTTCAAAGGTTCTAATCCATTAATTAGACTTTAATTTTATATTATCATACATATACAACAATCTTAAGTTAACAATAGTATTATTCAGTAGATATTATTACTTCATACATCCATCCTAAAACCAAAAAGAAAATGTCAAAAAAAACACTCATAAATATGATCAATTCCCCATGCTTTTCTTAAACGTTTTCATGTAAAATTAACATCAGTTTATAAAGCTACCGCTCGACATGCTTTGTTGGCCTTGTGAAGGAACTTGTCCCTGATTCACCATTTGTGTTCTCACACCTGGACCCTGAACATAACCTTGGTTCATACCGGTCCCAACCATTTGTGGTTGTTGCTGCTGCGACTGTTGCTGCAGTGGTTGTTGTGCTGGTGGTTGCTGTTGTTGAGGCGGTTGTTGCATCTGTTGCTGCTGTTGCTGCTGCATCGGTGGTATCTGCTGCTGCTGTTGCTGCATGTGCTGCAGCTGCTGCTGTTGTTGCAGTTGCGGGTGTTGTTGTGGTTGAAGCTGTTGAGGTTGGAGCTGTTGTGGCTGCGGTTGACCAGAGATTTGGGGCTTAAACACCACCATGTCCTGTGTAAAATAACAAAATGATATATTTTATAATAATGTCGATTTTGGTCATATTATATAAATTTTCCTTCAAAATTTAGGAAAATAATAACTGAAACTTACCCCGGGGAAAAGCATTCCAATCAACCGGCATGCTTTATCAGAAACAGAAAGTAAAAGCGTCTGTGACGGTAGCTGTATGACCGCACACTACAATTTTTCATGAAAAAATCACCATTATATAACTGAATAATATGAAGGGTACAATAATTCATTACTAATAGAAGAAAAAGGAGAAGATTTGTTTTTTAGTGATCTTACAAGCTTCTTTTCTTGCAGCTGTCCAAGAAATCCATGCTGATTCATTGCTCTGAAAACTAAAAAATCTGCTTTTCCGACATATTGCCTGGTACGAACAGCGGGAAGTTATAAAACATAATTAGGTCATGATAAAATGGTAAATAAAATGTTATGTAAATTGATGGTGAATAATACTTGTTGTTCATGTGATCTTGAGATATAAGGCGAACTATTTGCATTGTTGGCGGCCAATTAGCTGCAAGCCTGAAGCATAAGAGGTAATAATCCAGATTAGTTTTTTAATAAACAATAATCCTTTTCGAGTTTTTAACAAAATTGTATATAATATCTTCATTAAACTGTTTTAGAGTTTGCATAATTTAGAGACAAACAACGTACGATTCAGAAGCCGTTGCACTCCGGTACCCCTGTCATTAATCCATAAAAAAACATAAGGTCTAAGATACAAATTTATAACGATTGAAACTATGAAAAGTATCTATAGTAATATATTTGAGCTAAGGTAGTGTTTGGTATGCAGTTGGAATGGAACGGATAATTCCTAAAGGAATGTGATTCCTTCCGTTTTAAGCAGATTACATTCCAAAGGCACAAGTTTTTTTCCTCATTTCATAATGGAGTGAAACCAAAAAACCTATAATGTAACTCAATTTTACTTATGCAATCTTTACTAACACAACTCTTTTTAATATATGCTAAATATCAAGTAAATTAAAAAATTTATTTTCCAAAAATAACTATAAAATATACTTTTTGCTATAATTTTGTGATTTGTGAGCTATAAATGAGCTTTTATTAAGTATCCAATAACTTTTACTAAATAGTGTGTAAAGTAGTGAACACGATGTCTTAAGCGTAAAATATTAATAAAAAACTAAAAGTAAAAATACACATTAAGATTTAAGACTCGTTACATTCCTACAGGTCAACCAAATATGATAATGAAAAGTAATATATATTAATTACTTCCATTTCTTTGCCATTCCATTCAAGTCGACCAACAAAACCTAAACATCATTATAAACTAAAGGATCGTGGATTTTAAACTTACTTCTAATCTGGTAATAAACACAGGCTGCCCCTGCCTCTGCCCCGATAAGTTCCCCTGTATCATTTAGATCATTTACATTATTCAAACTAAACAAATAATAATATCATTGTAATATTTATATATGTGCGTGTGTATAGTTATTTGTGTTACCTCCCAAACTTTGACATATTTGGACTGAGCTGGCTGCAGTGCACCGCCACCACCTGTACCCTGCTGTGGGAGACCAACATTAGCAGTGGTGTTGTTATTTACACCAAGGGGTTGCATTCCTTGTACTTGTTGAGACATGCCAGGTGTCGGCATCATGGTCCCGGTTCCAGCCCCGGTTCCAGACATTGTTCCAGTTCCAGCTACAGCCATACCGGCTTGACCCACACCACTCATCATATTCTGATTCATTCCCATTCCACTCTGCACCATTTGAGGGCCTGCAAGGGTCCCTTGGCCCATGCTCGAAACGGGCTGACCCATACCCACACTTCCTTGAAGATTACCCATCGGTTGACTTACACTCCCGGTCATGTTAGATGTGGCTGACGTAAATGAACCAGGTACGGATACAGGTACGGTACTCGGTACAGTCCCAGAAACTGTTGTTGACCCAGGAATTGATGTAATACCCGTTTGCCCAGATGGAATTACGGTTTGGGAAATGGGTACAGTTGATGCCATTCCACTAGATATCATGTTGTTCATATGCATGGCCATTGGATTCCCACCAATCACCGATGGTAGCCCCATGGATGTACCACCAGCAAGGGCAGCAGAGTTCATTAACCGTGCCTGTGAAAGGTTATTGAGAATGCTCACATTTACAGGACCAGTAGGACGTATTGGCGGTTGAATCCCATTAACAATCGGTTTCATTTCTTGAACAGGTTCATTATTTGATAACATTTCTTGAGAAACCGATAATGGAGAAGACGTTTGCATGGTTGGGACTCCCTGAGAGGCGGCTCGAGCCACAGGTGGGACATGTTGAAACGAGGGTGCTGTCACTGGTGTGGGTGCAGGTGGCATTGATGAAACCGTGGTGGGCTCCTGAATAGTTATATTAGTATATAAATATCCTTAAGTTTATTATAAAAAAGAAGAAGGTTAACGGGACTTACAATTTTTACAGTAGCTGGAGGAATGGTTCCTGCTGGAATGGGTTGGCGGTTCAATAAAGATGCATTTGATGTAACTGAAGTTGGAGGTGGGCCTGAAACCGGAGGAATTGAAGTTGTGTCTACTTTTATAGGACTTTGAGTGGGCATAGTTGTGATCCCTGACCGACTTAAAGCAGCACGTGCCTCCATGAATGTTTCTGAAATGAGTACAAGATAATGTTGATTCTTCACAACATCAATCGTTGGATCAGGTGATGTTGGATTCCTTTTTGCCTTCAGCGTTGAAATTCAAAACGTCAGTAATTTGAAAGAAAAAATTGAAGAACAATAGTATGTCAAGAATAAAAGATTCAAGACAAGAGGTCAGTCATAAGTTCAATGACATGTTTGTTTGTGACAAGTTATATCTTTTGCAAGTTACGTTAGAAGATCACAACTTCCAAGTGCAGTAACATTGTCAATTGTCTATAACTGGGGCTTTTCTAAATCGTTTACCATTTGAGGGCATGCTTGGTTCAGAATGTTTTATGGCTTTTTTGGTTTAGAAATAGGATGGAACTGAATTCCGATGTAATCTCCAAATTCCATAATGGAGCGAACTCAGCACAAGTTTGACCTTCAAGGGGGTGGGGCGGTGGCGAGCGCTTGAGTCTCTCTAGCAAAATCTCATTTTAACCTGAGTCTACCTAGCTTCCACTGGTTTTCAAACTTTAACCCCCCCCCCCCCCCCCCCCTCTCCTTTCCTCCTCCCAATAACCACCTGCCTAGCGCAAACTACGTTTTTACCTGATACCGTTAGTTGGTTGGGCAAAATAAACCTTCAATACCCTTTTTTTTAATATTATTATATTATTTCGTTCATTATAATAATTACTTAGTTTAACTAACAACTTCTTAATAATAATCATACTAACTATGGATTACATATGTTCCTATTGTTATTTATTTTTAATTTCAAAATATTTATCCATAAACCAAGCAGAAAATAATAAGGGGTAACTTCAACATTTTTCACCATTTACATTCTATTCTAAAACTATATTTATAAACGAAATGGAATTAAATTCCATACGATTCCCTACCAATCAAATGCCAATCAGAATCAAATTCCTTTGATAGATTCATTATTTCTAGAAACGTTATCCAAACCAAACGCCCCCTTGGCATCCTTATCTTGCATCCCCACAATCATATCCTCAATTATATTTTTCTCCGATTTATTTTTCAGTACAATTTCAAATTTGACGATGTGCATTAGGCATACAACACACAGTAAGCCACTAAAAAAATATCTTCAAGATAGAAAAAAGTTATTAATTGATTACAACAACAACCAAAGCTTCTATATTTACTTATGTAAATGAAACTAACCCATATAATAAAATAACCCATATACACAAAAGATATGCAAGAAATAAGGAAGACAGAACAGATAGTTACCGCATTATAAACTGCTTTGAGTTTTGGAAGTTGCTTTGGGCATATAACTGACAGAGAAATTGAACACTGATGCAAAACATAGAAATTAGTAGAAAATCACCATAAACAAGCCATAATATAATTCTGTTCTTAATACCTGAGAAAATGCTTTAGCGACAGTTTCAGCATCCGATAAACGGCTCTCTGACTGTGCCTCAGTATTATCACTTGGTTCTATTTTCTGAATGGGTGGTCTGTAAACAGGTGTAGGCAATGGATATGGATTACTCGCAGCAACAAGTATGCAATGCCTTTGAACACCCAAATTGTGTTGATTTTGTGACACATTCGCATAAGGAAACATCTGATCATATAAAAAGTAAGAGAACTTGGTAATTAATAATACAGAAAAAATTGAGAATATTTACAATAAATACCATTAAAACTTCGCCAAGCCCCTCTGCAATTGCGGCATCACAAAAACCACCACCTGAAAAGTGTATTGCTGATAACCATTCAAAGAAATAATCAACATTTCTTGTCCAGCCACTTCGTTGAACCAAACATGCTGAATTAAATTTATAGGAAACACAAATGTAACTAAATTAGTTAATAAGAACGTCGGCGGTGATAATCTTTTATAAGAATTAATAAGGTGGAATATACACACAGCTGTAAGATCCATGAGAATTGAACATTATCAAGGCAAGCTCAGCAATAGCACCAGATGATTTCTGTTTATGAAAAGAACAAATTAATAGTTAGTAGAAGCATGAAAACACACAAAAAAATATAAATTAACTTTCTTTATCGAGAATTCTTCTTAGTTGTTTTTGTATGTTTGTCTCACTTTCCTAACTTCGATACTGCTAGATTAATCACTACATATGTTCTACATAGCTCAATAATAAATCATCCAAGGTAGATTTTACACTTTATGGGATATAATCATATACTTCTTATCTGCAAGTAGACGTTATATAATTATATCATTACATGTTGCAATTACAGTCCCAAAATAGTAAGCACGAATTCGTTCAGAATGTATCATGATTAAGATTGTTCTGAACAGAAGTTATCTATTTCAAGTTTTCAACTAAGTTCTAACAAGGTGAAATAAACAAGTATAAATGCAAATAATTTAAAAGTGAATTATCAAATTTCTGTTGGTAAAATTGTATAGAGACCAACTTAGTATGAGTATCAATGAGGCATAGTATGTCAAATACATAAAGAATATAGCAGGACATAGCTGAAGAATACGGAACATGATCATCGTTTATGACATAACACGTGCGTGACACTTAAACTGACAATGGAAATCATCCATTGTAGTCAGATGAAAGTAGAGACTTACCAAAGAATCACTGTCACAGAAGGACCTGCACGAACAAACAAACAAACAATTAGCAATGAAAATATCAAGCATAAAAGCATATACAAGAACCCTAAACATCAAAACAGCACACCAAATCATTCAATTTCAAACGCTACCATTTCTCTATATGATCATAATCAGTGACATGCCAAAATTTAAGAACTTTTTTCAATTTCAGTTCATTTTTAGCCGGGTGTAAATTCGAGTCATGAAAACAACCTCTTGCAGAAATGCAAGGTAAGGGTGCGTACTCGAGCATGGTGCACCGCATTTGCCCTTTTAGCCAGTATCAATTAGTTTTCTTGACCTAGTCTAACTAATGCGTACTTCTTTTCTCCCAGAAAGCTGGTTCTGAACACATAACCCCATTACATTACTACTAAAAACAAGTCATCTAGGGCTACCCAATCAAGAATTCAACGAATCAAAGGCTAAATTAGGACTAAACAACGCAAAACGGAGTTGAATCGGTACTAATTATATATAAAAAAATGTATGCTTGGGGCACTAGCCACAAAAGGGGGCAAATTCTTCAATCGGGTAAATCTACATGTACATGTACATTCAAATACGAATAAAATTGAAATCCCCAAATGGGATTACGGTAATACGACTACCTGATAACTTTTTCGAGATAATCGGAGACTATGGTGCGCCAATAAGGGCCCAAAGCGGCGGTACCTTCGACCACCAAGATGAGCTGCTTCTTGTCCGCCATGTGTTTGAGAAATCGCCTGACCCACAAAGGCGATCGATCAGCTCGTTCGTTATTTCAGACACTACCGATCTTACCAATTGATGAAGATATGCAGTTGATTGTCAAGATTTCAGACAATTTCGGTGGGGTTTTCAAATTGGATTGTTGGTTAATCCACTGGCTTCATATTCTGATGAGGGTTTTGATCATTTCTTCATGTATAGAAATTGTGCCCCGTTAAGTATACTTTAATACAAAGGGGGTTTGGTCTGATGGTATCATAATTCATAAGTATTTAAGTTTCTGTCATGAAAAAACCATACGTAGAGGAATAAGTTTAAGGCCCGGGTAAGTTCGTTGTTAAAAATATACTAAGAATACAGGGGTGTTTAAAAATATTCGAAAAATTTAAAATTTGAATATTTATAATCCAGATTCGAATTCGGATAGTGATTTTGAGAATTTTTAGGATATTCGGATATCCGAAATATTTTTATAAAAATTTAAAAATAATAAATGTTAACTAGAAATTTCGGATATTTTTATAAAAGCTTCGGTTGTCCGAAACAATTTCATCAAAAATATTATATTTTCTACAAAATTTATTAAATAATATAATTTTTTTGGAATTCGGATATTCAAATCCGAAATTTCGAATATCTAAATTTTGGATGTCCGAGTTTTCGGATTCGAATTCGGATAATGAAAATCCACTATCCAAATTTCGGATGTCCAAATTTGAACACTCCTACAAGACCATAGATAAGTAAAATAAAAACTATCAAGCGAAATTGATGATGGCTCTGGAGGTATAAAGGATTAAATAAGTGTCGTCTCTCGTATAGTAAAACCCTAATATCTATCTGTCTATAAAACTCATTAATTGACGAGTATTTTCTTATTATTCTCATTAATTCTAGATATCTAACGAATGTCAATGGTATCAATGTATTGTGTTCTCTCTTTCAAATAGTGATTTAAGTCCCGTCATGAATATATAGTGTAGTTAGAGGTAAATTAGTAGATGTATGAGTTTGATGTTAAAAAATATACTTAAAAGACATGGTTTATATGAATTTTGAAAATTTTAAGACAAAAACTAGGAAGTTGCATGTTATGAATGGGTTGCAGAAAACATCCAAAGACTAAAAAAATGTGATTGAATTTACTAAACGCAGATTATCATATTTTACTTCACAAGTTAAGGCATGTTAATTATTGGTTACATAGTAAAACTAGCATTATGTTGATGCCACGCTGTTTTAGATTTGATTTGATGACAACAACGCCTCAAGCCACATACTTTGTTTGGTTATTATCAACATCCAAGGTTCTTGTTTATGATGTTTTACACCATCACCCCTTGATCTCAGATACATGAACTCATGATGAAAGTTTTAAAATTTACATCTTTACAACTGATTTTAGCAAGTGAATTATATTTTTGATTGTAACACTTCAATTTTATATGATAAAATCATTATATATTGTACTCTCACAATCAATTGCTTGGGGAGCACGTCACTTCTCAACGGAATGCCCCTAAAAACAACAATTCGATTAAATAAAATCACATGTTTTCTGATGCATAATAGCAAAATGATTTAAAAGAACGTGAACAACTGCTCAGGTTTATTTTATGATCAGGTTTACATTTACAAGAGTTAAGTTACAATCTAAGAAAGAGATACAGAAATTTGGAATTGATTTCAATATTATAATTTTATTTTTACAAAAACAATAAACACTTCATACCCAACCCCCTATACATCATATACACATCATCATCATCTGTCATGCTTTCCACCATCATCATCAACAATTCAACATCTCTCACGACAACCACCACTAGAAACTAGCCACCGTCACATACCGTCGAAAACCAACCACATACCACCACTGAAACCACGAAGTTTCATTTCTCTCTCCTCTCATCTTCCACCCTCTGTTTCAACTCTTCTTTACATGCCACTCAAATCCTAGAGAGAAACCAATTTGTACTCGTAAAAACTCCAGATTTCACACATTCACAAATCATCATCTTCTTCTTCAACAAATCACTTTTATTAGATACATCGATTAGCATCCATGGATTCTCAGATCTAAGATGCATTAAACCTCTTCATCTTCTTCATAGCATCCATTAATGTCAACTAATTGTAGCAAAGAATCCCCATATCAAATTCAACCCAGATCAACTCCAACTGAGTTCTCGTAGCTTTCCTCGATTCAGAGTTCGAACGGTTCTTACTCAAACCATGGAATCTGAAATCGTGATAGATGTTGTTGTATCATGTTAATCCGTATGGATCTAGGTTTTTGCGGCAATTTTAGTTGTAGACGGAGGCAGGAGTGGCGATGGTGGTGTAGAGGTGTACAAGTGGAACCAGTTCGGGGAAAAAAACCGGTCAAAAAACCAAACCGGATTGAGCCAAACCAGTTCCCAACCCGATCCGAACCGCCTGTTTGGTAGGCCCAAACTCGAAACCGGTTTGTAAACCCGTTTAGAAATTAAAAATCGGTTAAAAGCTGTTTATTTAAAAAACCATTTTCAAACCGGTCCAAATTGGTTTGACAGGTTCGAGTATTCAATTAGCCGAACCAGTTTAATGAAAAACCAGTTTGACCTCATGACAAAAAAACCGGTTCGGCTTTGAACCCGAAACGGTTTGAAAAAAAAAACCGGTTTGTACACCTCTATGGTGGCGTGTGCCGGTTGCGTTGTGTGGTGTGGCGGTGTGAGGTGGCGGTGGTGTGTGGTGGCGGCGGTGTGTGGTGTGTTGGAGAAAGAAGAAAGAGGGAGAGTGAGAGAGAAATTAAAAAGTGAGATGGTGATATTTTTTTATAAATTATTTAAACTCTTAGGGGTATTTTGATCTTTTTTAAAAATTTAACAGAAAATGTTAACACCGTTAGTTAAAATGACGAAAATGAAAACAATTTGGTAAACTCAAGCCAATAAAGAAGACAAAATAAACGTTGGTACGCAAGTGAAGACAATTTACAAAACTCAGGGACGAAAATCGAGATTAACTATGTTATAAAATATAAATTAAGTTGCGTTTTTGAGCCTACGAATTGAGGTTTAGAAATATAGAAAAAATCTCGAGGAAAAATAATAGATCAATAATATAAGAATATTTTGTCATTCTTTATACAAGATCTATACAAAGCAAACGGGGGAGTGAACAACAAAGCGTCTAAAACTCTTGCAAAAACGGTTGTATTAGGTGTTTGTACAAAATGCAACCAAAGTTGTATCTGCATTTGGAGCCTGTAGAGAACATAAACAGAACTTGCAAATCACTATTTATTTTGTTTGAAAATAATAGATATTAACATAATGGTTAAGTTATGGAACTAATTGAAACATGTGGAGTTATGGTTGTTATCAAGACCCTAACTTATTATAAAACGTTTTAGTGAGTGTTTGGGATTGTTTATTGAAAACTCATTTTAATTTTTGAAAAGAAGATAAGTTGAAAGGATGTGAAAATGTATTTGGATGGAGATGGAGATGAAGATGGAGATGAAAATGTGAGGAGAAAAATTAGTTTTTGAGAAGTTAAAAATTTTAACTTTTCAAAATTTCTTTTGAGAAGTCAAAAGTAGGTGCAAATAAGCAATCCTAAACATAGCCTTAATCTCATAATGTTTATTTTTGAAGAAATTAAATCTTGCATATCATTTTGGTTACTTGTCTACTTTGTAATGTTTTATTAACCTAAAACATGTCTATAAGATTAAAAAGACAAGTAAAATGGTACATGCGAGACAGCCATAGAATGATCGAGATAAGATCGTGAAATTAGACTTTGATCGTTCAAGTAATATCTTACCGGACCGCTAATAATGAAGACAGCTTAACTAACAACACTCGCGGTTACAACTCTCTACATATATTGCCCAGTCAACGACTCACGCTGCGTTGCATTCATAAAAAAACTGATTTTTTCCAATAACCGTTTTTTATATCTTATCAGACCGGTTAAACCGAACCGCGTATTAAAATAACATGCACACGGACTTTGTAATGAAACAAGCCCAAACTGAAACCGGATGGAAGATTCTGGAACCGCGGGAACCGTCGTTAGAGTCACCATCAACCCCAAATTCTTAATATGCAAGAAACTGAATTCGAATGGAGGAAGACTTTTGGGGTCAACATCACCATCAAAATCCTCTAGCTGTTTCCTAAATCTGTAAATAAATGTAATTAACTAATTAATTCATCAGGCCCCAATTCAATTGAGGATTTAAAGCACACACTTCATGTAAGCATCGAAAGCATCGCAAAACTCTATTTTCATCTTCAAAAACCACCAGAAAACATTGATTCGAGTCAGCGATGCTGCAGTTTAAAGATCCTTCAAAGCTCAGAACCAAAAAGGTAATGTTTTTACACAATCAGTTAAATTAGGGCTTTGATTTTGTGTGTGTATATATTCTGAATTTGATGTGTAATGTGTTGGGTAATTTGGTGTAAGGTGTAAATACTCGATTTAGGTTATTATTAGTCTGTAATTGTTCAGTGATTCCGAAAATTGTGCTTTGATTATGGGTTTTAGTTGTTTTGAACAGATTGTGTTTGAGGATGTATACTGTGCTCAAGATTCGGGCACTCTTGAACAATTGAAAGAGTTAAGCTCGAAGCGTGTGGGTGTTGAATTGATCAATGAAAACAACTCCATTACAGATGCAATTGCAAGGGAGATGTCTGGGGGATTGACCTCTCAATGTGAACAAGTAAGATACTTTCGGTTAATTAATGACTTGTGTTTGCAATTGTTTTGAAAATTGAACTTTGTAGTATCTTAATATTGTTGTTGTTACATTTCAGGATATCCAGAAGCTAGAACTATATTTGCCATTATTGGAGAACTTGGTTCAACATGTTGATTTAATTGGGGATGATCTACGGGTGATCGGTTGGACTTCAAGGCTCAGAATAAGGTGGACTAGTCCTCTTAGTCGTTCATCTTTCTTCGACCTCATGGGTCCTAAGTTCTTTCAGATTGATAAGTTGCGGTTTGAGCTTGGAATCGTTTTGTTCTTTTATGGTGCACAGCTTCGAGAATGCGCTTCGCAAGTTCTAGTCACAGGTAGAAAGTAATTCCTCAAAAAGATTCATATTTTTGTTGTTTATATGGTAAATTACATAAAAAGGTAACCAACTTCTGATCTGATCTCCTGATCAGGTAACATGTCTTGTTTTCACCTATAACCAACTTTCAGAAATTTTGAATAAAGGAAATCTTGACTTGTTTGGCCTCAACATATGACATGATAGTTGACTTGTCCTTTTGAGTGAAATATAGCCTGTAGTTGCTTTTTATAAAGGTAATCTTGACTTGTTTGCCTTCAACATATGACATGATAATTGACTTGTTGGTCCTTTTTGTGAGTGCAAATATAGTGTATCGTTACTTTTTATTACGTGATTTGCTGTACTTTATATGGTTATTGATAAATTGTGCGGTGTGCTTTTGTATCAATCTTATACAGATTTAGTACGAGCGACGACCCTATTTAGAAAAGCTGCAGGGGTTTATCACTACTTGGCTCATGAGGTTCTGCCCTCTTTACAAGGTGTGCTTACTCCCGAGGGTCCACCAGAAGCCACGACATTAGTGTCTTCAGCTATGAACTTAATTTGCTTGGCCGAGGCTCAGGTCAGGTTTTAAGTTCAATCTTTTACTTCCTTTTTCATTTTCTAAAAAAAAGCCATCATTTTTTTTTAATTTTTCTGTTGTGAACTAAAAATATGTAGATAGTAACTACAATGAAGGCTGAAGAGAAAGGAACTGCTGATGGGCTTTTGGCGAAGCTGCATTATGGTGTTGTTCAATTATTCGACGAGGCCATGGATTTTTATGCAACGGCAGCCAAAGAGTGCAAAGATATCTCACCAGTCTTGATGGTATAACTGAAATTTATGATCATAAAATGGCAAATGTCACCAAAAAGTAATTAAGGTTCAGCATTGTTACACACAAGTTGGTCCATCTTTTTTTAAGAAGTTTAACCACTCTGTTTTATTTCACTGTTGTGAACTTTTTGAAAAATCGACCTGCAATGTGTATTACCTTGTTTACATGTGTTGACATGACATGCTAGTTGTGTAATGTATTTGACGCAGCAGCTCTTTTGATAAAACTGATGAAGTGGGTGCCATTTGGTAATGGATGCTACATCATTAACTTTATTCAAGTGGGGCACCATGTCAGGTGTCTTATAGAATTGCCATATGCAACTGATAATTTAGATTGCTGGTTTATTTTTTAGAAAAGAAATAAAAAATCACTACATTGACTTTAAAATAAATCTTGAGTGGTTTAAAAGTATGAAGGATGAACAGTGAAGCTTGGTTACCATTTAACGATGTTTGCCCTTAACAGAACCAATCACGTTTTGTAGACACTTTGTAGGTCCCCTTTATATATATCTTTTTGAGCGGTTAATTGGATCCCTGACGGGCCACTTTATATAATGTTGCCATTTTTTGGTTATTTTGCAGGATTACATTTCATGTTCCAAAGTGTTACACGAGCTAAGAAGTTACAAATACATGGCACAAGCTTTGAAAGCCGAGGGACAAATTGGAACCGCAATGGGTCTCCTTAATCTCGGATTAAATAAAGTACAGAAGAATTTAGGAGGACTGGAATCATGGCGAACAGTCATTAAGCAAGACATGGATAGTATGACTGATTTGTTAAAAAAATTTGAGCATGAAAATGAGTTTGTATGGCATGAAAAGATACCCTATGACCACCATTTGCCTTTGCTACAAGGAAAGAAGATAGCAACTTGCATACCTTATCATCCAGAAAGATGGGAAAGAACTCTTGCACTGAAGATATAAATGTGTAATATTTTCACGCGGGTAAAAAGGTAATCACTTCCTCCTTATTTTCTCTCTTGCCTTCTTGTTTGTTCTATTTTGTTCCCTGACTAAGATATTCGATTTGTTGGGACTTTAAGGTGATCGAAAGGGCGAGTGTTTTGCTTGTATTTGTGTAGTTATGGTGATAAATTTAGCAGTGGCAATGGAGCTGTGATGGGTGTTTGGGGGCAGTGAGAGGGGTACAGACTGCATGATAGTTGCTGGTGGTGATAACGGAGCTGATGGTTTGTTTCTAATATAGATATCACCAACTGTTTTTTTCTCTTTTCTCTTCACTAATAAAATTCAGATGAAAAATAAGAAAGTAAACAGACCTATTTTCATAACATTCTTCAACTATTCAACTATTTTTAAAGCATTCATTAATTAATATTAATCTATATCACATTTTATTTAACTTTTCATGATGATCTTATTTTATAACTTAAAAAACTTTTTTTTTCATATTTTCATACCATTTCTAAGCTTTATTAGTTTAGTTAATGTTCTTGATGACCATTGCTGCTGGCTTCTATCACCATCACCACCATACAACCCTCATTATCATCATCCACCAGCACCACTTACCAACATATCCACCATTAGTCCATTACCCCAAAGATCATCTAAATTTTGATGATAAATTTTGTTGTTTCTTTAAATTTAATAAAAAGCGATGATACAAATTTTAATAAATTGGTATATAAATAATATTAATGATAATAGTTATATTTATCTCATCTTTTTATATATCCTTTTAGTTAACATTACCCGCAAACACAGAAGCTATATCTTAGTAAACTTGATTTATCTTCTTCCTTCATCAGGATATTCGGTTTTTTGCTGGGATTTGAGGCGACAAAAGAATGTTTTGCTTGGTGGCATGGCAATGGATGATGGTGTACTGATGGTTACTATGGTGGTTTGTGGATGGTAAATGGTGATCGTGAGAATTGAGCTGATGGGTTGTAACCATTGTATTGCAGTCATCTCCAAATGTTATGTTATGCATCAACGCAACTTCAAAACCGTATCTCATTGTTTGTTGTCTCTTTATCTTATGTAATATAGACTAAATGAAAACAAGCCGACCTGCTGCTATACGTCTATTACGCGTATTTATATGTTGGTCAAAATACCAACCTATGAGTGCTTTTCTTTCATTTTATAGATGTTTATGTGTCAGATATGATTACGTGAACTCTACATTGGTGAACTAAGAACTATGAATATACATTGAAAGATTTTTGATCATCGGATCATTTCCATTTTATATAAATAATGCATAACATTATGTTGTTCACTTTATTGTTGTGAGAATGGAAATTGCTTTCTTGGTAGCCAAATTATGCAGTTTTGTTAAATAAGGTGGGTTGAACAGAGTATATCTATAGTGTGTGTTGCTCTTGGCCTTAAATCCAAGTGATCTGGGTTCGATAATCCGGATTGGTCAGTCAGAGGTGTTACCCTGTCAAAAGTCGAGCAGCGAGATAGGAGTATGCATTTAATAAGCAACATTGGATTTGTTGACGGGGCTAGATATATTATTCTGCTGCTCTGTGTTGCTGGTTTGTGGAATCTTGCTTCTGGCATATCTTGAGGTGACCCAGATGGTTCAAGACAGCTGCACGATAGTCTCTGATTTGCTTGCTTCCAGTTTATACTACGAGCCACATTGAGTATATGATATCGCTATTGCTGAAACAAAAGCACTGATATCGTCATTAACACTTTCGTATGAAGCTTTACCAAGTTTTAATGAAACATCATTTTATAATGATGTTACGGTAAATACAAGGATATCTAAATCCTTTTGAATATATGAAATTATGAAAATTGAAAAGATGTATTTATTGAAAAATAATTTACGACTGCGGTAGTGGTTGTGGTGATGTTGGCAGATTGTGATGGCCGGTGGCCGCTGAGGTGGTCCGGTGGCAATGGTGATGGGGTCGACGAGGTGTTCAGCTTGCTAAGTTGCCACAAGTAATCTAAACCAGAATCTTGATTTTGGGTGTTTACGTAGATTTGTTAACTTTTTTTTGGTAGATTTGTGATGCCAAGGTGTTATTACAAATCTAATAAAGTCTAATGGAAACATAAAATAATTAAGGTGAATGTATAGTATTCTACCTTGGAAAAAAACTGATTAACCGAACCGAATATTATGGTTTCGTTTTTTGCTACATTGTTCCATCCATCCCCAAATGGCAATTAACAGAGAGAACTTGGCAACCAAACAACACTGAATGTGTTCCCACCGAGTGTTAAAACAAAATCACATCGAAAGTGTTCCCAATCCGAATGTTAAGACAATACCACGCCGATGAATACCGTATGAATTATTTTTGACTAATATTAATGCATATATGTTTGGCAAACAAAAAGTTCATGCTCAAGTTTATTATTTTAGCCCCAACTTTCATGTCTAAATGACGAAATCCATCCTTTAAGGTTGACTTTTTTTCATAGTCAAGAAACTTCAAGCCCAAATTTAAAACTGAAAAATGATCCATAACTGAACTGGACCGATGTGTAAAAAAAAGCCAATGCTATCGGTTATTAACTGATAAACTGAATTTCAGTTTTGGTTCGGTTTGAGCACCAAACCAACCGATGCAATAAATTAAAAAATGTCATACGATGATAATTAGGCTGAACTATTTTAAATGTTAATGGGCTTTAAAGTAAGTTTTAATAGACTAAAACAATTAAAATGTTATTGGGTTTGTTAATGGGTTTATTAATACTTTATAGTTATTTTTAAAACATATATCACACATATAAAAATTAAAAATTTCAGGCTCCTGAGAAGATTGGGCCCTGGGCGGTCGCTGCCCCTGTTATTTTCCGTCTTTTGTTCTACATATATATTCACTCATTATTGTAGTAGTATTTTTAAATCTTTAAAATTTACGTACTTTTTGTTCAATATATCCATTACGTAATAGATATATTCTATTAGTAAGTTTTAAATCTGATAGTGAAAAGTAGTGGTAAATATAAAAAGCAGAATTAGAGCGTATAGGTTAATCGTTCTAAAACAAATATCTATTGATCATGTTTGCTATTTAAATATTCAAAATGCTATTTAATTTTCACTTGTTATGTATGAACCAAGAAATTATATTAGGTTCCTTTTAATAACACTAATTTATGATTCTAGAAATCAAATTCAAACTCGTCACTTGATTCTCAGGTCATGCGATATGCATGATCGCATGGAATATCACACGGTGTTATTTCTGCATGACGATTATAAGTTATGTGTATCTGTAATTTTAATGTTGTGTGAGTTACCCGTTTAAAAAAGAGATAAACATTTGATGGTGTTTGCTATGTATTAAAAGATTCAAAATACGTATAAATCAAGAAATTACATTAGGTTCTTTTCAATTATCAAATACAATTTATTGATATTTTGATTCCAGAAACCAAACCCAAACCCGTCACTTGATTATCGGGTCATGTGGTATACGTGATCACATCGAATATCACAGAATGTGAGTACTACGTGACGATTATAAGTTGTGCATATCTGTAATTTTAAATATCATTTTGTATGAATTCAATGCATGTTATCTTGTTAAACAAAAAGAGACAAATGACCTTTCACTCACCCAAGGGACGTATTTAACAACCATGGTAGCAATACCCTTCAAATCCAACGTGTTTTTTTAATTATTTATTATATGTTAAATATAATTATAGAAAAAATGTTAAATAAAGTAAGAAACAGTATATTCTGCTTCTATAATTCTATGGACCTTATATAAATAAAAATATAAAAAATCCTTTTTTTAATATATTTTTAAATAACTTTTTAACAACATTGTGGAAATCAATATATTATATAGAAAACATATTATTTGAAGTATATTTTTTTATCATGGTAAGAACAACAAATCAAGTATAGTTCAAAATATAACTCCATGAAGTTTTATTTACAAAGAAAAAATAAAATTGGTATTTTTTTTCATATATTTCTATCTAATCTTCATACTCGATACAAAACCTATCCATGTTCCACGTCAATCCATTTCATATCGATATCCATGTTTATCTTCAAACTCATATTCTTAGGTATCTTTTGTCTTTTTATGTATATTACAAACTCGAGTCGAATCAACATTAATAAAACCTTATGTTAATAATAATACAATAGAGGACTCAAATAAGTATTTCAATTCAAATTAAAAGTTAAAACTTGATTTCAATTTGTTATCACCTCGAGTTAACTCGAGACTAAATGTTATTATTTTTTTCTCTTGTGAATTTGATGATTTTGTGTTTCTTTATTTTTACAATCACATATAACAACTTATTAACATTTTGTCATTTTAAAAGTCTTGAATAACATATATCAAATCAACAATAAACTTATAATATTTTATTCGAGCTAGCTCATATTTTGATTCCAAAATTTATAAAATACACAAAGATTCTAATAAACTATTTCACGAGCAAGTACGAACGAACCAAAAAATACATAAGAATATAGATTGTAAATAGTCAATAGTCAACAATTTAAATTATAATATAACGTACAAGTAGGCGATGCATGAATAATAAAAACAATATATGGAATCTAATATGATAATATAAAAAAATGGGGAATATACTCCACCAATAGCCAATGACTAATTTTATCCTGCAAATGCCCTCCGAATATTCGGATATATGCCTACTTAAGAAAACTTTATGTGATTCTTTTATTTAAGATGGTCCCAATAATATTGTATATTATCTAATTGATAGGAATAGTTATTTCCCTTGTAAAATAAATAACGATTTCGGTCGAACGATGATGGTACCCCGATTTTTCCTAGTAAACTTATAAAAACATAAATTCAGTGCGTTTTATAAAAATTATTAACTAACATATACAGATCTAAAACATTTACTATAAAGTTACTAAATAATAATTAGGATTAATAAATTTCACTTAGATCATTTAAAATAAATAAAGTGCAAAGATTTTGTAATAGTTAAACAATGTATTACTGAAGTTTTATAGTAAAAAAAGTTATAATTCATTAGTGGGAACAATATTCTAACAATTCTTTGGTTTGTTTTCATAAAAGATACACTTATATGTTTATCAATATAGCTATAGTAATGCTAATATATTAGCATGAGACCGCACTTTATCAACTTATCATCACCTTCACTTAATTGGAATTTGCTTAAAGAAAACTTTAGTTGTTGCATCAAAGTAGCAAGTTAAAGAGGTGATAGCTTTTAATTTTCTTGGCTACTTTTTAGTTCATTTGAAAATCTCACGATTATAATGTTTTTATTGCAAAGCCACAATCGACGTCAAGCACAGTGGAGGTTATCAAATATAACACTTTTTCATGTTAAGGTTTAAAGCTAAGCTGGTAGATTTAGTTTGGCACAAATCGTTTATTTTTTCATTCTCTAATTTTTCATCGTAGCTTGGTGTAATCTTCTTGGTCCTAGCATTTTGCTGGTGGCCATTTTTTATTTATAAAATTGCCTTTCAAAAAAAATATTTTGTAACTTTTTTCCTTCAAAAGTGGCCTCCCACCTTATGACAAATTCAAAAAATAATAATAATAAAACTATTTCATCTGTTTATGTTACTTAACTTTAGCATTCACAAAGAAACGTTATAACTTTAGACGATATTAAAATTTAAATGGATTCTATGGTTAGTATAAGTTTAAGCGACTTAACACTATTTAATACTTGTAGGGTTTCAATTTTCAAAAGGGAAAAAAGATGTTTGTCGTATGCTTGAAATCAGAATTAATAAGTTTTTGGTATCCGTCGTCAAATTTATGTCAAGATGCCACGCGTAATAAAATCTAATAAAATCTTTGTACGGATAAATAATACAGTTTTAAGAATTGACACCATTTTTGTTCGTTTTTTTTTCCTTTGAAGAAAAAAAAAATCCGTGAAAATGTCCTGGTGTCCAATCACATATCAATTAAACTATTTATTAAAATAATTGTAAAATCTAACTTTCGGTTTTTATTAGTTTATATATTGGTGTTTTTAATGGGTTAAGATTTAGTGTTATAAGTAAACATATCAATGATAGATTGAAAGTAAAATGTTTAAAATAGGTTAATCGTCTAAAAGGAATATCATGATCTTAATCTAAACAACATTACATCGAGTTTGATTTTCAAAGAAGATTGGATAGTACATAAGGCTCCAAGATTCATCAAGTAAAATCACACATACATATGTAGCATGTATACGGCACACCACACATTTATATATAGTTATGGGTGTTAAACGGTTTGGTTAACGTTTCATTTTCTTCCCGGTTATGAATATCTTTTTTGGGCCTATCTTTGAAGCCGAATTGAAAGCATGTCTAGCCGAACTGATTCAATCAATTAAAGCGAATTAAAGGAATTAACAATTCAGATATAGTTAAATCAATTGAATTGGGATAACCAAACCGATAAGCAAGGTTGTATAGAGCAGATAACCGGACCGAAAGTTGAATTCACAATTCGGTTTAGTTTTTTACTATACATTACACGATTCGGTTTTTAATTTCATTTGGTTTTTCTTTTGTTTTCTTTTTCTAACATACCTATACGTAAATATGTTCTTTTAAACAGCAATGGCTCGGACACTCGGGATCCCCCTCGTATAATAGATCACCCTTCCGCCCTGAAGTACCGAATGGTGACCCGACCTACCCTCTCTCTTAGAAATCCTACAATCGAAAACACTCATGATTTACTTGAAACATATTGCTCCAGACGAGACTCAAACTCACGACATCCCATTTGAAAGACCATAAGGCTTCGTGTTGTATACGCAATTATGTATGTATTCTCAAAGCAAGGAGAATCAACATGTATGTATTCTCAAAGCAAGGTCGCTAAACATGAGAAAACTTGTATTGAGAATCAACATATTTTTATTTCAGTGGCCTTTGATACCTTTGGTTTCCTAGCCCCGGAGGCCGTGAACTTCCTGAATCGGGTTCAACGCGGGTCATCCATAGTAATATTTCAACCCCTAAGGGGCCAATGTTTGTTTTTAGTAGACTAGGCTTTGCTATTCAAAAAGAGGTTTATGACGTAACTTGTTACTCGTTTACTTGCTTATTTATTGTAAGTATTTGAAATTTTCCAATCAAACAAAAATTTGCCAAGTAAAAAAAAAGCAAGGAGAATAGATTACCTATGAGTCAGATTCCCCTATTATCCTCGTTGATTATTCTTCATCGTGGAGGTTGGATCCCAAAACACCACCTTTAACCCATACCCCCCCACCCCACCCCACCCTCACCCCCACCCAACCACCACGCACCCCACCCCAAATTATTTCAAAATTTCCTTGTGTTATATATAATTATAAGTTAATCAGTGAGTTAGTTGTTGCTTTTATTATTGTTTTTAATGCCTTGTACGTCTAAAAAAATCATTACCTACATCAAAGAAGATAATCCACGACCTTGATTGATACATTTTTGATATTTTCCTCTAACAAATGATTTAATTGTTAATTACCATTAAGCTTCTGAATATATTAACGACGTTAATTCTCATGAATAGTAATTCACTAGTCGTGAAGGTGAAGTATACAATGATTATAAATTCATAGGCAAATGTTTATGTTTGATGGTGATTGGGAAAATCAAACGTGCAATTCCTAGTGCAATATATGCAAAACAATCGTTATAGTTGATTATATTTGAAAAAGAAATTATTAAACATAACCTCTAGGATTATGATAAACGACTATTATACCTAACTTACATTATTTATGTAAACCTATAGTTGATCATACTAGAAGTTCATTAAAACACTTAGGGGGTGTTTGTTTTTTTTAGAAAAAGCTCTTCCTGGCCTTTTTTGTCTGCGTCGCGCAGATCATGCGCGGACGTTACAGTCTGCAGAGGGTTTTTTTTTGTAAGACTTTTCATTAAAAAAGTATGCGTGAGGACTGTATGGTGCAGACTTGGCACAACCGCTTTTAAAGTTTTGTTGGACCAAAAGAACCAATGAGCCTGATCAGAAAAACCTTTAAGTCCCACGGACATTACAACAACTGAAGTAGTCTGCAACAGCTGAAGACATCAACTGATAACAAGGTCTGAAGACAAAGTCTGAAGTGAAAGAGCTGAAGACAAAGTCTGAAGTGAAAGAGCTGAAGACAAAGTCTGAAGACAAAGCTGAAGACAAAGTCTGAAGACAAAGCTGAAGACAAAGACTGAAGACCAAGTTTCAGATGTTGTCACAACAGCTGAAGATATCTCTTCAGTAGTTGTGGTTTCCTTTCAGTAGTTTTATGTTTCTTGTAATCAGTACTTGTAGTTTCAGTAGTTTTAGTTTCATCTTGTACTTAGCATACTCTAAGATGTTCTCAGTTGTTGTGAACATTCTCAGTAGTTTGCTTACTTTCAGTTGTTTGTAATAATTCTGTTAGATGTCACTATCAAGTGACATCAGCAGACGTCACATTCCTCTATATAGGAATGTTGACCTAATTGTAAGGTGTGCAGCTATAGCGTAGCTTAGCACAGCTTAGTGAAGCTTAGCGGCCGCCATACCGAAGCATTTGTGCATAAATGATATTATCCCTTTTGCAGAAAACCCTCTTTCTCTAACCGTGTACTGTTCCATTGAATATCTATTGTGTTCTTGCTATATTTGTCTAATTCTTGTTCTAATTCCGCTGCGATTCAACTCTAATTGATCAAACTTAGATCGCTGATCCTATCAAGTTTTTTAAAGTCTGCAGAGGTTTAAACACCATCACCCACCACCACCCACCACCACCCATGTCCACCACCACCATCGTCCACCTCCACCACCACCATCGTCCACCGCCACCACCACCGTCCGCCACCACCACCGTCCGCCACCACCACCACCCATCTACCATCACCACCACCATCCAGCACCGCCGTATACCACCACCAGTTGATTTTAGCAGTCTGTAGACGTTAAAAACATACACTCTTTTTGTTACAGACTACAGACGTTTGGTCCACTTCTTCTCCTGCAGATGTTTGCAGATGTGATCCGCAGACTGCAAACATTTTGCTGCAGAAAAAACAAACAACACCTTATTTTTATATTAGAAAAGTAGCTATACCGTTGTTATTAACTATAGTGGTATAGCCTAGAGTTAACCATCTTTTAAAGATTAAATACAAAATGATTCTTTAATTTTTAGAGAGTAAAATGCTTTTTTGGTACTTGGTTTTGTCTCGATTTTGCGGTTACGATACCTGTGTTTTTTTTTTTTTTTTTTTTTTTTGCGGTTACAGTACTTGTTTTTTTTAAAAAAATCGCTAAAACGGCCATTTCGTCTATTTTCCAAGTTAATGGCGTTATATTCCAGGGGTATTTCCGTCTTTTCATGTGTGCGTCTTTTTAAAACCCTTGTTTAATAAAAGGGGAGATCATAGTTGAGGCTTCAGCCGAGAAGAAACCTCTTCGGAGATCAAAGGCGAGCAGCAGCACCGCAGCAGCACCACAGCCATGGCGACTTCATCATATTGCTCTACCATCCACCAAAAAAACCGTCGCAGCAGCAACACTCCAATTTCTCCGGTGATTTGTTCATGTGGGTCTACAACCGAGGTTCGAACCTCCTGCACTGATGCAAACCCAGGTCAAAGGTTCCATTGTTGTGCTGTAGGATGTGGTTTCGTTACCTGGGTTAATCCTGCCATGTGTGAAAGAGCAATCCGTATCATTCTAGGATTGTTACAGTCGGTGAACAGACATGAAGCAGTTGCTAAGAGATTGAGAAATGAAAACAAATGTCTTAAATTTGCTTCGGTTTTAAGTTGGGAACAAAGATCGAAAACTGAAGCAGTTGCTAAAAGATTGAGAAATGAAAACAAAGATTGAGAAATGAAGCAGTTGCTAAAAGACTGATGCAAACTCAGTTGTCTTCTACTACTTAATGCATAAGACTTCACCAAAGATTTGATCTTCTACTACTTAATGCACAAGGGTTTTAAAAAGACACACACATGAAAAGACGGAAATACCCCTGGAATATAACGCCGTTAACTTGGAAAATAGACGGAATGACCGTTTTAGCAATTTTTTTAAAAAACAAGTACTGTAACCGCAAAAAAAAAAACGCAGGTACCGTAACCACAAAATCGAGACAAAACCAGATACCAAAAAAACATTTTACTCATTTTTAGAACTTCTATAATTGTTGAAAATCTTTATTATGATAAAACATAATTATACTGCAAAATGCAATAAAAACCTTCATTTTTTTAAAGAACTTCAACATTTAATCATATTTATTGTATCATAAAGCTTTGATTGAGGGGCAAACTCAGTGCATTTGTGTTTAGGGTTTAGGAAACACTTAAAAGTTGTAACTATTTCATGTCCAAAGCACTTAAAAACATGTCACATGCACCCATTACTTGTAAATTAGACCAAAAATATCATCTGCATTTCTCCTATACTTTTACAATATTTAACAACGAACAAGGTCAAATCAATCAAACATCGAAAAATTGCCCGTTATAATAAAAATATTTTACACAATTCCGAGTGGATGTCACCTCGCCTGAATGTCAAAAAGCTGGAGATGCCGTGGTGGTATGTGTCGAAGAGGAAGTTGATGGTGAATCATGATGGCTAGGACCATCATCTTTTTCACCCGAATTGCTTTTGTTTAGTGAAAGTGATGCATCTGCCATAGATGGCGGATGAGAGGCAATCGGGGCGTATAAGCCTTTGGAATTGTGCGGTGTATTCCGGTGGCGGCATCCATATCCCTCCGACACCACAAATTGAGGTGTTTGTGAGTTGTTATTGTTATGGATTGTAGGGCTTGCCTTCTTGTATGTAAACGGTATTTGTTACATTAAAAAGTAAAATTTAGAATCTTTAAAAACTATAGAGTTAATTACATGAAAGGTCCCTGTGCATAGGTCTGATTTTACTTTTGGTCCCTAGGTCTGAGAAATTACAAGGTCGGTCCAAACGCTTATCAAAACTAACAAGAGAGGTCCCTGACATGGATGGACGTTAATTTTTTCTGTTAAACTTTTAAAAATGACTAAAATGCCCATTTTTTTTAAGTTAAAAGAGAAAGAAAGGGATAGAGAGAGAGGAGGGATGAACGGAGAGAGCAAGAGAGAGAGAGAGAAGTGGTGGAGGATCAACGATGGTGGTGTGTGTGATGATGGTGGTGAATCGAAGGTGGTGATTCTTGTGTGGTGGTGGTGGTGCTCATGTGGTGGTGGTGCTCATGTGGTGGTGATGGTGGATCGTAGCTGGTGGTGGTGGTGGTGGATCAGAGTTGGTGGTGGTGATGGTGGTTAAGAGGCGTGAGAAAGCAACCATGATGGCAGATGCCGACGATAGGACGTGCAAACTTGTGGTGATGACAGATTGGTGATGATGGTGGCAAGTGTTGATGGCAGGAGGTGGTGCTGGTGGTAGAAGGTGGTGGTTGTGGAAGAGGAGGAGGATTAGTAGGTTATTAGAGATGGTGAAGTTAAAGATGAAGTGGTGGGTAGGTCCCACCATATAATTAACTTTATTCTTAATAGTTAGGGGCATTTTGGTCATTTCACATGCATTTAACGGATTTTTTTAATAGCCATCCAAGCTGGGGGACCTTTTGTGATACGTATTGTCAAACGTTTGTACTGACTTTGTAATTTTTCAAATCTACGGATTAAAAGTGAAATCAGGTCTAAACACAGATACTTTTCATATAATTTACTCAAAACTATATTAAAACTTATTTACAGTTATATAAAGAAAAGAAATAAAATGAATATTGCAAACCTGTAAATGGCTTTTTACTTCATCATTTGTGAGCCCATCTACCTTCATTAATTCCCGAATTTGTTTAGGTGTAGCAACTGCATATAATTAAATAAAATTTCAATATCAAAAACCAATTTAATAAAAATATAAGATCAAATTAAATATGTATCATAACTTACACCGACGACTATCGAAGATGCTTATCCAGCTAAGATATAAGCAACTTCTAGATATCTTACCACCGCTTAATCTTTCTATCGTTAAACATCTACAGTGAATTCTCTATAAACGTATGAATACATTTTCTATATTATAAATCGTTAAACATCTACGGTAGATTCTCTATAAACGTGTGAATACGTTTTCTATATTATAAAAAATGATTGTAAGCAGAGAAGAGATGAAATTTTACTTTTTATTCGTATATTTAGGAAACCCTATTCAATCCCAAAAAAGTTTTAAAATTTTAAAAATAATGTAAGTGAAAGAGAATGAAAAGATAATGATAAATATATAAAAATAATATTAATTAAAAATAAAATTTATATATTTTAATATTAATAACATAATTACAAGGATAAAATGAGTAATTCACGGTGAATTTATATAAGTATAAATATTATGCTGTTTAAAAGTAATAACAATAATAATAAACATTTAATAGTAAAATACTCACCATGTGCACCACCGATTGTTGTAACGCATGGAGGAACGCCGGTGCAACTCCGGCGACAACACCGCCTTGTTTTCCTATTCGACTGCCCTTTATCTTCACTCTTACTTCCACCACACCACCACCACTACCACCACCACCCACACCACTACCACCACCAGTCTCCGCCGTGGAACTGGCAGCAGCCGCCGGCTCCGCCGTCGGCGTAGCTGACAATTTCACAGCTCCGGCCGCCGGAGCACCGTCGGAGCTTTTTTCTTCTCCTGAAAATTACAAAAACCAATCTTTAAACCAAAATTCAAAACAAAAACAACATATTAAACAACAACAATTTAGTGATTTATGATTATTACCATTGGATCTGGGGTTTGAATTGAAAGTTGGGCATGTTTAAGCCAATCTGGCTTCTTTGAAGATGATAATGATGATGATTTATCTGATTTGTTGTTAGTCTTTTTGGTTTATGATTCATTTGTTGGTGTTGGTGTTCTTGTTCATCTTCCTTCATCTTCATCTGCAGATGAAGTTCTTTTCATCGGAATAATTCTTCCAACACTGGACCTTCGGTTGATGTTTGCTCAGAACACTCATTGTTGTAATCAGTTGTCGTTCCAGACATTTGTCGTTTACATCCTTCAATTGCTGCAACACTGATAAGATGGTGAATTTACAGATCCCAAACTCATCAAGATTCAAGAACCCTAAGAATCTAAGATGAAAGATTTAAACTTGTGAAGATTTTCTACAAACAACAAACCCAAATCACATAACCAAAATCCAATCGATAATATTCACAAATCTTGAAAAAAAATGGAAGAAAAAAATCACACAATCTCCATTAAATACCTTGAGTAACGAGCTCAAGACAAAGAGGAAGCTCACGTTCAAACACTTGGATCTTTCTTCTTTCTGATTCAAAGCTTCAACATATTCTCGATATCTTTGCATTTTGTCACCAAATCAGTCGGATTATGTTACCCAAACCATTGAATAATCGGACCAAAAGCCACTCACGTTTGATGGATCAAATGGACTATCAAAGGTCATTGAATGCGGAATATCTTGTGTTGGGGCATAGAAAGATCCGGTTTGAACGAGAATATAAGGATCTAAAGAAGAATCACAAAAGGGAATAAACTTCGTATACAAGATAATTTACTTATAATAAATAATTCTAGAGAGTGAGTGTGTGTATTTGTGTGTGTGAGAGAGAAAGTTGTGTGCTTTTAATTTTTTTTTTTTATAATTTATATGGGATAAATCGAAGGCGTATTGAAGAAGTTGTCGTAGTCGGGTCGTCGCGTACGAAACGAATCTTTGATAAGGGTTTTCTAGGAGAGTCTTTCCCAGACTAAAAATCTTCAATTGCTCATCAAGTAATTCTTTGTTTGCTTTTACTTCGTGCATAAAGATATGTATATTGATCTGGATATGTTGATTTCGAACCTGGAAAGTTGGATATTTTGGGAGAGTAGTTTGAATATTCAAGAGTGGTTTGAGATAAGATCTAATGATGACTTTCCATTTCGCCACATAATTTCTTGTCTTTCTATTTTCGCCACTATCTTTTTCGCTTGTAAATTACCACGAATATTTGCTTGACATTTCACTCTAAAGGTTTCATAATTTCAAAGGTAAAGTATGGTAGTGTTTAAATATATTGAGATTTTGGGTGCCACATTTCAAATTTTGAAAGATAACCGCATACAATTATAACTATTTAATACATACATTTCAAACATTTATAAGAACGATTATCTTCGACTACTTTAGAAGATCAATTTCATATACAATAGATCCAGGATTAAAAACAAACAAAAATACACCTCTGTAAGCTACTAATTGTGTGTAATGTTAACAATGCAACTATATAAGATTACAAATAATTGGTAAAAAAATGATGAACACACATAGATTTGAAGGCATGACTTCAATTAAAAGTCATGTGGTTTCAGATTTTATGTTTTAATCCTTATATTTAACGGGTCACTTATGATTATGTTTAAACCTTCTAGTTATAGCTAGTATTTCCTTTTAATTTAAAAATGGCATATGTTGTTTAAAATTTGATCGGTGGTTGTTCACTTGTTTATTAAAACCCCTCAATGTCCAACTTATTTGACTACTTGGCCAAATTCCAACACAAACTTTGAAGCTATACCCAATAAATGATATTTCTTCCATCCTAAAATAACACCTATTTTTCTATTTTTAGTTTGTTATAAAAATATAAATATATCATCCGTTTTCTCATCTGAGCTTAGATTATAATTATACTAACACTTAATTGTAAAGATCGCTAAGTTTTTTTCTACTTTTAATTCTATCTAAACTTTTGTCATATAAAGTCTTTTGCAACACCAAAATACATCTTGCTTTTTAAACCACTTGGTTTGGTTTTTCTTCTCTTAAACTCACGACTTGAGTTCGAATCTAGAGACATACACATTTTTGTTTATTTTTTTGTCTTTTCTCATCCCTTATTTATTTCTATCAAATATAAAATATTTGCAAATTAAGAACATAACTTGGCCTCCAGCCTATTGCTAAACTTACACTAATGAACTCGGCGAAGCGGCTTTGACTCCACGGGTGACAAACCGTGTTTTATTCTTTCTTAATTTTTTTTATCTTTGTATTTTTGGTTACTTTCAATATTTTCTTTCAATGTTAACTCATGTTTGCGGCGAAACATGCGAGTCATAATAATCTTTTTTTTCTATGTTTTCGATCTCATAATGTATTAAACCAAGTTAATATTCTGCCGCAACGCATGTAACGAAATTTGTAATTGGATTTAGTTCTTGTTTATAGTTAAATTGTATTAGTTATGAATTTTTAAAATAGCATGCAACTAATAGAAACTCGGGTAGTTCTACCACTTGTTGCGTCCGGTAGAACATAAAAGTTCTAGAGGGGCAACACTCGGTAGCGTGTTTAAAGGGGCGGAAGTTTCTGGTGGGGGACCAAGGGGCAAAGTTGCCGGTGGCAATCAAGTAGACTAGTTAACATGAAGAAAATTATTCTAGCATGTTTTTTAGACATTAGAAGTTTCCTCATAATCAGTTGATTGATGGGAAATTGTTTGAAAACAGATGATTGATAATATCCGATCATTAATAGAAACTTAGTAGCAAGTTTGGTGGTAACTTGATACTCTGGTAGTAACTATATATATCGGTTGTAACTATTAATCAGTACTAACTTTATTACTATTGTTCGAGTTTCTTATGAAGTGATTTTTACTGATGTAAATGTCTAACTGATGACAGAATCGGTAATTAAGATGTTGTGATGGTTGATCATCTGTAAGTAGATGATTCTTAGTATGTTTTAAAAATCATCATCTATGATTCTGTTACATGTTTTAATAATAAATTTTGCATGCTCCTAATTGACAAACACTTTTTTGTCTTATTTAATTAAAAATTTATGCGTAACGACAGGATATTTCAATCGGAAAATGTCGAACACGACTTTGAGATAATCAACCATATACTATTCAGAAACCTAAAAAGGTTATATTGCCCATATTGTGATTTTTACTCAATTGTGAAATCCTTTATGTTTTCTTAGTGAAATTGTCATATTGGATTAAGATATTTAGTTAACTCGCCATTGGCAATATGCATTTATTAGGATTTATATGAAATAAAGAAAATATCACAATCTTACAGGTCATAGATGCTTAACATGACTGTAAACATGTTATTTTGTTTTATTATACAAGGACCATATAAATTTTATAAAGAGAATCAACCAATCATTGAAGTGTAGAAAACACCACCAAACTTCTAAACAAATGTCACTTGTACAAATAGCTTAACCTTTTCTTCGGGTGAAGAGCAATACATATACGTGAGATAAAAATTATAGAATTTGACTTATATCATTAAAAAATCAACGTTAGTTAAACAATTTGATAATTTGTACTTCGAATATTCAAAAGTCTAGGAGGTTTTTAGTCAAGATTGCTCAAAACCACATCGATCGTAATAACACGACTTTGTCAAGCCGGATATCGTTCTAGATCTTGTTTCTATACACAGACTGCACGTATACAAATACGCCACCTCTCATAGATGTCACGTCCCTCACAGATGCAAACGAACTTACAAACACCCTCTTATTATTATTAATATTATCATCACCATCTTGATTATGATTAATTTATGTTTATCTAGAAATTGTTAGGTTATAAAAGCATAGAGATTTCATGTATAGATTTCGGAATATCCTTTTGGAGTGGGTTAGGGGAAAGTAGAGGAATCACGAGAGATAGAAACCGTCGAATCAAAAAAAAGATTCTTCCATTGTTTATTTATTTTTTTATTAAAACGGACGCGTGGACCGACACGTGCCCCAACAACATGTTTAATATTAATAATCTAACGTTAATATTTGTTAGGGTGAGATCAAATTTATGTTTGGCTTTTCGGGACCTCCAAGGGGCCGTCGATATACGACGTCGCTTTTTCACGTTTTCCGCACCGTCTTCCACCTCCCACATCGGCGCGTGGGTCGTACGCGAGACCGGTTTTGGATCCGGATCCATCGTGTAGCCTCGTGGGCGTATCATATATACATGTTTATATTGTTGTTTTTCGTTGTTTCCAGAACACCCATGTACCTTCACCAAACGGCAGACTATAAAGTATATGAGGTTCAAATAATAATTAGAGTAAATTACTATTTTAACCTTTGAGGTTAGGTCAATTTAAAAGTCCCAATATGCATTAAAATTCTCAATTAAAGTAAAAATATATCTAAAATTTAAAAAAATAAAAAAATATTTTTTAGTTTTCGGATAATCGGATATCCGAATATTTGAAACTTTTGAAAATCACTCTCCAAATCTGAATTTTCGGATATCCGGAATTCGGATATCCAAATCCGAATCTGAATTTTTGGATATCCGGAATTCGGATATCCGAAAATTCGGATATTTCGAATTCGGATTTTTGGATCGGATTCTTGGATTCGGATATTTTTTAACATCCCTAATTATGGAGGCTACGTAATCTTTCTTATATTAAGTGGAAGTGTAAAATAAATAAGCATTACTTTTCTTTCATATTGTGAGAAATGTTGAAATATTATTAAAAATCTTTATTTTTACTTCTTTCACTTCCTTCTATTAAAAGTGACGAGAACACAATTTTTTCTTTGGTTTCTTTGGTTTCTTTACACTCTCCTTCACTTCTCTCTTTAGATGTAACCTAGAAACATGACTAGAGCGTGGCATAATGGTAAGAAACGAAAATCTTCGAAAATTCTTTCAAGTAAACTTAGGTTTCAACTAAAAGTAGTTTATAGTGTAGTTTATAATTTGTGTAGGCTTGTTGTTAATGAGTAATGCGTCCCACTAGTAGTATGTTGGTAGTTTAAATTTTACATGGTAAAGTTAAGATGCATTATCCGGGAAAATTAAGAATGATATAAGAAAATAAAATATATACAAATAAATTTATATTGTTTTTTAAGCTACTTAATTATGTTCGTTTTGTTACATTAATCTCTAAATATTCAATAGGTGCTATTTGAGCGTACAATCTAACTGTATGGCTGGTAATATATATGCGCTTCTTCTTTAATGTATCAGCATAATTTTCATACTTTTTTTCTTCAAATAAGATGTTTAAAAAAAATTTAAATATATTATGTAGTTACAAAAAAAACACTATAGGTTTTACAAAGGACATTTAAATCAAATTTATTTAACAGAGAATTACTCTAATAGCATAGTTACATTTGGTGATGATGTATCATTCATACCACTTTGTTAACATCTAGACAAACCTCAATTTGTTGCGTACATTAATGTATGCCTCAACTTATTGTCCATATCAACGTTCTGACATACCAAAAAATTATTTTCTAGATTGTTAGGCAAAGATGAAGTTATTATCTCAAGCTACTTTTGGACGAATCGATGTCATTCTAGAGAAGACACATCCTGATAACCAAATTAGTAATTGTTTGGATGAGGACTAGGTGGGACCATGAGTAATAGACATGGTACCGTTTATTAAATGTATCATAACACAAACTCATCTTATAAAACAAGACAACAATTTGAATATTCCATTGTGACAATATATTCTTTAATAATCACCAAACATATCCGATATAGCAAGAACCACTCATGTACTTGGTACAAGAATCACCATTTGTGACCAAATGATACTATAACATTGACGAGCATCGTGACACATACAACACTTGATCCCTATCATCTTAAGGATCTAACTTTATTCATTTATGGCCTATATTAACATTTAGCCTTGAATTTAGTCACGAGAAAATCCTCATGACTAGGCTAACGATTGTTTTGCAGCATTCATAACTTACATATTAACATATGAATATACTTTAATGAAGCTTGAGACCTAGTATATATATCACATCTTAACCAACTAGTTTTAACAAGAAAATTTATTTTGTTACTAGAGTGAAACAGGCTTTTATTGATATAAAAAATAGAGAAAAATACATAGACGGTCCTTGTGGTTTAGCCATATTGTAAATTTGGTCCTCAGAATTTAAAAATTGCAAAGTTAGTTCAAACTTTTGTATAGTTATTCCACTTTTGTCCCTGACATTAAATTTATTTATTATTATGTATTTTATAAAGTTTGTACTAACTTTGTATTTAACTTTAAAGACAAAAAGTGTAACGCCTATATAAAAATTTGAACTAACTTTGAAATTTTAAAATTTAAGGACCAAACTTGCAATGACTATACAAACTTTTGGACTAACTTTATAATTTTTAAAGTCTGAGGACCAAATCTATAATCTGATCAAATCACAAGAACCATTTATGTAATTTTCTCTAAAAAATATAGAAGAAAAAAGAAAACACACAAAATGTTACGCAAGTATATTCAGATATGAGATACCAATAGATTGTTTTGGGCCAAAAGTTTATTTAGACTCAATATGCTGGACACTTATTCTGGGCTGGTCTACATTTGAGTTGGCCCATTATTTTGTCTCGTCAACAAACTATAATACTAATGATAGTGATACTATAAAATGTGTGATCAATTGATCACGGATGACAACCTCAACCTAATCAAGGTCAGATCTTAATTCGCTACTTATGTAAATCATGATGACGCTACTCCTTATTTGAAGTATATAAAGTTTATATTCTTAAAGAGTAGGATAATTCTTATAGTATTAGATATAGATAATATTATAAAATGGGTAAAAAATAGATGAAATAAGGAGAGTATATAGAAAAAAGAAAGCAAACACCAAAAGGCTGAAATACTAACGAAATTATATATATCTACTTAAGAGAGGGTGTCAGTTTGAGTAAAGATTTCGTGACGAACAGTAACAAACCATCAACTCACATAGGCATGCGTAATTAAGGTCGTTTCAAGTACAGAGATGAAATTTGTGTGACAATAGAGTTGTAATTTGATGAGAGTTAAAGTCAAAAATCATATGTTAGTTTTTGTACTGTTTATGATTTTTGTGTTGTTTACGGGTTTTGTACTGTTTTTAGTTCTTGTGATGTTTTCACTTCTTGTGAAGTTCAGGGACTGTTTATGTTGCTTTTGTTTGTATAGGGGTTAAAGGTGTAAAATGTTTGTTACAAGTTTGTTAGGTAAATTCGGGTATAAATAGAGTTGTAGAATAGGGGAATTAAGAAGGATTCATTTTTCTTCTTATAAATTCTCTTTGATTACTTTGAATACAAGAGTTCTTCTTCTTTGATTTCAATTCTTCTTTGGTGTATTGCTTACAATTGGTATCAAAGCCTGGTTTGGCTCAAGCTCTTAAAGAAGGTGATCGATTGAAGTCAGAAACAGAGAAGATGGTGCCGACAAAGTTTGATCGGGAAAAGTTCGATGGTAAGAACGATTTTGGCTTGTGGAGACTCAAAATGCGAGCCCTGTTGGTTCACTAAGGTGTGGTGGATGCACTCGCTGGAGAAGACAATCTACCAGCGAACTTGACAGATAAAGAGAAGAAAGATATAATGGAGAAAGCCCATAGTGCGGTGATCCTATCTCTAGGAGATCGTGTGTTGCGAAAAGTGTCAAAAGAACTACGACTGCCGAAATTTGGTCGAAATTGGAGAGTTTATATATGACCAAGTCACTCGCAAATCGACATTCCAGATGGGTGCTGGTAAGACAATAAAAGACCACACAGATGAGTTTAACAAACTCATATTGGATCTTGAAAACATAGATGTGACTTTGGAAGATGAAGATCAGGACATAATCTTCTTGGCTTTTTTACCCGAATCGTATGAGCATTTTGTTGATACTTTGATGTATGGTAGAGAATCTCTGTCTATGGAAGAAGTTCTTGCAGCCATGAATTCGAAAGAGTTGAAGAAACAAACCGATGTTCAACATGATTCGAATGATGGTCTGCATGTGAGAGGCAGAACAGAGTTTAGAAGTGGAAAGTCAAAAAGGCATTCAAGATGTAAATCAAAGTTCAAAAGAAGATGCTATGTATGTGGATCTGAGAAGCACTTAAAGAAAGATTGTCCCGAGAAGAAAAAAGAGAGTGATAATTCTTCTGCAAAGGGGTACAACAGCCATGTTTTAGAGCGTTCTTCAGAAGGGTATGAAAGCTTTAATGTACTGAATGTAACAGATCAAAGAAATCCAGGTGGGTGGATTCTTGATTCGAGATGTTCATTTCACATGACACCAGTTAAAGAGCATTTCAAAGATCTCAAACTAGAAGACCATGGTGAGGTAAAGTTAGAAGATGATCAACCCTGTAAGAGTCTTGGTATGGGAACTATCACATTCAAGTTGAAGAATGGGAGTGAGATGGATGTGCATCATGTTAGGTACATTCTTAGTCTTACTAGAAGTCTGATGTATGTAGGAACTTTTGAGAAAGATGGGTATATAGTCGGTCTCAAAAATGGAAAGGCAAAAGTGATGAAAAGGTCTCTAGTGTTGCTAACTGATACTAGAATGGGTAATAATACATATCTATTCGATGGTGATATGATAACTGGAAATGTGTCTGTTGCAATGACCAGTGAGGGTAGTGCTCTTTTGTGGCACAAAAGGTTTGGGCATCTAAGTGAACAAGGTCTAATTGAGCTCACTAAACAAAAGATCATTGATAATGTAAGAATGAATGGCTTAGGGTTTTATGAGACTTGTGTTCTTGGTAAAAGAAAAGAGTATTGTTAGTAAAGGCAAGCATATTACCAAAGATATTCTTGATTATGTCCATTTAGATCTGTGGGGGCCTGCTAGAGTGAGCACTATAGGTGGAGCTAGGTACTTTATATCCATCATAGATGATTACTGTAGAAGAGTTTTGGTTTATGTGATTAACACAAGAGTGATGTGTTTCAGAAGTTTGTCGAATGAAGATATTGGTTGAAACTCAGACCGGGAAGAAATTAAAAAGGCTCAGAACATATAACGGGTTGGAGTTTTATAATCAGGAGTTCAATGAGTTCTTTAAGAAGAATGAAGTGGGTAGACATTTTACCATTTCAGGTACACCATAGCAGAATGGTCTTGCTGAAAGAATGAATAGAACATTATTAGAAAGAGTGAGGTGTATGAGATCGAATGCTAGGTTGTCTAAAGGTTTTAGGGTGAAATTATAACCACAGCAACCTATTTGATAAATAGGTCCCCTTCTAGAGCTTTGGGTATGAAAATATCAATAGAGATGTGGACTGGGGAGAAACCTGATTGTAGTCATTTGAGGGTGGTTGGTTCTGCGGCTTATTCTTATAAGTCAGATAAGCTAGATACGAGAGCTAAAAAGTGTATCTTTTTAGGCTATCCTCAAGGTGTAAAAGGCTATAGGTTATGGAGTTTGGATAATTACAGCCAAGAATTATAATCAGCAGAAATATTGAGTTTCAAGAAGGTGTTTTGTATAAAGATGTTGGGAATACTAGTACACATATGGTTGATAGGGATCAGGAGGTTCTCATTGAGATGGAGCTGGATGATGGTTCACCTGTTGGTTCTTAAGGAGATGAAGGAGGTATTCCGGAGTCTATTAATACAGTACTTCTAGTCATAGTATAGCCAAAGATAGACCAAGGAGAAAAATAGTACAACCAATAAGGTTAAGATGGCTCTGATGTCTCTGTAGTGACATTCACTGTGACCTCTCGTATTTTTATTTGTTTGTTGTTACCTCCATTATCTCTTGTAAGTGTTTGTTTAGTCATTAATACAAATCGATGACTCATTTGTATTTCTTGCATCTTGATCCCTTTGTATCCTTATAATTTAGATATTAATAATAATATAATATAATAATAATAATAATAATAATAATAATAATAATAAAAATAATAATATATAAAAAAATAACTAATAATACTATTAATAATAAAATAATAAATAATATAAAAAATACTATAATAACAATAGCATATTAAGTGTTAATCTGAAAATAAATAAAAATAATATAATCTTATTATTTCTAAAATTTTAGAAACTTGTAATTTATTTTTCGCATAAAATAATAAAATTAAACCACAGGGACTAAACTATAATTTTGTTTTAAAACAAGAACTTGACCTTGGAATTAAAATGATAAATCATAAACTACAGGGGACCAAAGTGTAACTTTGAAATCTAAAACCTAAACACCCTGATTAACCGGTGGCCGGCCGGCCATACTCCGGCGCGGCTCCGGCGGCCACCAAATCACCTAAACAACTCGTTTTAAAACCCCAAATCACACCAAACCTCTCGGGAACTCGTTTTCAACACAATGATGTGTATTAATTGGCTTTAATCGCGTTTTGAATGGTCATCGAACCCATAACCGAAAACACCTTGAAACAAAATCCGTTTCAACCCTTAAACCATGCTATTAATGAAATTAAACATGAGTAAACGTTCCTTTAATCATTTTGAAGTTATTAGTGATATCAATTTCACTTGAAACGACTTTAAACACGTTTTATTCGACCTGAAACAACCGAGAACAACTTGAACTCGTTGGGTGTTCAAATGGTTAAATTGGAACTATATAAACGAGGCAAAACACTCCATTCGGGTTTCCTAATCTTTCTGTAACATCAATTGCACCAAACAACATACACACACACACACATCGAATTCTTCAAGCAAGATCGTCGACCTGTCCATCTTTTGTTTTCACAAACCCAATCAAAATCAGGTAATTAAAAGCAGGAATACACTCGATTAATCATAGGGAATCAAAGCCCTATGGTTAATTTGGTTATCATCATCGATTAAATGATCAATTGGATCGATTTTGGTTCTAGGGTTCGTATGAAATTGGGAAAATTCTGGATAATATGTTTTAAAAATTTATTTGGGAATCATGACACAAAACAGGCTTCGGCCCGATGGTTAAGTCATGGTGTGGTGAGGTAGGGGACCCGGGTTTGAACCCGATCCCCTGTAATTCTTTTTAAAATACATTTTTATTGACTTTAAATTACAGAAAATAGTTTAATATTAATATTAATCATATAAAAATCATTTTTAATCAAAAACCAAACAAAATTATTTTTTTAATTTTTCTTAGAAACCCAATTAATAAATTCTTATTCTTTTATTTTGAAAATTATAAATTGTTACAAAATATAATTTATCACTGATTTTAATTGTGATGAAATTAATCTCCTTTAATTTTCAAGAATTTCAATTTAATAAATTCTTCATTTTTATAAAATATATTTACAAATTCAGTTATAAAAAAATAAATATTTAGATGTACATATTTAAAAGTGCATTTATTGTGATTAATAGAATCATTTTAATCATTTAAATTACAAATTTACTATTCTATCAAATAGTAAATAAAATTCTTTAATAATAAATTAAACTCTTATTAATGATTTATCCCAAAATTTTTATATTAAAATAAAAAAAAATGAATCTATCTTAGGATTTAAATATGTGGGCTAAATGATTTATAAATAATATCGTTATAATATTACATTGTTATCCAAAATCCCAATTTAAACCGTGAATTCCCGAGTACCGTTAACATTATAATAATCGTTATTAATTTAATACGTTGTTCTTTAGGTTGAACTTTAACAAATCTTCGGCGTTTAGTACAAGACTTCTTATTCGTTCATCCTTATAATTCATGTAAGTTTTCCATACCCCATTATTTCACACTTTTGGGGTGAAACATGTTAACTTTGTCATAAACACACTTGTAGATATGTTTTTACTCTTGTAACACTTATGCAATTCATCTTATTTTGTCATGGTTATTTGGACTCTTGTAATTATAATATGATAACACTTGTAAGATACAATCATTAACTATTGCTAGTCTAGAGACGTCATAGATCTATGGGCCTGACAAGCCTATTTGGTGTTAAAGCTGAGGTATTGCCGGTTCCTAGTGACGTATTCTTGATCACTATGGGAACCAAGTACACTTAGCTAATCGTATAATCATGTTGTGGCCATATTTGTCGAGGTTTGATTGTTACATTTGTTTATCCATTTATTATTACATTATTCTATAACCTATGACATGAATTGCCAACTTATTGTTTTTATATATATATGTATGTGCAACCTATGGAAACTCACCAACATTATATGTTGATGTTATTTTTAACATGTTTCAGGAAATGATCCCGCTTAGTTGCTCATGAAGACTTGTAAACATCTAGAATTGGACCTAGAGATTAATAAAATGACATATATTGTCACATGATGCTATTTGAATACTTGTTACATTGGTTGTTTGAAACTTATGCTTTTCATCTATGTATGTCATGAACTTGAAATTTAATAATATTTACACTTTGAAACAGAGTCGTGTGGCATGAATAATCTTAACCCTCACATCTCAATGTTTCCGCCGTTAAGGTTAGGGTGTGACATTCACAACTGCTGAACATGAGAGCATCTATGAACCTTTGTCTTATGAGGAAGTAATGACTTCTGAAAATAAAGATAAATGGGTTGCTGCTATGGATGAGGAGATGTCTTCTTTGATGAAGAATCATACTTGAGTTTTGGTGGATAAACTAAGTGATCAAAAGTTAGTTTCATGTAAATGGCCGTTTAAGGTTAAAGAAGGGATGAAAAGTGATAAAGGTCCAAGGTTTTAAAGCAAGGCTGGTAGCCAAAGGTTTCACTCAAAAGGTTGGGGTGGATTATACAGAGTTTTTTTCACCTGTTATAAAACATACCTCCATCAGAGTACTTTTATCAATTTAGCTTCATTGGGTTTGGAACTTGAACAGCTAGATGTTAAAACGGTTTTCTTACACGGGTTTTTGGATGAAAGCATTTATATGAAACAACCTATTGGGTATATAAAGGCTGGAGAGGAAGATAAAGTGTGTCTCTTGAAAAGGTCTTTATATGGGTTAAAACAATCACCTCGTCAATGGTATAAGAGATTTGATGAGTTTATGGTGACTCATGGTTTTTCAAGAAGTACATATGATAGCTGTGTTTATTACAAACAGTTGGGTGATGAAAACTTCATTTATCAACTCGTGTATGTAGATGACGTGCTGGTGGCATGTAGAGATAAAGTAGATATGGTAGCCACTAAAGAGATGCTTAAAAAGGAATTTGAAATGAAGGAATTGGGTAAAGCTAGAAAGATATTAGGAATGCATATTTCTAGAGATAGATCTCTGAAGAAGCTTAAGCTTACTCAGTTTTCTTATGCTGATAAAGTTTTGAGAAGTTATTAGATGGACTGTTATAGGAAAGTGAAGACTCCCTTAGCTGCTCATTTCAAATTATCTGCTCAAGATGCTCCTAGTATTGATGATGAGCACATGTACATGGAGACTGTCCCATATGCAAATGTAATTGGGAGTCTCATGTATCTTATGGTGAGTACAAGGCCTGATTTGGCTTATGTTGTTAGTATGATTAGTAGGTTTTTATCAATGCCTGCTAAGTCATACTGGTCTGCTGTTAAATGGGTCTTAAGGTACTTAAAGGGTACTAAAGAGTGGGGATTAAACTTTAGTGCTTCAGTAAAAGAAGGAAACTATTGTGCAGTGGAAGGTTTTGTTGATGCTGATTATGCCAAAGATTTGGATAGGGTAATGTAAGGTTATATTATAAGGCTGATACAACCAAAGAAGCCAAAACAATCAAGGAGCTTCCTGTATGCATACACTGATGTATAAGGTAGAAGTTACTTCTTACACTCATAGAAATTATTCTAAGTGTAAAATCTTCCGAAGCCAAAGACCAAATCTTTTGAAGCCAAAGATGAAGTCTTCCAAAGCTTCAAAGACAAAGTCTTCCGAACCCAATGAAGTGAAGACTGATTTCTTTCGAAAGACAGAGAGGACATGCTTTCTTTGATCTACTTTTCCATAAAGCTGACTTACTTTCCGCTGCAACTCTCATGACTCACCAACTTATACAAGTTGGTGAAAAGATCCATGCTTTAGTAAATAATAGATTATGGTCTTGAGTCTGTAATTTCCTATTTTATACCTTTTATCCTTTTATAATATATTAGGATGTAAGTTATGGCATGTCATAGTCACTAGTCAAAAGGAAATCTGTCTTTCGACTTTACATTGATCTTGTTATCTAGATTAATGTTTCCAGCTGGCATTCAAAGTATGGCCGGCTGTAGGATGTAGTATAAAGTATCTCAGGTCCTTGTATTTCTTTTTATGCTTTGTAACACTTGTAAAAGAACTTGATAGCAATATACAACATTCTTGAAAATCATATTAGTCTGTTGTTATTCTTAGTTCTGTCTTATTTACTTATGTTCTTAGTATCATTTACATAAACCCGGTTCTCCATTTGATCTGTTAAGTGTTCTAACACTCTCCTTATTGTGAGACTGATTGTATTAACCATTCCTTAACTGGTCCTGCAATTGGTATCAGAGCTTTTCCAGGCTCTTGATTGTAAGATCTCACCATCTCAAATCCCTTTAATTTCACAAAACACTTAACAACTCAAATAGAAGCTATCATAAAGGCTGATATGAAACCAGTACTATGACAAAGTCTCCACTGATCACTCCTGATGACTTTGATACTTGATGCCAAAGAATGAAAGGATTCATCAAGTCTTAAGACTTTAGGATGTGGGGATCTGTTGTCTATGGACCTCATGTATCATCCACCTCTTCAGCTGCTGCTAGTGGTGGTATGTTGAGATTGTGAATACTCAAATGGATGTTGGAGTAACTCTTGAGAACAAGAACATTGTGAGGAAGTTCATGTCCTTTCTTCCCAGATAATAGACACACTACTGTGTGGTCATTAAGAGGACTGAGAACCTTAAGACCCTTACTCTCACTGAGTTGTATGATATCCTCAGTAGCTACCAGATGGAGATGAACATGCAGAATCCATCTGGTAACTCCAACAATCAGCAGAGTTCAGCCCTTCATGTGGTTGAAAAGGATTGTAAAGAACCACATCATCATCTCATCTGCTACCCTGACAACTCATAAAAGAGTCCTTTCATCACCTTCTCGAAGACATCAAGAGAGAGCTACATCCAAGGAAGCCCATTCTAAGAGACAAGCTCTTCACAAGCCTTTGCGTCTACTGATGAAAGCACATGCAACTTTCTCTTTACCCTTGAAGACCTGGACTGTATCCAACCAGATGATCTGGAGTATATGGAAATAGTCCAGCAGATGGCTCATCTCACTCACAGAGCCATGAAGTTTTATAAGAGGACAGAGAGGAAGTTTCCTAGCAATGCAACCAGTGAAAAGTTTGGGCTGGACAAAAGCAAAGTGAAGTGTTACAACTGTAACCAAATGAGACACTTTGCTAGAGAGTGCAAGGCACCAAAAACAAGTGGTGGCCAAGCACAAACCAGACCAAACTACACTGATGGAGCTCCCTAGAATGAGAAGCCCAAGCAGCAAGCTGCAGTTGCTATTGAAGGAGGCTTTGACTGGAGCTTTCAGGTTGAGGATGCATCTTCAAACCAAGCACTGATGGCAGATCATGAAGAAGCCAAGGTATTGGAACATCTTTGTACACTTGAATGTATTGCTAAAGTTAACTGATATAGGTCCTATAACTTAGAGATGAGAATTGATCTTGAGTCCTTAAATATTTTAAAAGCTGATTTCAAAAGAGCTAAGAATGATTACAAACTTAAATTAAAGACTTCAAGTTGTCTTCGGAAGAACATTATGTCTTCAAGTCAAATAACTACTTATAAGAAATTTACCTTCGGAAGAAATTCTGAGATATCTTCCAAAGCTTAAATATGCTTCTAAGTACTTCCATGTATTTGAAGAACAATTTTTTTTCAAAAGCAATTAAGTCTCGGAAGATTTAGAGAAAGACTTCAAGTTGTCTTCAGAAGAACATTATGTCTTCAAGTCAAATAACTACTTATAAGAAATTTACATTCGGAAGAAATTTTGAGATATCTTCCAAAGTTTAAATATTCTTCTAAGTACTTACATGTATTTGAAGGACAATTTTCTTCCGAAGCAGTTAAGTCTCGGAAGATTTAGAGAAAACCATTTCAACTGTTAAGCATGAACATACCAACTACAGGACTCAGATAAAAGATCTCATCACTAAGTTAACTGAATGCCAGGCCGAGCTTGTGATCAGCAAAGCCAGGGAAGAAATATATGTTCTTGAAGAAGAAACCTTCAAGAACATGATATCCTCATCCTTGCATGCGAAAGTTTGTTATCAGAATAAGCAGGGACTGGGATCTACTGAGATAGCTCCTCCACACACTCTATTGTCTGTAAGATCTCCAAGGTGTGAAACTTGTGAAGATGAGCTTCCCCTCATAGACTCCATTAATAAAGAGGATGAAGAGAAGATAGTGAAGGATGATTTTGAGAGGAGTGAAGAAGATCATCCTAAGAAGGGTTATTATTTTTCTGAGGAGAGAAAAGAATCTGGGATGACCAAGTATAAAAGGAAGAACTTGATTAGGAAAGCAAAGAGAAAATCAAAGAAGGCTCAAGAGATTAAGGCCACTTTTAACTCTAAGCAGAAACAAGTTTATCTCTGCAGGATTTGAAGTGGTGAAGGCTGAAGACTCAACTATGAACTCCAGTACCAGGAGTTCTAGTTTATGTCCAACTCATTCTAGCAAAGAGAAGAAGGCTGATCAGCTGTGTATCACTGCTACACAGCCTGAACCATCCAGTTCCAAGAGCAAGCTTCACCCTAAGAAGCTTGCTGCATTATCTGAAGATGAAGATGGGGGTGGAAAGTGATCAAGTTCAGTCTTTCTCTCAAAAGAAGACTCTCAGAAGAAAGCAAATAGATTGCATCATATGTGGTAGTACTTCTAATCTTGCTAAGGAGTTTGTAAGGTTATATTAGAAGGTTGATGCAACCAAAGAAGCCAAAATAACCAAGGAGCTTCCTGCATGCATGCACTAATGTACAAGGTAGAAGTTACTTCGAAAGTTTTACACTCATCACAGAAATTATTTTAAGTGTAAAATCTTCCGAAGTCAAAGATCAAATCCTCCGAAGCCAAAGATGAAGTCTTTCGAAGCTTCAAAGACAAAGTCTTTCGAACCCAATGAAGTGAAGACTGATTTCTTTCGAAAGACAGAGAGGACATGCTTTCTTTGATCTACTTTTCCATAAAGCTAACTTACTTTTCGCTGCAACTCTCATGACTCACCAACTTATACAAGTTGGTGAAAAGGTCCATGCTTTAGTAAATAGTAGATTATGGTCTTGAGTCTGTAACTTCCTATTTTATACCTTTTATCCTTTTATAATATATTAGGATGTGAGCTATGGCATGTCATAGTCACTAGTCAAAAGGCAATCTGTCTTTCGACTTTACATTGATCTTGTTATCTAGATTAATGTTTCCAGCTGGCATTCAAAGTATGGCCGGCTGTAAGATGTAGTATAAAGTATCTCAGGTCCTTGTATTTCTTTTTATGCTTTGTAATACTTGTAAAAGAACTTGAGAGCAATATACAATATTCTTGAAAACTATATCAGTTTGTTGTTGTTCTTAGTTCTATCTCATTTACTTGTGTTCTTAGTATCATTTACATAAACCCGGTTCTCCATTTGATCTGTTAAGTGCTCTAACACTCTCCTCATTATGAGACTGATTGTATTGACCATCCCTTAACCCGTCCTGCAGGGAAGATCAACAACCGGTTATGTGTTTAAAGTTCTTAGAAATGTTGTCAGTTGGAAGTCTCAGCCGCAACATGTAGTAGCTCTCTTAACAACTAAGGCGGATTATATTGCTCTTACTTAATCAGTGAAAGAAGGACTTTGGTTAAAAGGTCTAGTTCTGGATTTGGGTGTGAAGTTATCACATTGTGTGGTTTATTGTGATAATCAGGGAGCTGTACAGTTATCAAAGAACAGTGTGTTTTATGAAAGAACAAAGCATATCAATGTAAGATTACATTTTGTAAGATATGTGATCTGTGCTAAGCAGTTAGAAGTGGAACAAATTAGTACAGATGAAAACCTGGCGGATATGTTGACCAAGAGTTTGCCTGGTGAAAAGTTTTATTACTATATCAGTAAGCTTGGGATTGGTTGATGATTTGGTGACTTTAAAGGTGGATATTGATAAGAGTTAAAGTCAAAAATCATATTTTTGTGCTGTTTACGGGTTTTGTACTGTTTTTAGTTTTTATGCTGTTTTCACTTCTTGTGAAGTTCAGGGACGTTTGTGTTATTTTTGTTTGTATAAGGATTAAAGGTGTAAAATGTTTGTTATAAGTTTGTTAGGTAAATTTGGGTATAAATAGAGTTGTAGAAGAGGGGAATTGAGGAGAATTTATTTTTCTTCTTATAAATTCTCTTTAATTACTTACAAGAGTTCTTCTTCTTTGATTTCAATTCTTCTTTGGTGTATTGCTTACATAATTGCATGTTCGTTTTTCACTGCAAGGATAGGAAAGAAGATGAACAATTTGGAAAGGAAATTATATATCTACTTAAAACATGGTGTCGGTTTGTCAGCAAAGATTTCGTGATAAACAGTAACAAACCATTCACTCACATAGGCATACGTAATTAAGGCGTTTCAAGTACAGAGATAAGATTTTGGGTGACGATAGAGTTGTAGTCGCTTGCTCGTTCTTCACTGCGAGAATGGGGAAGAAGATGAACAATTCTGACAATTAGGGATGTCTAGTATAATGATGTCTAGACGCCATCCATGTGAGGAATCATATGTATGAGTTACACTTTCTTAAACGTTAGAGATCATATATAGATGTAAATTCTAAAAATTTGGGACCAACATGCAATATGTATATTCCACAGGGACCATCCGGCCTTAGGAACCTAAACTATGGTATATTCCTTACGTCCTTAAGGTGTATATGGAATGTTAGAAACGAAAAAGTTTTCAATAGAAAGTTCAAAAGCGTATTGGAGATCATGGCTAACATCAAAACTCTATCATTTCTTTGGATGAAAACTAGAGGGAAGATTGACAATTATCTTAATTAGAACTCTTGACGTAGCTTTATATTTTCATTTGTGTTTCTTGTTCCTTGTAATTGTTTTTCTAACATCTTGCTAGTTTATCAATGAATGTTAGTCGTTAAAAAAAATTAATATAAGTAGATATATTGTACCTTGGCAGATTGGGTTTGGCGTTACAATTTTTTTCAAACACATTTTCTATAATCTTTTTTTATTATTTTTGTAATACTGCATTTCTTTTGAATACAATATATAACAAAAAGTACATTTGTTAAACAACCAAATGACGACTAAAGAGAATGATTTCACACTTGGGCTCGTACCACACAAGCTAGCCCTAACCTTCAAATACCATTTTAGGCGACCTTAAACAACGTTGGATTCTATTGATTGAAAGTGACATATGTATAGCAGACCCCTTATTTTATATTCAATTTCTTTGCATTCTAACATTAGTTAAGGTTTCACCGCTTCATAGGTTAATTTGTAATCTCCGACAAGCTAGTAAAATTTTACACAATAATATAACATTACTCTTAGAATAAACTATATATACACAGGGACAAAATTAAAACTACCATAACAAGGTTAAAAATATTGACCCTCAATAAACAAGTATATATATTGTAGTATATAAAACAATGACAACACAGTTCATATACCAAGTACACACGCGAACAACTAAACAATGATAACAAAATTGTGTAAAAAGTACAAGGACAAGGCTTTGCATTCTATCAGATTACATGTTCAACACACACACATACACACATATATTTTAAGGTGAGTATATATCAGATAGACAAATTGAAGATAAAAACAAACAGATGAGATAAAAAAGTTAAAGCAACATAAATCCCAGATAGGAAGGTTGAACTGTGGCCACTGCATCCATCTTAAATTAGTTCAAAGGTGAAATAATATTATTTTGAATAAGCTGCAACACATTCACATACATAGTGATAGTGTGTATTTTTCTGTAAAGACAATAAAGGGTAAAGCTTTGGGTGAAACCCTAAAAGCAGTAAGAGTATCAGTGGTCCATCGTCAACTTTCTGACAAAAAACTGGATCAAAGTGTTAGTATTAGACTATTAGTATCAGTCATCTCTAAGCGTGTTTGTGTGTGTGAAAGAGAGTGTGTGTGTGTGTGATGCAGTTGCAAACCTAAGCAACAGTAACATATGTGAAAGTACTTTAGACAACAAGTCTGCTATACATGTTTACAAATGTTATCTGCAGTGGAGTTCACTTGACCACACACTCTCTCTCTAACTCAGTTTGACTCACTCATCACTTACTCTTGTTTGGCTAGGGTTAATGTTATCTAGCTGAACTGGTACTTCCGTTGGTCCACGACCAACACGAGGGAGGTAAATCACGTGGTGTTAGGGTATGATCTCGTGACCTCCACTACAGATTATTTCTTACTACGGAGCACCATCGCGAGGGCTTAAATGGTTCCAAAATCCATTATTGTTTCATAGACAGATTTGAGGGTACACAAATTGTCTCACTCATGGTTATCTCCCAGGACATGTAACATAACATACAATTAACACATGACATACTTTTGCATTATGCTTTACACAAAAGACATTAACAATCACATACTATTTGCTTTATAAAAAAGCAAAATTTATTATTTACATATGGAAGGTGATAACATCAAGGTTTTGTTAAAGCACATTGGGATCCTTAATATTAAGCTATGTTTTAGGTTCTGGTAAAAGCATGTGTAATTCAATATGGCTTTGGTATCTGATTCACATTATGTATCAATAAATCTTGAAGAAGTATTTTTTTTGAACAAATCCAAATTATCTCATATCAACCACCCTTGTAGGATTTAAACTTTGAAACTCTTAAATAGACAGAAGACACTATGATCCCTTTGGGGACACCAAGTCATTTTAGTCCACTGAAATTAAATTAAGAGCAAAGAAGATTAAGATACCATTGATATGAGTTCAAGATTGTTCTAATTTGAAGCACTAACGAACTTGTGTTATTATTAGCGACTTGTATTATTAGCAGCAGCACAATTCTCAACAATATACTAGGTTATCGGCTGCATCATAAACAATTTGGAAGATCAACAATAAATGAGCCACCAATGACATACTTATCATCGTTGGTGATTACGTTAATTACTCCTGATTGGGTTCCTTCTACTAATAATGATAACGAAATAGCTACCTACCATTTTCACTATTAACCGACTCTTTCATTAAAAGTTGTGTCATTTCAACTAAATGTTATGATAGTTACTCAACTATATAAAATAAGTATTTGGTCCGTTTCTGCTATGTTTTTCATAATGGAATGTCACATCTAGTTCTTGTTTCTCTTTGAATTATTTGATGGATATTTCGAGGGTACACTTGAAATATTTCAATCAGAAAATGAACAAATAGTGTTAAAAATACAACACCGAATGGCAAGGAGACACAACTTGAGGTGCTTGAGCTACGGATGGAGAAATGTGGCTGAAAAAGATATGAATGAAGAAAGATGCGATTGGGTTGGAGGTGTGAGCCATAGTCGGACCAAGCGATGATGCCGAACACCAAGGTTGGTGAATTGAAGATGATCTTTTAATGTGTTTAAACTTTGATCTCTATTGTATATTTGATAGTTCTTTTACCATTCAATGCAATTATGTTTGATTGAGACAACAATACATAGTTTATTCTTTTTACATTGTTGGGTACATTATATTTATTAATTATGAGAGGAGAAGATAGAAAAGAATCCAAACAAATGTCTACGGATCCAGGGCAAACAATAACATAGTGGGGACTAGGAAAAAGACAAGGCATCGTGGTGAGAATCTAGTCTTCTCTAACCTCAAACAAATGAATCCTTACAAAAACTTTCCAAAACTGTTGTAGCATGCATTCTCACTGATATCATACCACACCAATACATGTGTGCGTTAGTACTTTTGGAAATAAATAGTCACTAATCAACACGTACATCTAATCTAAATCATAAGAAAGCTACCATGAGCACCTCCATTTCTGCTTCTCTTGTCTTCATCTTCTTGAACATCATCGACCGCGATTACATCTTCTGATGTCTAATAAGGTGCATGACCATTTCCAAAGGCATGAATATGGTCTTTAAGTGACCTTTTATGCTTAAAATCCGCCCCACAAACACAATACCATAACTTCCCACAATTCTTTTCGTGTGTCCTCCAATCCCCTCTTACTGCAAACGGTTTCCCACATTTTCGACACCCAAATGGCTTCTCGCCATGCTTTCTTTTGTAGTGAGTTTGAAGTGTTCTGAAGTCTTTGAGTGGCTTTGATCTTGGATAGTCTATGTTGTTTTTGCAACCCTCTACACAACAATAACAAGGTAATCGTAACATCGGTGAACCTGACTTTGCGCCTCTTAGGGATTCTGGACCTTTTCTATATTGTGATCCATGCCCCCACATATGCATCTATCAATGTAAAATTAAGAAAGGAAAATTATAGATAAGAGGAAAATAATAGATAAGAGGATGTTGTTTCCTAATCACATAGAATTTCACAAACTACTATAGTGCAAGATAATTAAAATGCATAATTGCATAAATCATTTTTGAATACAATAAGAGTGTGAATATGTGGCTATGGGCTTGCAAACTTACCCATGTTTAACTGCTCTAAAATATTGTCATATGCACCACTTTTCGGAGGGTTCATTAATGAAATCCAATAGCAAAGAGATTTAGGGATTCATTACAATAAGACATTTTTAGCGTGACACTTGTGTTGTAGCCCATCGTTAAGAAGCAAAACCTTTTTGATAAAAAAGTTTTTGTAGTGTAGTTTAGAAGTAGCAGGTTTGTCGTTCAGGACTACATATATCTTTAACATGTTAGTGTATTTTTAAGATTTTAAGTCACATTGATTATTAGTTTTAAAAATTACCCTCAAACTGAATAATCAGAAAATTAGAAACAGATTACTCCATTCAAACATGCACTGATTAAACCTATATATAAAATGAATTAACAAGAAACACATGTACCTATCTTAACTATATTTTGGTTTGTTGATGATAGATGACTAGACAAAAATATTCAAGCTAAGTATACATATAGAAGAAGTCAGAAATAGGAGGCATGTATATAAAAGAACATTCATACTTGATAACACAACTGAAAAGGGCCATTACAAACGATAATAACATATACTTTAGTCGAAAGTTTTCGCTAATAGTCATTTCCTACTCATTTTCATGAATTTTGGCGTAGCAAACGACCCAGTTTAATCTTTAATAGTGATTATAATTAGCTTAACAAGAAAAATAATTGATCAAGGAGCATTAAAGACTTATATTTTCTTCAAAGGAGAAAATAACCAATTTATTTCTTTTCCTCTACAATTTAATTAACCAAAACTCTTGTATATATCAAGTGTGACTCGATCAGTCACACTAACAGCACATAGAAGAACTACATATTGGCAGAATGTTTAACTAGTTACCATCAATAGCTGGAGAAATCACCTGCATATTGTTATAGCGGTTGAATGTTTTGTTGCAAACACTGCAAGAGAACTGTGTAGTACCAACCATGATTTGAGCTGCTGTAGGGATCCAATACTGTAACTGCTCAGGCACAATGCTCATGTTAGGGTTTGTAATGAACCTGCTAGTGCTAGCTCCCCCTTCCCCCTCCCCTTCGTATATCGCACTTTGCGGTTGACCTATATGAAGCGCCACTGTTACACTAGCATTGCGATTATCAGTACTCGTATCAAAGCTAATATTAAGGTTAAGATCCCTATTAGGGTTTCGGTGTAAAGAGCATTCTTGAGGCGACGAAACATCCCCGCGATGAGGGAGGTTGGAGTAATCGGATACTTGATGGTGTTGTGTTTGGCCTGGTGGGCTAAGGGACAGTAGAATAGCATCTTCATCCACTTGATCATCACCCTCCATACATTCATTACTCTCACTTGTTGACATGTTTGTAGTGAGGGCTCAAGAAATTAAGGTTTAAAGAGCACAATGAAGAGCATTTTAATTAAGCTATTAGTAGAGAAGGCAGATGAAGATGATAGTGAAAGGATAAAGTGACATATTTTGGTTTTCAATGAAAGAAAGAGAGAGATTGAAGAGTGTGCACGTGGAATAGAGATGTAAAATATTGAAAGGTGATTGATTTGGCATGATTATAGACGGGGGAGACAAAAGACAGGTGAGAAAGAGATAAAATGTATCGGAAGAATAGTGTAATAGTGTACCAATTAATTGTCACAGGATCCGTTAAAATGGTAAGAAATTTTACTTTTATACTACAAGTTGGATTCAAATCTTACAACTGATTGATAATAAAATAGATTAGCAATCGTAAAAAATACAAGAATAGTATAACGATCTCGTGTGCCCCTTTTTTTTTATTCTTGATTGATTATTCTACTTAACATTAGTTGAACTTTTTTATAATTCTGTATATTTAAAAGTTTTTGGAACATTACGTTGTTGATGGGTTAAATTAATATGTTCATTGAAGAGATGATGAAATCATTATTCTATTGTGTATAATTGAATGATTTATATATGTCTTTGAGCTCTTATAGGATTTTGTATAACGATCTTTTGTTATCTATGCATTTGTAAATATTTATTTTTTGTTACCCATACATGTGCATATAATGAGATTTTTGTTACCTGCACATGCATATACTTACCATGTACGTTTTGTTACATACAAACTTTAAATACACTATTAAACAATATGTGCCCCTATGCATGTGTAAACACACTAGTATATTCTAGTAGATTACAAATGTTTATTTAGTACCCTTTTCTAGTTAGTTTCTAGTATTTAAGCTTAATTTATTGATCCAGATTAATTTTTCAAGTTTTCATAATAATATGAGTTTACAAGGTATACATTAACCCAAGTGATTAATTTAAAATGATCGGGTGGGTCAATATCTCGTCAGTGGTCCAATTAACCTTTCAAAAAATATATCAATCATTTAAAATGGTAGTGTAATTAATGATTCAATGATATTTTAATAAACAAGTGAAATAAATTTTTCACTAAAAAAATTATTTACAGTATAAAGATCTTCAGTATGGCCGGAGAAATAATGGATGACCCTATGGGGACCTTGTGGCAATGGCATCTCATCGTCATCTCATAGGCCGCCTATCTGTCCATGGTGATAACGCATGGTCGTCGCCATAGGTTTTCTCGTTAAGTAGTTTCTTGTAATAAGTTAGCGAAATATTTCAAAAAAATTTGTAATTCGTTGTGATTTTTATAGGGTGAGACGAAATGTAAATACCTTTTTGTACATTACCCAAATATTTTATATAATTTTTGTGTTCATGACCGCACATTACCGTAAACTTACCGGAACTATAGAATCAGGTATATCATAATTTATGTCCGGTAGTTAGCCTTCAATACGTTATTATAGAGAACCAATGAAACAAGACTATGAGAAAAAATCAATAGAAACATATTTCAAACATGAGATCTATGCTACATGAGAATTATGTGCTTACTACCACGTCAACGCTACAAGGTTCACAAAAAACTAATGAACATATCACATTAGTTTTTGTATTAACATGTATGGAATGTAATTTGAAGCAATGCATATATCATATATGATCATAAAGCATTCACCATGACAGATAAACTTGGCATGTGGACAATGGAACTACATGAAGAACTACTAGTAGTTAACATGGAAGTGAAGGAAGGCATGAATAGTCTTTCTCTCTCACATACAAACAGACACTCACTTTTGTAGTTAACATGTAAAGGATATGTTGAAAGACATGCAGATGCCAGCAACATAATGATGGAAGATGTTACACCACATAGTGCAAACCAAAGTAATTATTCTTTTTCATTTTGATATATAGTCACATGAAAAAGTCTTGTGTTGAATATGACTTGACACCTTGTAAGCTTATTACGTTTTCTTGCTACTCAGGATGATTAGAAAAGCCAGCACTAAATTACGATAATTATTTTTAGCCGCATAACATTAGCCCCGTCTAAGTTCAACAGGACTTTCGAATACACTGTTTTTCAATATTTTATTTGTGAATGGACGACATGTCATACTCTAGTTTCAACGAGATTCAACAGGAATTATAATGCATTGTTAGGTTTATAACGATACCTATGAGTACGTACAACAATATATAATTAACAGGTTTGAGTACGGGGTCTTTAATAACCGGTTGGCACCCTTTCATGAGGTATATGTGTATAAGTTTGAATTGGTATTTGAAAAGAACTAATAATGAATGAAATTAAGAAAAAATGCAAAAATAGTCCTTATTGTTTGATCATATTGCAAATTTAGTCCTTAAATTTAAAAAATCATAAATTTATAAATCCAAACACTTGTGAGATTGATGCAACTTTAGTGCCCACCATAATTTCTGTTAGTTTTTAACGAATGTGAGGACTAAGCTTTCAGTTCTCAAATAACAAGGACCATTTTTAATAATAGTAAAACAAAAACAAAATTAAATAAATAAGCTTCCACTTGATTTTCTCTCATCCTCCCCAAGAAAACTCTAAGCATATATAGGTGTTGTTTTTTTTTTTTTTTTTTTTCCAGCAAAATGTCTGCAGATGTGACCACATCTGCAAAAGAAAAGATGGACCAAACGTCTGCAGTCTGCAAGAAGAAGACTGTTTGTTTTTTAACATCTGCAAACTGCTAAAATATTCTGTAATTAAAATAAACCTATTTTTTAAACTTTAAAAAGTACTTCAACATTAAAATTTAAATAATAGTCATACAACACTTAAATAATATTCATAAAACCATAAAAATATATTTTATTTAAATCATTTATTTTACATTTTGTATTAACTGCTCAGCAATTTCATCTCGTAACTGAGTCATATATTCCCAATCTGATGTAGTATCATGTGCTTCAACCTCATTTTCATCAGCATCAACGTGCACATCAACAATCAAACCTATACATAATCAAGTTTTCATGTCATAATTCATTTGACTAACATCAACAATCGAACCTATACATAAATAAATATTCATGTCACAATCTATTGACCAAAATCAATATTCAAACCTCAACATGAACAAGGTTTCAAGTCACAAATCAATTGACCAAAATCAATATTCAAACCTAAACATAAACAATCTTTCAAGTCACAAATCAATTAACTAAAATCAAAATTCAAACCTAAACATAACAAGCTTTCAAGTCACAAATCAATTGACTAAAATAAAAAATTAACCCTAAACATAAACAAGTTTTCAAGAAAAATTAAACTCAAATTTAAAGCTCATAAAGAACCTGATGGAGGGAGGTGACAGATGGTGGAGGAGAAGGTAGTAGCTGCAGTGGAGGAGGGGAGGCGGCTAAGAGGGGTGGAGGGAGGAGGGGAGGCGGCTGAGAGGGGAGGAGGAAGGAGGGACGAGGTTGTCACACCCCAACCACAGCGGTTTCCCGCGGGGCGTGATCATCATGGAAACCATAGTCATTGATCGACCACTACATGATTCGATAAAAACATACGTTGCAATCACGTTGAAAGATATATAATTGTTTTTAGAGTTACATAGCGGAAGTAGTAGCAAAATGTAAATTGTTTTTCAAACAAGGCCATTTAAAAATAATGTCCCAAAAGCATGCGTGAATCCTAGAATGCGATAAACTCCAAACAAGCCTAGCATCGTGCAAACCTTAATTTCCTGAGAAAACATGCATGAAATATGTTAACATAAAGTTGGTGAGTTCACAGGTTTTAAAGTAATAGTAAACAGTGTAGTGGACCACAAGTCTTTCCATGATTTGATTGTCGATCAAACAACACTACAACATTATATAGGCATCGCAACCGTAGCTAGACTGTAACTGTAATAGATTGCCCCTACCCATGCCTACCGTAAGCACAGGGGTGAACAAGCTAATAATGCACCCGTTTAGACCTCCAGTCAAGGTTAGGGTAATTAACTCGGGTGGGGGTAGTCAAACCCAATAGTACTATCCATGATTACCTCGCTTTGGGAAATAAACTAACGGTCCGATAACAGGGGACTTCATATGGTAAGTAACAACTTATATAACATGTGAAACCATTGACAAGTAATTGTGTCCATGAAAATAGTAATTTGCATGTAATCTCCCCCAAAATAAAAATAAGTAAAAATGGGGCCGTGAAACTCACCTGTGAAGTGAGCCGGGTATGAAATCTGAAAGTATCCAAAGTACTCGGGGAAAACCAACCTAAGCTCGCCCTAGAATAAATAAGGCAACTTATGTCTAAGTAATTGCTCCTACATGTAATGTGAGCATGTAACCATATCATCTACATAACTTGGTAACAAAGTGTTTGGCTTAACGACCCGTTGGTGATATAGGATGTTAATTTGTGAAATATATATTACTTAGAAAATATTAATAAATAATATTTTGCTTGAAACTATTCGAAAACCCTTGTATTTTAAAGTTGACATATTATTTGGGTAACTAAATATCATTTTGACTCGACCCGAGATGTGACTTGAGTGTCTTATTTATATATTTTTCATATGTAATTTATGAATATTAGGGTTTTGAAGAAATCTTATTTTTCTCGGTAAAATAATACTTGTATTATTTTAAACGAAGGCAATTTCGAAATATTTACATCTAAGTAAAATTACTAACTTTCATATTTTTACTACCCATGTATAAATATATAGATATATTTGTCCATAAAATAATTATTTAATTATTTTTTTAGTAGATTTATTATTTTATTTTATTTAACTTTTATGAGCTTACATTTATGAAATTAAGGTTTCTTTAAATTATTTATAATTTTTATTACATTATATCATCATGTAAAATATCTTTAATGAATTAACTAGATACCCTAGTCAATTTACCAAGTTGTTTAAACCCATATTTAGTAAACTAGAAACTAGCGTTATAAAGTCCATAAATTTTATATTCTAAGTCTCATATCAAAGCAACAAGGTAACGTGTCATATTTGTTAGAAGTCATCCACTAACTATTTTAACACACTATTTAGACTAACATAATATTTAATTATGAAGTTTATATTTTTCCACTTAAGTCTCATGTATATATATATATATATTTAACCATTCTTGTCACCTTGGTCAAATTATCATATTACAACTTACTATTACCCAACCTTCATATTACAACTTACTAACTAAATATAACTTGTAGAATATATATAAGTATTCATAATAATACTTATAAAACATCTAAAATTTCATAAACATAATGTAACCCTTTTGTGACTTTTTTTGGGTTTCAACAAACCCTTATGTCTTTATATAAAATCACCGACTAGTAACTTGGTCAAACATGGATTTATAAATATTTATTTTTTAAAACAAGAATTATTATTTAGTTCATGTTAAAATATTTTGTATGAAGTAAAATCCTTGAAACTCCTTGTTGGTAAAACATGAGTTTTAATCAAAATATCTTTTATGGATGAAGATAGTTACATATGAATTAGTAAATAAATAAACATAGTGAGATGAAAGATATATAAACAAGTAGAAATAGTTCTTACTAAGATCAAGCAAAGAAAGATGAAAAGGTTGTTGTAGGATGTTAGGAAGCTTCAAAAATTGCTTGATCTTCACCCAAGAGCACTTGAAACACTTAGATTTGTAGAAGATGAGTTTTGAAAGATGGTGAAGTGGGGGTGGTGAGGCTTGGCCGAAAATTTGAAGGAAGAAAGAGGGAGAAGAGTGTGTTGGTGATTTTGGTGATTTGTGTGGATGAAGTGTGTGAATGTTGCTTGTATTTGTAATCTCTACAAGCTCATAACTTTGGATCTTGGTCAACCATAGGGAAGGGAAGTCACACATATGGAAAGGAATAATGTAACTTTGTTCATAAACTTTTCCTTAACATCAAAATGGCAAGTCTTGAGCTTCACAAAAGACAACTTGTCTTGCGAGGATTTGACAAGGGAAGAAGAAGAAGAAAAGAAAGGTGGGGGGGGGGGGGGGTTTGGTTTTCAAATTTTTTTTTTATAGTATTGAGTATTTGGGTGGTATTTCTTGCATTTTGGAAATTTTTATATATTTACTTGTTACTTTTTAAAATGCATAAAAATATTATAAGAAAACATATAAGTTCACATATTTTAATATTGATGATATGTAAATAATAACTCGTGTATCTAGTAGTTGCGTTATACGCGTTTTATCTGGCTAAAATATCAATTTACGCGTTAAGGTTTATTTATAAGTTTAAGCTTTTTCAATGTATTTATTTTGGAATTTAAAATACTTTGAAACACTTTAAAGTATTTATTGACATACATATATTAATTGTCACCAACGTTCGTGTGTGCTTGTATCGCGTGTAAAAATGGTAATAATGCCAAATTACCAATGCATGAAATGTTATGCGTGAAATTTTGCAATGCATAAAACGACTTTAATAATTGTAATTAAATTGAAAATCAAGTAGTTTAAGTTTAATTATGACCAAGTCAAGACCGGGTATTGACCTGAAATTGCCGGTTGTCACAGCGGTTGAGCGGGGAGGAGGGAGGAGGGGAGTCGGCTAAGAGGGGAAGAGGGAGGGAGGAGGCGGCGGTTGAGAGGGGAGGAGGGAGACGGCTGAGAGGGGAGGAGGGAGGAGGGATGATGCTGAGAGGGGAGGAGGCGGCGGTTGAGAGGGGAGGAGGGAGGCGGTTTGAGAGGGGAGGAGGGAGGCGGTTGAGAGGGGAGGGGGGAGGAGGGACGATGCTGAGAGGGGAGGAGGGAGGCGGCGGCGAGGGAGGAGGCGGAGGTCAGGCGGCGGTGGCGAGGAGGATATGAATGGAAGAGAACCGATGGAGAGTAGGCTTGGGAGGGAAATGATGTTTGATTGTTTTTAGGTTTTTTTTTTTTTGAGGGGGAAGAGGTTACAATAAGTGTGAAGAGAGTGGGCAATGTCTTTCTCAAAAAAAGATGAGGAAGACCTTTTTTAACGAAAGGTCTAGCGAAAATCAAGCAGTCTGCCCTCTTAAAATGTTTTTCCGCGTCTGCGTGCGCGCAGATGAAGAGGTGGGGAAGAACTTTTTGAAAAAAACAAACAGCTGCATAGTCATCTTCTTCAACTAGCAACTCTGGTGACATAGATTCCGATAGCCACCACCACATAAGTATTAATTTTAACAACAATAATGATTTTAACCTCATCGTACATGTGGCAACCAATGTCCGTCGCCACCTTGTTCATGAGTTACCGTCTTTAACACTTTCAAGTAACTTTCGTAGATGACTCCACCAAGCTTGTCGATTCTTGATCGTTTCCAGCGGCGGAGCTTGAACCACACCTTAAGGGGGGCGGACGATGGTGAAAGTAAACTATTTTAGGGGAAGCGAACTTTATATTTATCAAAAAGTTTCTACTACCGAACTTGAAATGTACACTACTGATCCTAAAATTAACACTACTGATCCTAAAATTAACACTAATGATCTTAAAATTAACACTACTGATGGAAAAAATAAAGGGGCGGGGGCCCGGCCCCATAGAAGCTTCGCCTATAATCGTTCCGACTTCGATGGAAAATGGTTTGTGGTTGATTCATAGTTTGATTGCTCTACCTCGTTTATCTAGTACGACCCGACAATCACCGGGGGTTTGCAACCGCCATCATCTTGATGGTTATAAAGATTCTAAAATGTTGGTGATCATCATTTTGAATATAAATTAAGGTTCTGATTCAAAAAGTTTATTAAACAAAAATAGAATTGAATAGCTCTACGACGGTGATTGTCTGAATCTATAGTCGCCGGTTGAATTAGTTGAAGAGATGAACTGATGGTGGTAGTGAGGCTTTTGAAGTTCATGGGGATAATGAGAGCAAATCAAGCGAAGCGTATTTGTTTAATTTTAATTTTGTTTTACTTTTATTAAAAATGGTCCTTGTTGTTTGAGAATTAAAAGTTTAGTCTTTACATTCGTTAAAAATAATAGAAATTAATGGGACTAAACTTGCAACCTTTTATAAATATTTGGATTAAATTTATAATTTTTAAAATCTAGAAACTAAATTTACAATATGATAAAATCACGGGGATCATTTGTGCAATCTTCTTTGAAATTAATTATAAAAAAGCATTACAATGGCCCGTTGGCCTTTTTGTGGTATACTTATATACTTTTGAGTTATAATACAAGGGTTATCTACTACTCTAATTTAAATATATTTTTCTTTAACTATAATATCTTATTTTAGAGTCTTCTAAACTACTTTAAACCAAAATTAAACAAGAGTACTCTCTAATAAGTAATTGACTCTTACCATTGGTATACCAAACAAAGTATCTCTAGTTTAATCACTTGACACTTAATAACTTCAATAAATAAATCTAATTGCACATCACTACATGTGTTAAGCGTACACAAACAACACCTACAACATATTTTTGAAAACACAATCACGTGGAATAGACAATATTACAACTCAGTACGTGGTAAATCCTGATAATTTCATATATGACAACGAATCGTAGTTGGATGTTGAATCTCAAGTTCAATCACAAAATGATGACCAAACAAAAGAAATCATATTAAAGATGATCTTGAATAAAAGACCCTAATGCCTAATAAACAAGTTTAAAAATATGCAACTAAATTGAACACGAGACACATGATGTCTTTTAATAATGGATTTAACCTCAATCATTTTTGGTCATACAATATTGCCAATGTTGTCGAATAAAAAGAAAAAAGGAAGAAGTTCATGTGGTGGGTTGGTTTTGTTGTTCTTGAAACACAATAAAATTGAAAAACAAAGAAAGTGGGCTTACACTAAATTTTAGTAATTGGGCAGAATTGTTGCAGTTAATTTGTGTTGGCTCACATTTTGGTGGGCTGCCACATGATTCATTACACCGTTTAAATCCGATTTGGATCTGGATTGAGAAAATCTGACATAGGAACTCCAATAATGATGTTAAGCACGTTATTATCCCCTTAGGAATCTTGAATTTTGACGGGATTTAACCTCAAACATTTTTGGTCATATCATATTTCCGACAACAATTTTTTGTTTTTTAGAAATTTTCTTCGGAAATTTCCGATTTTTTTAATAGCGAGTCAGAAGCTAGTAATTCCCTTTATAAGTATATAGGATGTCAATGGTTCAAATACCGTAAAATGTTATGTATAAGTGGTAAATAAGAGCAGCTTATGTGTTATTTAAAAATAGAGTAAATTGTTGTTTACCTCCTTGTGGTTTGTTCACGTCTGCCATTATCATCCAAAATTCTAATTTTTTGCATCTGGATCCTCAACATTTAAATTTTGGTTTCATTTACATCCAACAAGTTAACACTGTTAAAATTAATGTTAAACACTCATCATTTTTAAGGGCATTTAAGTAATTTCATATTAAAAAACAAAACCCAACTTTAAGGTTACGGAAGAAGCAGATTAAATCACATATCGCACACATCACCGTTCAATCGATTCTCATAACATCCAGGCTGCTTTTTTCGAAGGATTAAAGGTAAAATACATTAGAAACAAAATAGATAGCTTAAATGGTGTTGATAAATACTTTTAATTACTAAACAAGTGGCTTCAACTATACTCTTGAATACCATCACCTGTAGATAGGTAAGATGGATTAAAGCGCGGGAGCAATGCTAAAATACTTTATTGCATTAGAAAATTCAGATTACAAAAGATGTGTATTGCCTTAGATGTTGAAACATCAAACATTCATCACATTGAAACACAAATCATTCAATTACAAAGATGATAGATAATGATACAAAACCAACTAAAGCCCCGATATGATTTGGATGGATCTTTGACACATTGGTGGGTCGACCCAAGCTACAAACCCGTAATTGCGCCCTCCTTCATATCAATTTACGCATATCAAAAGAAGAACACCAAAATCGAGCCTTTGAATGATGCTGAACAACATCAGCAGAGAACCAACTTACCTATCTAGTGCAGCGAAAAAAAACGACGCCCAGGTTAACCCGTGTCCAGGAGTTGCGGACGAGTGTTGTTGAACAACATGCGCAGAGAACCATGTTGGATGCAGACTATGAAGTCGATTTCTCCGTTGGATTGTCGATTAAGTCTGGAGAACTAAAGAACTTGATATTCCTCTGCGTATTCGATTTCTTCTCCCACACAAGTGGACTAAACCATAGAATTGGCTACATATTGTTGGTGGGTTTTTTTTTTTTTTTTGGGGGGGGGGGGGGGGGGGGGGGGGTTGTGTATATTTATTTATAAGGGTATTGTTGTAAATTAATAACTTTAACATGTTAACTTTAACTGTGTTAAGCATCGAACGTTTCAGTTCCTGGTTCGAACATTTCAGCCCGTCCGATCACCAGTTTAACATCAAAACGGTTTTAAACATCAAACTGTACTAAACTGGATTAAAGCCAGATTCCCAATAGAATATGCCGGTCCTGTTTTCAAAACAAGGATCATTATTACTTATGGTGTTTACATTATAAAAATAAAATAAAATAAAATAGCTTTTAAAATGATGCATCCTATTGACCCGGTGGTCCAGCAAATTAACATGCTTTTCAAAACAAATTAATATCCTATTGTCAGCCACACTTGAATTCAACAAACAATAAAGGACGACTTAAAATTATATAAAAACAAGTAGACTATAACGTTAAGTTATATGAAAATAAAAACCAAATAATTTAGTTATGAAAATAAGCCGAGTGGAAATAATACAGAAATAAAGGAGTGTTTGTGAATTACAATAGAATGAAAAGAAAATATCATAGTATTTAAATGAGGGTAGGAAAAACTAAAAATGATAAGAAGAATTATCATCCATTAAATCTTAGATACAAAAGCTAAGAAAACTTGATAATATATTGATAAATAATTGAAACTTTAAATGATAGATCAATGTTATTTTAGTATTAATCATTTTTCAAGTTTCATATTTTTTTTAAACATTTGTAACTTTTACATACAAAATTATTTTTTAAAAAAAATTACAACATAAAAACATGCGTTTTTTAATCTTTAAAACGCCTATAATTTTCATATATAAAAAACGAATTTTTTTATGTTATTTCAGCTCATTTTGTAATATTTATCAGTTTATTGTGTAATATCAGGTACTTTGTGTTATATCAGGTCATTGTGGTATTCATCAAACCATTTTGGCTAATGTTAACCATTTTGTTATGCATTGTGTTTTTAAAATGATGAATTTCAAATAACATAATGCTGAAAATGTAATTTTTTATGTTTTTTAATTTATTTTGTAATCCTGATGAGGGCATTATATAATCCTCATCAAGCAAATCATTGTGTCTAATGCTAATCATCAAGTCTGGTGCTAGTTATTGTGTTACCCATTGTTTGTAATGTTAACCATTGTGTTTTTTAAAATGATTATTTTCAAATAACACAATGCTTAAAGTGTAACTTTTTTAACATTTTTACCAGTTCATTGTGTAATCCTGATCATGTCATTATGTAATGCTCGTCAAGCAGCTCATTGTGTCTATTGCTAGTTATCAAGTCTAGTGTTGGTCATTGTATTACCCATTATGTCTAATGTTGACTATTGTGTGTTATGCGTTGTGTTTTTTAAAATGATAATTTTCAAATAATACATTGCTAAAAATGTAACACTTTTACGATTTCTAATTCGTTGTGTAATTCTGATCCGGTCATTATGTAATTCTTATCAAGTAACTTATTGTGTTTATTGCTAATCATCGAGTTTATTGCTAGTCATTGTGTCTAATGTTGAGCATTGTGTTATGCATTGTGTTTCTATAAAATGATGATTTTCAGATAACATAATAATGAGAAATGTAATTTTCTTTTACGTTTTTTCTAGTTCATTGTGTAATCCTGATCATGTTATTATGTAATATTCGTCAAGCAGCTCATTGTGTTTATTGCTAATTATCGAGTATAGTGTTGATCATTGTGTTACCCATTGTGTTTAATGTTGATTATTGTGTTATGCATTGTGTTTTTTTAAAATGATGGTTTTCAAATAACACAATGTTAAAAATGTAACTTTTTTACGTTTTTCAGTTCATTATATAATCATGATCATGTCATTGTGTAATCCTTATCAAATAGCTCTTGCGTCTATTGCTAATTATCGAGTCTAGTGTTAGTTATTGTGTTACCCATTATGTATAGTATTGATAATTGTGTTATGCATTGAATGATTATTTTAAAATAACATAATAATGAGAAATACAAATTTTTTATGTTTCTAGTTCATTGTGTATTACTTATCAGGTAATTGTGTAATCTTCATCAATTCAGAAGATTACATAATGACCTAAAGAAATTACATAATGAAAAAAAACATGAAAGAAAAACTTTGTTTTTTATATCAACACTATAGACGTTTTAAAGATTGAAAAATGCTTGTTTTTATGCTGTATTTTTTTTTTAAAATAATATAGTATGTAAAAATTATGAATGTTTAAAAAAAGGGTGGAACTTGAAAATGGGAAACATTAACAATTTTGTCCCCAACCTAATTTTGATCGAAATGACACGTTTTGACATTTTAATAATTTTTACAATTTTTTGTTTTTGTAGACTTTGTATTTGAACATTTCCTTTTAAATGATGGATAGATTAGTGACGTGACAAGTGACCGAACGAGTATTTAGCAACATACATTAGAGATAGAGATGCTTGTAGTTCCTATAATATCCATGCACTTTGTAACTATCACTTAATTAACATATATAATTTCAAACACAATTGATTACATTTTAACTTTTTCACACGTACGTCCCTACAATACAACAAAAGATTTTACGTTCTTTTACCAAGTAAAAATCACACGATATCGATAAAAGTATATATCAGTCCATAAGATATCACTTTAAATTTCACGCTTATCATGTGTTTCTAAAACATCTCCAAACTATAATTTATTTTCATTTTAATTACCTTATTTTATGCTTTCCATAGAAACAAATATTGCATATTCTTACATACAAAATATCACAAAACTATTTATATATTAGGACGAGACATTAGAGGTTGTTAGAGAGTTTCTTGTTTAGGATGTTTTGTTTATTAAATTTAATTTCCGACCTTAGGATTATTAGAGGTGTTTGGGCATATAAAGAATTCATAACCACCTTTGGAATGTAATTATGTAGTTTTAACATTCCCTCAAACACACCAATAAGCTTTAAGTTTTCACACAAATCCCATAAGTTAATAGATATATGTCATAATGCATGCGAAATTGACACGTTATATGCAAACTTACATCTTTAGTTGTATACAATTAAAAAAGATGTCTTCTTTGTATATGAAGGTTGAATGCAAACACTTTCATAAGGTTAACTAAAGCACATTGCAATCTCTCTTTTTTTAACCTAATCTTTTAGTTTTTTGAATATTGTTTTCTTTCTATTAAAGTAGATATGCTTAATTAACAAATTAAACATAAAAAAGTTTAAAATTTTAGTAAAATATGAGAAAGATATAATAATGGATCCAATGACTTAAAACTTATATCTTACATATAAATAGCTACTATTAATTAAAGAAGATCATATGTATAAAGAATACCTTTTTATTTAAATCATTCCTTAACACCCTTAGTATGGTTGGTTGGTTCGGTTGAACAAAAGAAAATAAAATAAAAAACACTAAATAACCTATTCTAATAACAGCTCCTCTGGAAGGTGAGTCAGGTGGGGTTCAAACTTCACAATCATCTCGTTTGTAGAGATGATGTATGGAGAAGAAGAAAATGCACATATTTGAGAATAGTTTCGTAAATTGGCTACAGTGAGGTTGAAGCTAACCAAATCTGGAACAGGGTCAATTTTGCCCGTCTTTATTAACGTGACAGACACGTCAACGATAGCGGCTAATGACACAGAAGTATCATCGGTGATAAATGTGGCATTCACATTACGTAGTGCAACACTAGAGACTTTGACGTCTCCGGCATTCAGTATGATACGGACTATAAACACGTATAGTAAAAAAACAAACACCGGACTAAGAAAATATAAAAATGAATATGGAAAACGAGAGGTGTCGGCAGGAGCAGGAGGAGCATCGACTATATCCATTGGGGTGATTCTCGGAGCAGCCATGGTCAACAAGTAATGTGGAATGTTATGATTGGGAAAAGCTAGTAAGAAACTCAAAGAAAGAGAGATTAAAACTCACTAACAATGAATGGTTCCTACAAATTTGGTTTTTCGTGAACTGATCACTTATCCTATCTTTTATAATGGTTCCTATCCCCCTTTATTTCTGTGATTTTCATACAAACGAATATCTTATATAGTTACATACAAAATATCACATAATTATTTATATTTTGGGATGGAGACATTTGCGGTTGTTTAAGAGTTTCATATTAAAGATTGTCTTTTTAAGCTTAAATTTACCACCTTTAGCTTATTGAAGATGTTTAGCCATATTAAGAATGCACAACCACCTCTGAAACATCAATATGCGTTTTTTAAATCCCTTCAAACACACCTATAAGCTTTTAACTTTTCACACAAATCTTATAAGTTAATAGATAATATATGTCATAAAGCATGCAGAATTGACACGTTATATGCAAACTTACAATTTTCGTTATATGGAGTGCAAAATTAAATAACATCTCTCACTCAAGCTATCTCAAAGCATCATCATCCGATTATCAGATACCATTAAGTACTAACAAATTTTTATGTCTATACAATTATACAATTAAAATATGGTGTCTTCTATGTATAAGAAGGTTGAATGCAAACATATTCAAAAAAAAATAACTAAAGCAAGGGGCATCTTAACATTATTGAGGCCCTGAACAAACTAAAAGAATTAGGGCCCCTTTGTGGTTGTTACGATCTGTTCAAAACAGGACTGACTTTAGACCGAAACTTAAAAGTAGGAACGAACAATCAAATGGTCACAAGTCTAGATAAATTTAACCCACATAAATTTATTACTGGTCAAGCTATAAAACCAGTGACGGAGCTTGAACCACACCTTGGAGGAGCGGGGGCGAAAGTAAACTATGATCAACAATAATGTATGTTAATGATAGAACTTGAATTCTGTATTTTGAAAAACTTTGAAACAGTTGAGGTACGTTCACGAAGTGTTTGAATTGCCTAAAATTTGTATGCATGAGAAAAAGTGAGGTGTATTCTGATTCAATATGTTTGAAATATTCAAATGTATTGTTGTTCAAGAACAACCCAATGTATAAATTATAAGGCATGGAGTCTACTTGGTGTTCAATCAATCCCTATGTCTCTATGATATGCAGCATTAGGACTTTGGTCGTTGGTTTTTTCGGCCTACAAAGTCCTGTTAAAAAAATGTGATGCTGGGATTTGAACTTGTATCTACAAGGAAAGAATGTGAACTTAACATTGAACAATATCAATACGAAGTGTAATTTTCGTACGAAGCGTATGAAGTCACAAGGACGTGACACGTGTTTTCTGGCGGAGGGGTAGTTTCATCCGCGTCACAATTACGTATATAATGTACATAATTACGCAAGATATATGTATTATTACGCAGGATATATTTGATATTATGCAAAGTAAAATTACTCGCGTTATAAAAATAATTACGCAAGTTATATTTATAATTACGCAAGTTATGTTGATAATTACGCAAGTTATGTTGATAATTACGCAGTGAATAATCACGCAAGTTATACGCACAACACATAGACTTTTTTTAAACGTTGTTTTAAAAAAAATATAGCAATACTGTACTCATATTAAATAGGATAAAATATTTGTTTTTATGGTATATATATATATTTTTTTTTAAATAATACCATATGAAAAATTTATATGTGTTTAAAAAACGGGAGGAATTTAAAAAAAGTTAACAATTGTAGGTTATTTCCAATTCTACCCATTCAGTCACATTCTCTTGTTTGATTATTCTATCTTAAATCTGAACGTTTAATATTTTAAATCAGCGGTCCTCGTTACTTCGTACGCTTCGCACGAATTATAGGATTTGTACCGTAAACTTTCCCTATATATATATATAGGGTTAGGATCATTACAGAACTATTTTTTATTTTCAGAACCACAAAACCATTGATTTACATAAATTTGAATTAAGTCTGGTGATACTTGAGCTATTTTACATATGTGTATATCAGACATAAACAATAAACTATGTAAAACAACTAAATATCACCAGCTTTAACTTACATTTATGTAAATCAATGGTCCTTTTGGTTCTGAAAATAAAAAGTGGTTCAGTAATGATCCTGACATTATATATATATATATATGTATATATATGTATATATACACTACAACAATTTAGCTCTGTCACGACGACATCTATAGCGACGACATAAGTCGCTGGTATAGTTTGGTCTATAGCGACGACATGTCGTCGCTATATAGTAATAGGGATTTTTGACTGGTCAAACTCTATACCGACGACTTGTCGTCGGTATATAGTTGGCGGGCTTCAAAATAATACGCGGGATTTATGAAAATTCCTATACCGACGACATATCGTCGCCACAGGTGAGGTTATTTAGTTTTTTATTTTTTTTCTATCTCAACTTACAGATTTAAAAAAAAAAATTAAAATCCAATTTTCCTGACGACATGTCGTCGGGATAGATAAAAAATATAAAAAAATAATTTCTCTGTGCCGACGACATGTCGTCGGGACAGGTTTTTTTAATTTTTTTAATTTTGACTCTATAGGGACGACTTTGTTTTACTCTATAGGGACGACATGTCGTCGCTATAGAGTGCAGACCCCTTAAATCGCATTTCAGACCTTCTGCTCATTTTTCCACCCAAAAAAAACCCAATTTTTCTCACGATTTTCATCTCGGTTTATATACGTATTTGGTATCAAATTGAAGTGTTTGAAGGTAAGAATGATGTTATTTTACTATAATGAAGTTATATAATCTTGTTTTTATAAGTTTTATCTAAATTTTATGTTTTAGGTGGGATTAAAGTTTAAAGCTTGAAATTAAAGGATTTGAAGATTTGAAGGTATGAAATTCGTTTAAAGCTTATGATTTAAGTGTTGTTTAGTGAATATGTTTGTGATTAGGTTTGTATGATTGTAAAAGTGTATATATATGTTAGTGTATGTAAGTTTGATGGTAGATTAGGTTATGCACACCAAGTGTTTGATGAAATGCCACTATATATATTTTCATGGTTTTAAGTTTGTATGTATTTTTATATGTGTTAATTTATATGTATATGGTTTGATGTATTTAGTTGTTTATGTATATGTTTATATGTATGTAATTATGTAAATTTTGTATGTGAATGTTTGTATGTATTTATGTTTATATGTTTGTTCATTAGTATATTATATGTTTGTTTTTTGTAATTGTGTATGTAAGTATGTTGTATACTTGTATGTTTTTGTATACTTGTAAGTGTGTATGTAAGTATGTTGTATACTTGTATGTAAGTATGTTTGTATTTTTGTAATTGTGTATGTAGGTATGCTTTATATTTGTATGTTTGTATACTTGTAAGTGATTATGTGTTGTGATTATGCTTGTATGTATGTATATGTAAGTGTATATGAATTTAATGTTAGTACATCTTTGTGTATATGTTAATTGATAAAGTTGTATTTCCATGTTTTATAATACCATAGATATGACAATTGATAAGAGTTGGATTAAATTGCGAAATCGGAGTTCTCCGGAATTTATAAAAGGTCTTCGTAGTTTTCTAGAAATTGCCAAGAACCATATCGATAGTTTAGGAAAAGCTTTTTGTCCGTGTAAACGATGCTGCAATGGGTGTCGGCAGGATCTGGATATCATTTATGCCCACATACATGACAATGGGTTTTTACAATCATATAAGACGTGGACTTATCATGGTGAGAAACATCCACGTGCTTCAGAAATAAAAGACTTTTTTGCTCCAAGAAAATCAATTCCAGCAACAAATAATGAGATGTTTGATGTAATTGATGATGTTATGGCGGAGCAGAATATTAACAAAGAAAATGTAGACGAAGGTGGAACTGGTTTTGACCTGGAGTTTGATGCATTATTTAAGGAGCTGAATACCGAGTTATACCCCGATTGTAGTTGGATGTCTTCTTTAAACTTTTTAGCAAAATTAATGCATATCAAGGTTATCAACAAATGGACGGATAGTTCATTTAACCAACTTTTAGAGTTTTTGAGAGTTGCATTCCCTAAAGATTGGAAAATTGGTAGTCGACTTAAGCTACTTGCCTATGAAGTCGACTTTAGATGTTGGTGAATCAAATGCACAATTCATTGATGATGAAATTTTTATTGATGATAATGAAGAAGATGAAGATGAAGACAAATACAATTCTTGCGAGGAAGATGATATAAATGATGATAACGAAAACGACGAAGAAGATGATCCAGTAGATACCCTTTATTGTAGTGAGGATTCCGATTGAAAGTATGTTTATTAATTTTGTTTAGGTTTATTGTTTATGTTTATTATTATATATTTACAACATAATTATTTAGATTGAATGAAATCAAAAACTTAAATAATAGATGGATAAAATAGAATTAGATCTAAAAATCAAGAGGCATGTTAAAGAAAATATAAGAAACCAATTTTGATACTGTTTGATATCTTGATGATTGCATAATGATAATATTACCCTTCATGTTAAATTCTAAATATTTTCATGTGTCCTTCTCATATTACTTTTTAGGCTTTTTAGCAAAATCAATTATTTTATTTGAACCATATATATATATATATATATATATATATATATATATATATATATATATAAGGGGATTCATATAAAAATAATATTTGCCTAAGAAGTATAAGAAGAAATGAGGTTATGACATGTGCCAAAACTAGAAAATAGGATTAAATGGTATTTTGGTTTGTTAACCATTTAGTCTAATTTATTTTCTACTTTTAAAAATGTAGCACATCTCTTTTACACACCATCTTCACCCATAAACACTATCAACAATTAACCTCAAAATACAATAAAAGCCTTGAGATCTCTCATCGTCTTAAACTCTATAATTACATGCAACAACTAATCGGTGACTAGAGGTGTTGACTTGAGCGGTGGGTGTTAAGCGGTAGTGTTACAATACAATAATTCGGTAGTCAACAATAAAGGGGTAATCGGAGGTAATGAATAGTGACGGTGGATGACATTGATGATCAGTGATACTCGAATGCCATTTGTTTTACATAATCAGTTTGTCACTTAGATTGTTCAAGCACGAAACGACACATAGATTGTCGTTCTAACGTAAAACATCACAAAACGTGTTATATTAACGCAAAATAGTACAAAATATTAAAACAACAAAGAAAGTGTTGTTTCTATGTTGTTTGTTGTTTTGATATAATACATCACGAAAACAACACATGATATTTTGTTGTTTTGACGCAAAAACAACATAGAACATGTTAAGCAAAACATCATAAAACTGTGCCGTTTGACGTAAAACGGCACAAAACTATGCCGTTTGAAGCAAAACGGCACAAAACTGTGCCGTTTGAAGCAAAACCGCACAATTTTGTGTTGTTTTTATGAAATACTGTACAAAAACGTTAAAATATAGCACAATTTATCATCATTTGCTCTTTTCTATTACATAAATAGCAATACTATACTTATTTTAATGAGTAAAAATACTTGATTTTATGGTGAAATTTGTTTTAAAAAAAATCTAGTATGAAAAAGTTATAAATGTTTAAAAAAATTGAGAAAAACTCGAAAAAGTCAACAAAAATGATTACATACCCCAAATACCCTTCCACATTTTTCTTTACTACAATTTTATGTTAACCATTGGTTGAAAAATAGAAGGGTAAGAACATTTTTAGCCTTCTTAGGTAACCTCTCTCTCTCTCTCTCTATATATATATATATATATATATATATATATATATATATATATATATATATATATATATATATATATATATATATATATATATATATATATATGTGTGTGTGTGTGTGTGTGTGTGTGTGTGTGTGTGTGTGTGTGTGTGTGTGTCTAATGGACTAATTTGATTATAATATATCCATAGTATGTAAATTTTTTTCAGTTGGAGGTCCTATAAATTCGGGGCCTTTAGCAACAACTTATTTTTTTGTATAATAGGCCCGACCTAGATACCCGAAACCGACCAACGCTGATGGCCTAATCGATTACGCTAGTATCGGTTTGATTATTCAAATACCGTGAACAACCCGGAACCGGTTATATCCATACAGGGTTTTGGCTATGGGGGTGTTCAGTATTAGAAGGGGGTTTGAAAACTCAAAATTCAGTTCAATTCGATTCGGAATCACCAATTCAAAGATAGATTCGAATTTTCAAATTTGAATTCGATTCGATTCGAAGTTTTGTATCGAATTCGAATTGAGTTTCGAATTTGTGATTTTCAGTTCGATTCGATTCAAAATTCAAATTAAAAATATACACATAATTTATAGGGAAAGTTGACGGTACACAGTGATATATTTGTGTGAAATGTACGAAGCAAAAATAACCATTAATCTAAGAGATAAATGGTCAGACTTAAGATGGAACAATCACGCAAGACATTTGCCTGGATGGGGTACATTTGGAAATACCCTACAATTGTTGACTTTTTTCAATTCCCCCCCCCCCTGTTTTTTTAAATGTGTATATCTTTTTATACGATATTATTTTTTTAAATACATCACAAAATTAAGCATTGTGTCCTCTTTTATATGAGTATAGTATTGCTATACTTTTGTTTAAATTAATGATTTTTTAAACACGACTATGTGTTATGCGTATAATTTGCTTTATTATTAACTGCGTAATTATGAAAGTAGCTTGCGTAATTATAAACCTAACTTGCGTAATTATCATATAACTTGCGTAATTATTTTTTATAACGTGATTAATTTTACTTTGCGTAATAATAAATATAACTTCTATGATAATAGACTTAGTTTGCCTAATTATGAATGTAACTTAAATAATTATGTACTCTATATGCGTAATTGTGGAGCGGACGAAACTATCCACCCGTCAAAAAACATGTGTCACGCCCTGGTGACTTTGTATACTTCGCATGAAAATTACACTTTGTATAGTAATCGGTCTCATAATTTATATGTATACATATAATATACTTACTTATTTTATATTTTATATAAATGAATTGTGTATATACATATTTATTTAATTTATATTTTAACACCTTAAATTTCTATTTCTAATTTCCTAACTTCGATTTCTTCTTTAGTTCTATTATATACTAAAGGTTATTAGTTTTGAAAAATAAAATTAAAATAGTATTTTGGGTGAATTCATATTCGATTCGAATTCGACAATCAAATTCGAATCGGATCGAATTCGAACTTGGTTTTGAATTTGTATTCGAATACAAATAGAATCTATTCGAATTCGTATCCAAATTCAGAAAATCAAAATTCTAATAATTTCGATTTGAATAATTTGAGAATTCAAAATTTGATTCGTTGAACACCCCTATTCGGTAATAGTTGACCAACTTGAAAGCTTTGCATCGGAACCATCGGTTCTCGGAAAAAAAAACCCAACGTGCGTACCTTAAGCCACAGGGCTCTTATCCTACAAAGCTCTTATGCTACAAAGTCCTATAAAAAGGAATGCTGGGATTTGAACTCGTAACTACAAGTAAAGAATGTGAATCACTTACCATAGAACAATATATCCATAGTTTGTATGGTTTAATTAGTTGGAGGCCGGGGGCCCTAAGCAACACCTTATATTTATATATCAAGGGTCGGCCTATATAACCGGAACCGACCGACCCTAACGGCCTAACCGGTTACACCAGGTATGAGTTTTATGATTCAAAGACCGTGTACAACCCACAACCAGTTATACCCATACCGGGTTTTTGCAATAGTTGATCAACCCTGAAATTGGCGTCGCACCATAACCACCGTTCTAAAAAAACATGTGTAACCCTATTTCTATATTTTTTATTATATATTTGTTTACAATAAAAAAATTGAGCTCATGTGGCTGCAGAGGTGGATGTACATTGAACCGAGGGGTAGCCTTTGCTACCCCTCAACTTTTTACGAGTAGTTTAAAAAAATCACCGTTTTATGTAAAAAAAAATTACGGTTTTATGTTACCCATGAGAAAATATTACGTTACCCCTAATATTTTTTTAAAACACAACACTTCATAGAAAGTTTTAAATTTTATACAAAATAATCTTACATTTATAAAAACATTACATTTTATCAAATCATAAATAACAAATAAACCCCAAAATACCTAATAGTCCAATACAATAATAATTAACAAACCTAAAATAATAATAAGCTCAAAAAATATTAAACAACTTAAAAAACCTAACTAACCCAAATACCCTTAACCCAATCAAACATAAAAACTAAAAAAAAAACACCATCTATCGCCCACATGCCCCCATCAACCATTCGTCCCTTTTCACAGGCTACAGCCAGTCAGCCACCATCCACCCACACCACCGATCACCCCACATCCCCGCCATCGTCCTGCCGACCACCTTTAAACTACCGCCTACTGCAGTGGCCATTGCACAGCCCGCATGTGATCTTTCACCAATTCACCGCCCATTTCAGGGTAACAATTCTAGTTTTTTTTCTCTATCACACTATGAAATTAGGGATATAGGTTTTATGTTCTTCAATTTATAATATTTAAGTGTTATTTGTTATAAAAGCTAATTGTTCTTTGGTTCAATTTCTAATATTTAGGGTTATGTAATTAGATATATGAAGTAGGGATTTGAAAGATGAATTAGATATTTGATATTGAAATTAGGTATTTAAATTATATTATTTCTAAGTGCAATTTGTAATCTTATTGTGTTATTTGTTATAAAATTAGGGACTTAAAAGATGAAAAAACAAGTTCTTATGACAATTTTTTAAAATAAAATTTCAAGAGTAGGATATTGGTTCTAATAATGATGATGATATTGGGTCAAAAACTTCTTTGAGTTCAATTTCTTCGGGTTCATTTCCTTCGATCCCAAATGGATTTGATTTGAATGATACTCCTTCGAAACCCTTTATTAATATAAATGTACGGTAAAAATTTTTTTTACATTACCCATGAATTTTACTTTTCGATCCGCTACTGTGTGGCTGGGCATGCAGGTCTCCATTCGTGAGGTGGAGGTTCGACTCCCTCCCATGCCTTTTAATCCTGTTTCTACATCCTGTGTTTTTTTAATATTTATTACTAGGTTAACACCCCATGTATTACACAGATTGAATAAATAAAATATTAAATAATTAGTAATAAAAATTTATGAATTAAAAACCATACTTGAAGATAAACTATGATTATAATTACGTATAAATAGCTACATTATGTAAATAAAATATAATGTATTTTCTTAAACTTTTATTTTATAAAAAAGTTGTAGTTTTTAAATATTTTGTTATGGTTAAAAAAAGTTCGTTGTATTTTGTATTTTATAAAAATTTGTGTTTTTAAAAAGTGTGTTTTAATTAAAAAAAGGTTTTTAATATATTAAATCATACATTGTTTATTTGAAAATGGTATGAGTAATATTATTAGTATTCAATATTATTATTAATAATAAAAAGAAACGAGAAATTTAATATGATGAGACTTGTAATTGTGTTACGTCTAATCTTATTTTTTCTTTATTATAGCCCGACAGACAGACAGATAGATAGGCTAGAAAGTCATTCATTAAAGGGATTATAGATAGTAATAACTCGAATAATTATAATACGATATTTCAATATAAGATATGATTAAAACTATACATATGTAATAGTTCAAGAAATAAAACAATTATACTATTTTCTGAAACTCTCTTATCTAAATAGTTTCATTTTTAAACATTTTTTTAAGATTTTTTTTTATAAAAATCTATTTTTTTAAATAAAAATCTTGTTTATTAAAAACTCTAGTTCGTAATTATTCTGGTTGTTACTGTTTTTAGAAATTTTTGCATTTTTATATATTTTTTAAAAGGACCGATTTAAAATATTTTATTTCAAAAAGGTTTAGTGTTTTAGAAATTTTCATATTATATAAAAATTTGCTTTTTTTATTATTTCTATAAAAAGATGTGATTTCTAATTTTCTTAATAAATCTATTTTGTATAAAGATAACTTGATTTTAAAAAATCTAGATGAGATAGAGAAATATAACAATTAATAAATTTAAATTTTAATAAGAGAGAAAAGTTAGTTAAAGTGTTTAAATTACTATAATGCTATTTTGAAGAGAAAATGATTTAAGAATATCTGGAAAGAACATGTGGTAAAAAGATGGATTAAAAGAATGACAAGTAGTAAAACAAATATTTTTTTATTAGATACAATAGATTTTAGTTTTTATAATTAGTGTTGGACATATTTTGTTTTTATTTTATAACCTTCAACACATAAGTTTTACTTCAATTATGAGTATGCGGCTTGGATATAAGTTTTCTTTAAAACTATGTTGGGTCAAATATGATATACTTATTATTTTTTATTTTTAAATTCATTTTGGTGTTTTTTAACGTTTATATTTACAACGTAATGTTGTTGCTTGTGACTATGTGTTTGTACTCTCTATTTGTGGTTACACAACTTTTAATTTCAATATAGAGTATTCATTACTCTTTGAATTTTTTTTTTTTTAAATTTTCACAACGCCATTCTTGAGATTTTAGAAGCCCTATACGAGTAGTAAAAATGGGCAGTCAAAATAATAAACTATATAAAATAAAAATATTCATTAGCATGACAATAATTATTATAACAATAAACAAAACAAAATTACAATATCAAAATAAATTAATTTACATTGTTAAATAAATCGTGATTCTCTTCTATGATTTTTAAAAACAAAGTACAAATGGTCATTAAAAAAATAAAACTACATAAATAAAAAAGATTAGTCTCAATACGCATCTTATCAACATTTGCCTACAAAATAATTGTAAGTGTATACATCTAAAACCGTAATTCGAAATCAACTCATAATCATAATCAAAATATAAAAAGCAAATTAATCTGCAAAAAAATCATATATCAAAAATTAAATTCATAAACGTATACTTCTTGCGTCACATAAATTAAAATTATACATCAACCCTTAAAAAGTTATCAATTAGGTGCACTTCCTGTTCTCGACTCTCGTAATGCCTAATCCCTTTTTGTAGATTACCGCAACATGAGTTTGGCTGCTACTTTATTTGTTTGTTTATTTAATTAGGTTTAGACTTTAGAATATATTTGGGTTAAACGGGTTTTGATGGCCTAAACTTATAAAATTGGGTTATAATATTTGGGTTATAATTACATGATTGGTTTCTATGGTATGCCTATTAAGGGTTCATCCCAGCTTTTAAAAAATTATATCATTGATCTCATTTGTTTGTCAAATCATAATATGAGTAGTCATTCGCACTAATATATGTTAAATTTTTCTGTTAAATGAGTATTAAATGAGTTTTCTACTCCTAAATTAAGTGACAAAATGCATAAAGTATATGTATTAATACGTGGGACCCACTTACTTTTTGATTAATTAAATAGATTATTAAAAGGTTCTAATATGAAGACACCCTATCTTATATATCGACACCTTATATACATCTTGATGACACATATAATAAAATTCAACACCCCATATACTAATGATAAAAAAGTTAATATTTTTAGAAATTAACGGTATTGACGAAAAGGAATGGAAATTTACAGATTTCCTAAAAAAATTACTTCTTGTTTACATTTTATATTTAAAATAAACAGTTTATTATTATTTTATTATTATCAAAGTCTCAAATAATGTATTTATTTATTAAATTTAGTTAAATCAGTTAAATTACATATTTATGTAATTAAAATATTTCACTCAAAAATTCCCACCTAAAACTTTCATTTCCCAACTAAATTATAGTTCACAAGTCATTCCCCAAGTAACATTTAATCCATTTATAATGTAAACTCGAACCCGTTTACGTAAATCATATAATGAAATGAATCAATTAGTCATATTATTAATTGTGTTTCAAACATAATAAATATACCAGTTATTCAATTTATAATTATTTTATGATTTAAAATTAAAATTATTTAAATTTATAAGGTTTATTAGTAATAATGAGACTTTAAATAATAAAAAATAATTAAATTATAAAGTTTACAAGATTAATAAAATATAAAGTTTTATAAACTATCAGTATGATTATTATTCAAATAAAATATTATAACGTTAAAGGGGTTTAACATTGTATTTTCTAAAACTTAAATTAGAATGTTTTACATGAAATGATAACAATGGCAAACTACAAAGGACCAAATGCAATATCTTTAAACTACAACAACAACTACAAGAACAACAACACAAAATAACACTAAAAGACACAGTCGGAATTATGTCAAAAATTTATCGGTATTTCAATGATTTCCGACAAAAAATGAAATATTGTTATTAAGCTTTGATGTATTTTTACTTGTTATACCCCCTCTTTTAAACTGTGAGATAAATACAATTTAACCATTTTGTTTTATTTTTGTCCTTTTTATGTCTTTTGTCATGAATTTTTTATAATAATATTAATTTATTCTTTCTAATATTCAAAAATTCAAATCTTAAATTTATTTAAACTCTCAAGATAACTTACAATATTTTTCTACAGGAATTACAACTTTATTGTCATAACTTTTTTATGGGTTCGTTTTCTTATATAAACATAGTTATTTTTCTTGAAGTTCGACATGAACTCTTTTAATTAATTCATTGTTTATATAAGCTTTGTACAATCATCATTGCACTTGTTGTAATACTTAAATTTACATAAAGGTATTTACATTCTTATATTTATAAACGTCTCATTGTAAAATTTTAACACGTTGGTTTTTTATATGAACTTTCAAGTATCGTCAATACACTTGCTCTAACGTTGTTTTACGTAAAGGTTTTAGTGCATGTCGCAACGCACAAAGACTTGATGCTAGTTGAATTCATTATTTGTATATGTATTGTTTGTTGAGTCATATACTATTTTATTCTTTTTTTTTAATTTTGTAAACGAACATCTATTTAATTTTAAATACCAAACATGATTAAATATAAGAACCGGAAGATTGTTTTATCAATATATAATTACTACATATAATATCATTTTATATTACTACATATAATATCATTTTATAACCTGAAAAAACTATTTAAAAATAAATAAAAAATTTTAGGGGTAAAATATGATAAATGTTAAAATTTAAGGGGTTATGTGTAGCCTCTCCCTGTTATTAATAATGTTTGGTCGGTATGTTGACTTTTATGTTCGTCGTTATTTTGTCGCAAATTTGTCATAAATTTCAAGAATTTTTCTTTTGAAAGATTTGGTTAGAATTTTCGACAACTTTTTTTTATTTGTTAGAATATTATGACGGAAATTTCCCTATTTTCTAGTAAAAAAGCTAATAATTCCCTAGGACGTCAATGGTTCAAATTTTATTAAATGTTAAAAGTATAATTGATTAACTAGTAGAAATGATTACACGTTGCGGCGGTAGAACTGTTGCGCGATTTTTTGGGAACCCGATTTTAGTCAGTATCGGCTCGCTGCGTTATGACGTAAATTAAAAAAATCAAAATATAATTATTGAAAAAATTGAATGAAAGAAAACAATTACTTATATTACAAAAGTCTTTAATACAACTATATTATCCCAACAAGATTAGTAAAAACATGGGTGGTATTTATGGTCGGAAATTACTTATTACCTAGATTTTAAGGGGATTTCGTTTTATGAATGCAACTTAGAGTTTTATATTCATCAGAGACAGCTTTCGATGATGATTTGTATAAACCGGAGAAAGTTAATGGAGAAACTGTCACCACAAATTATCATCTTGATTGTTATTGAGCTGTTAACAACCGGTAAGGGAAATGGGAAGAGAGGTGCTCAATCGCAATGAATGAACGGCGTTGAAAGTAAATGGTGATTTTTTTTGGCCACATGTATATGCTTTAACATTTGTATTATAAGTATCATATGTTATAATTTATTGTAAGGACATGAATGGAATAAAATGATTATTTTTTTAAAATTTAAGCATGACTTTTCATATAAGTGTCTTAATTCATATGTAAAATTATCATTTATCCTCGTTTCACTTTTATTATAAAAGATATACATAAATAGAAAACCAATAATTATAAGAAAACCAAAGAAAACCACGAAAACCACGAAAACCAATAACATAATTTATTAATTTTATGTTATTTTAATTGTTAAAAGGGTATTTAAGTATTTGTTACATATATGTTGAACATAAATACGAGAATGAAGAGTTTTACGTAAACGTAACACTATCTTAAATGAAAAAAAGTTACATATACGTAACCTATATGTGACGTATATGTAAACCAATGCTATGGTTTTTCATTTGACCCATACCCTTATTTATATATACACATACATAAATATAAATGGTAGTTATAAAAAATGTATAAGTTATGTGGCCGATTTCATTGGTCTTCTTTAGTTTTCACATAACATTGTGGTTTTCTTAAGATCCCTCCTCTATATAGATATATAAGTTATATACTTAAATATTTAAATAAATTAATACTTAATTAAATAGTATTTAGTTATAAAATATAATTAGTAAATATAAATTTAAATGTCAATTGTAGTATCTTAAATAAAATTAAATTTAATAAAGCGAATTAAATAATATCATATTATTAAATAATGTATTAATAATGTTTATTAAATACATAAAAGAGATAAGGGCAAAAATATCAAGGTATATAAAATTTAATAGATAAATTTACCATATTGCCTCTAAAGTGTCTTAAAATCTTAATCGAATTTATATTTTACTCTTCTTAAATGTCTTGCACTTCTTTGTATATGTTGCTTCAAAACTTATATGTTTGTCAAAATTACATCTCTATCGAAGGAGATGTATTATATAATAATATAGATATAAGTATTTAAATAAAATAATACTTAATTTAAATAGTATTTAGTTATAAAAATATGATTAGTAACTGTAAATTTAAATGTTAATTTATCTTATTATAAATAAAATAAAATTTAATAAAATGAATTAAATAATATCACATTATTAAATAATGTATTAATAATATGTATTAATAATACAATAATTAGAAAAAGTTAATTAAATAGGGACAAAAATAGAACTATTATAAAAAACACTTTTACTCTATGATTAAATGTTATATATATGTCTTACACTTTGAATATAATTATCATCTTATCTTTTTAATATGTATTATATAGTAGTATAGATATAGATAAGAATAGATTAAATGTTATTAAAAAAACAAAAAAAAACTATATAATGAAAATAACAAAGTAGTATATAATTTGTTTATAAATGAAGCATATTCTATAATAAATGTATAAATGAAACGTTTTCTGTTATGACAACTATAATAAATGTATACGTGAAACGTTTTTTGTTATGATAACTATAATAAATGTATACGTGAAACGTTTTCTATTATGACAAGAAGACAAAGTAGCATTGTTGTTATTGTTGCTGTTATTATTGTTATTATTATTATTATTATAAAGTAAAAAATGCAAAAATAGTTCTTATGGTTTGGTCATGTTGGAAGTTTGGTCCATAGATTTAAAACAAATTATAAATTTAGTTTAGATATATGAAAGTTGGTTGTGAATTTAATTTCCACAGTTAGTGTCCGTTAGTTTTAACAATCTAGGACTAAATCTACAATATAATTAAACCATAAGGAGCAATTGTTCAATTAACTTTAAACAAATTAAATCAAATTTAAGAATTTAAAATAAACTCTAATAGTAAAATTTAATAAGCTTTAAAAAATAAAATAAAGGTTGAAACTCAAATTACATAATATTAAAAATGCTAGCACTTACGATATTTTTGCAAATTGTTTATGGGATCACAAGTTGTAAAGCATTGTGTACAAGTTTGTGATGCGCACGAATTTGTCATACTATTGGTTGCATGTTATAGTTTGATGAGGCTTTGTTGGTATGTTGGTGATCTTATCCTGTTGGGTGAGACTGTTGTTTGACCTAGGCGGTCTCTTTCTTTGACCTAGGCGCTAGATTAAGTTTTCCACGTTCTTCTTAGCCCATAATTTACATTTTTTCATTCCTTATAATTTTCTAAGTCAATTAATTTAATTGAATATAGAGTAACAGAAAATATATTGATTTACAATAAAGAAAATATTTATGGAAATATAAAATACCGTTTCACTAATTAGAAAAATGACAAGATAACAAAAACAATTGAAATAATAACAATAAATATCCCTTCCCCAAAGTTCGACGATTTCACTGTTACGAGCTAATACTGCATCCAATAAATTTTTGTGCAATGATCTTTTCGCGTTTAGATAAACATTTTATCATTGTTTTTTTGTTTTTCTTGCATCATCTGCATCGTCTTATATTTTTAATTTTAATATACTTTTTTTTTATCTTTACATATATTTACATTTTAAATTTAATTTGATTTTTTAACCTTTATTTTATTTTTAACCGATTATTAATTTTTATTATTTGCCTGTATTTCAATTTCTTAAATTTGCTTTTAATCTTCTAAAACTTTTATTTAATTTTTTCTAATTAATTTTTTATTTTTTTGTGAAAATTACATAATTGGTCCCTATGGTTTGATCATATTATGGATTTAGTCCCCAGATCGTTAAAAACTAACGAACTCTAACAATGAGTCTAAATTTGCAACTAACTCCCAAACATTTAGACTAAAGTTACCGCCTTTAAAAACTGTGGACCAAATTTACAATATGATCAAACCACATGAACTACTTTTACAGTTTTTTCTATTATAAATGAAACGTTTTGTATACACTTCTTAACATTAAATCCATATCTTTCTAAAATCAATTATAAATACCATGTATCTAACCTTAAAGACAACTCAAAATACTTTGTACTAAAAATTACTGTTTATAATGGGGAAAAATCTTCTGAGTCTTCTAATATTTTACATGCTATTTACCAATGTTATGAATGGGATTCTTGCCGTCTCTCCAGGAGAATTTTGTGATTCTCAAGGTAAGTAAAACATATCTTAAACATAATTATTTTTACGTTAAATGGTAAAAAAAATATTAACCACTAGCAAAACATGGTTAAAATATAGTTTTGCGCTAATAACTATTTAATGTTTAATACTTTTATTTTGTTTTCAGGTGATGGTTTAAAATCGTATGTTTATAATTTTGCACCAAAGCGTTGCACATACGAGGATTGTAACATACAATGTTATCAGCATAAACCCAGAGAAGGATACGTGGCAATATCAAAATGTGAAGGGACAATTTGCATTTGTTGTATGCATAATTAATTAATGTGTTGCCTTTCTCTTAATTATCTAAGTGAAAATGGTAATAATATGACTACCTTAATGAGTTAATGATTGTGTATTCCCAAACACCATACACAGCATGCACATGTTTTACGCACGACATTGTTCCAAAACATGACGAATTAAAACTTCAATTCTATTTTTTTAACTATAACTAGTATGTGCTCCCGCGCGTTACCGCGGGGTTTTCTCGTAACGCTATGAAAATAATATTATATATTTTTACAAAAAAAACAATATATAAATCATAAGAATTAATAAAACAAAAATAAATGTGTTTGTTGTAACACGAATTTAAATATTAATAATATTACAATAACAATCAATTTGTAAAGTTGTTATATAATCAAATAAGTATTTTAATTGGTTGTTAAACATTATAAAAATACTAATATAGGGTTTTATTCTAATATTTAAACACTTAAATTTGAATTTCAAAATATTATCTTTAAATAAATGTTAATGATTTTTATATTTTATATTCAACTAAATTTTAAAAAATAAAATTATAATAGTTTACTTAGTTACTTTTACGTTTGAAAAAAAAGATGGCAAATATGCTCATTGGAACTCCCCTCTCCAACGTTTCTTTTGTTTTTATCAATTTTTTTTCACCATTTCAGCTTTATCTCCCTCGTAACACTCAAACATCATTCATTCATTTTAAAACAACTACACTCACTCATATCTTTCTCTTTCGGCTTATAGCATTATTTTTTTTAATTGTTTACAAATGTTATTGTTTTCTAGTTTTATGTATTGGAAAATCTATCTATACTAATAAAAAAAGATTTTTGTAGGATACTTGTCACAATTATAGAGCCTCTAGATTTTATTTTTTCGCTTCTCTCTCCTAATAAATATCACATTAACTACAAATGATTTTATTTAATTCTTTTCATATTAAAAATATTTTTTTATTAAATTAAAAAAAGATCTTTTAGCAAATACAATTTGTAAAGAAATAATTTTTTTATAAAATAAGAAATATTTTCAAAAAAAAATATCAAAATTTTAAAAACACAATATATTTTAAAACCTGTGGCTTTTAAAAAATAAAATTATTATGAAAAAAAATTAACAATAAAAAAATTATCAAAAATGACACTTTTTTAAAAAATAGTTTGGTTTGAAACAATTTATTTAAGAACAAACTTTTTTTGAGAAAAACAAAAAAAAAATTAACAAAAGTTTAAAAAATTATATCGTCATTTTATACATAATGTCAATCATATCTTATATCAAAAGATCGTTTTAATTCATTAATTTTTATTAATAACTATTTAATATTTTGTTTATTCAATCCGTGTTACACGAGATACTAACCTAGTATTAATATAGTTCAATGTTGTATTAAATAAATATATTTTTTAAATTTTGGAGTTAAATAAATGGCATAGGAAAGTACAACTAAATAAATAAAAACAAATCTGAATTTGGATCTCAAATTTTAGAATTAACCATTTATAATAGTCCTTTAAAGGTTCAAATTTATCTTAAAAAACTCAGATCTAAAATCACTCTGCATATCTTGATTCATACTCCCCCAAAATCATTTCCTCCTTTGTAAATAGATTGTCTCTCAGATCTCAAACTACTTTCTCAATCGTTCCACCACCACCCAACACCACCTTGCCTGCAACAAACGCCGGCGACACCAACACACCCTCACGGAGACCAAAAGACAGATCCGTCACTTCCGTTGGTGATATTGGTGTCACCGTGAGGGGAGAATGCGTTCTTCAACGGAGAACGCGACGAAGGTGAGGGCCGCTGCCATAGCTCCGGCTTCGGTGGCGGCGGCTTTAGCATCCGCAGCACGACAACTACCGCAACCATCACACCACCACAAGTACATGTTCATTCTAACCCTCCTCCATCACGGCGACCGAAAGATAGACTCGTGGCCGCTGCCATAGCTCCGGCAGCTGCGGCTTCACCGAGCCGGAAACAGTTCCAATCTCAATCATTGCATTATCAGCTTGTAATTACAGTATCATCACTTGTACATTGTGCTTTTGAGACTGAGCTTTTGAAAGTTGTACATATGCTTTGCCTTTGGTACGGTGGCACTGTAGCCACCGACCAAAGGAAATAGTATGTATTATAATTAATACTTTAAACCTTTAAAGAAATTATTCACTACAATCTGCATTCATCACTTAGATGTTAAGAGAATATGATTAAAAAACTAGTGTAGACAGTAAACTTATTACTAAAATGGTGTAGTTAAAAGATTTTTTTGTTTTTCACTCTTAAGCTTATTATATATTTATAAAAATAATCTTATTATATACTTTATAAAAAGAAATTAAATGATACTTATTTCTTGAAACATAATTTAGTAAAATATTTCGAAACTTACTTTAAATATGAAATGTCTTTTAGTTTCCGTAAAAGATTTTAACTTCTTTCACAATTTTGTAATAAAAGTATATATAAAAATATTTGTATATTTTTACGTAATAATTAATATTTAACTAACGATAAATACAATCATAAAAATATGAAGTTGTTATCAAATCCTTTAGCGAAACCTGAACTTTGCACTTTCAATAAAATAATAAAACTACATCGATCATTTGTCCATTTAATTAATAAATGATTTTTTTTCTTTTATTTTTTCAGACAACACAATCTTACATATCAAAAGTAGCTTATAAATATATTTAGGCCAAAATCAAATTTCATGTATCTTATTAACGAATAACGAATTAAAAGATCATTAATTGTTATATAATATAATATTAAAAAACCAAATTGAGGAATAGTTGGACAAAATAAAATAATAAAACTACATCGATCATTTGTTCCATTAATTAATAAATGATTTTTTTTCTTTTTTTTTCAGACAACACAATCTTACATATCAAAAGTAGCTTATAATATATTTAGGCCAAAATCAAATTTCATGTATCTTATTAACGAATAACGAATAAAAGATCATAATTGTTATATAATATAATATAAAAAACCAATTGAGGAATAGTTGGGTTTTGTGTTTGTGATTTTACCACACAAGTTTGTTGAGTGGCATTCCCCCCCCCCCCCCCCCCCCCCCCCCCCCCCCCCCCGATGTTAATACCCACAGAAAAAAGGCTCTCCTCATAGTTACCGCCTTTGTTTTGTTTTGTAGAGAGAGAGAGAGTGCTGGTTGGGTTCTGAACGTCGGTGGAGCCGCCGCTGGCTGACGGTGGCAGGTCGTCGCCGCCTCTCGCTCTTTGTTCACTCAACATCTGTCGTCATCGATTGCATGGCGTGTCACGACGACGATGACGTCTCGCCTCCTACTTGGCTGCCCATCCTTCCTGTTAGAGGTGGTGGTGGCGGTCGTGAGGGCGTTGTTTTCTCTGATACCATAATATTTAGGGTTTTCAGATCTAGTGGTTGATGACCTGATTTATGCTCTACCCCGTTTGTTGTCGGCGTGTAGTCGGCCGGTCGTCGTCGTTGGGCCGTTCAAGACGGGGATGGTGGTAGGGTTGCTGCATATGTAGCTACGAGACCCTTTTTTGTGCTGGCAATTTTTGGGGTTGTGATTTAGTTTCTTATGATTTGTGCACACCGATTATGATTGTGATTGTATCGATTGTTTTCATTGATGCATTGCGGTAATGGGGTTTATTTGTCCTTTGATGAGTTGTGATTTCGGCTCTGTGGTGTTGTCCATACAGTTTATGTTTGTGATGATCAACAGGTCTTCACCTGAAATATGCTCGCCTTTGTTCTATGTTTTACGTTGGCTCTGTTCTTCGGTTGATGATGATGAGCACTTGCTTATCTGAAATTTTGTTATCTGATCTATTTTGTGTGTTGTCTTTGTTGGTTGAGGTAATGTGTTCGCGAATGCTTACAGGTGGTACGTTGTCCCTTTCGTTATATGTGTCGGTGATGACGAACTTTAATTGAAGTGTTTATGTGAGACTTTGGGTTGTTTGGTAGTCCAAAGGCTATGATCGTAAGGCAAAAATGGTCTTGGTTGCCGTCGCTTGGCAGCCCTTTTGGGTATGCAGCCGCAACCGGACATCTATTCTTAGCGCTATTATACGTTGTCCCTTTCGTTAAATGAGTCGGTGATGATGAACCTGAAGTGAAGTGTTCATCGGAGACTTTTGGTTGTTTGGTAGTTCAAGGGCGATGATTGTAAGGTAAAAAAGGTCTCGGATGTCGACGCTTCGCAACCGTTTCGGGTATGCAACGCAACCGGACATCTATTCTGAGCCCTATTATAGTAATCTTAACATGTTTTGAATTTTCTGTTTGACATATTTGAAGGATGAGGTGAGTATTGGTTAATGATTGAATGTTGTGGTTTTGGTATCTTGGATGCGGAGACTGATGAGTCGATGATGATGAGGTTAGCTCATCTGAGACATATTGTGGTTCCAATTTATCATGTATATGGCTATGATGATATATCTGAGCTCTGGTTACTTAGGCTGCGTTTTTATGTTTGAACCCCGCCACGAAACGCGGGTGCAAAAACTAATTAATTACTTTTAAATATAATTTGAGAAATTATTCAGAGACACCACATGGTTTTATATCGTAGAGTTAAAAAATATAAAGTTATTGGATTTTAATAATCCTAACATTTATTTATTGGTCGGGATTAATCTCAACTCAAGAAATATTTACAGACATTCTCAACTTTGAGTTTATTTTCCTCCAATGATCTTTTACTAATTGAGAGTTAACCACCGTTAGTTTTTTTGATGAAATGAGGCAAACTTCGTATCGGTCTCGATCTTGAGCCAGTTTGGTCCGGACTTTGTCCCATGATCACCCCTTACTTGATCACACATTTTGCAGACTATCATCACACCACCATAGTTATTGTCTCGTTGTACATCATCATATTAACTTTTACCATACGTATTTTTATTATACTTTATAAAATTTACAATGACGCGGTTATAATAGATCGTATATATATCTTCTTAAAATAGTTTACATTTACAAGTATTATTACTATACTAATAATGGGACATGTGGAGGAAAAAAATCAAAGCATAGGGTGGCTTACAATGACACTTGATGTTTGAAAACTGAAAAAGCACTTACTTCGTATTCAATCCTTTTCTAATTCTAGACCTTCAAACATTTGGACGCATATACCTAATTTACCTTAAAAAGTCCGCGTGATGTCTTCCACATTCATTCTAGGGAAAATTTTGATAATGTCCCTTTTTGTATCAAATTCCCTTAAAATATCCCTTTCACAGACCATCTTTTAAAATATCCTTACTGGAAAAGACATTCGAACACGCCCACGTAACCGTATAAAGATATCATCCGTTGATGACGTGAAAAAAACAACTGAATAATAGAGACTATGCGCGTCACAGTTTCTACAAATAACATAACTCTAACCTCAGGCGATAGTGTTGATATGTCCATTAACTTAACAAGGACAGGTACAATCCATCTCGTTCCTAATGTGGTGAAGTTCAACCTCACCATTGCAAATCTAAATAGTCATCCAGTTTTTTTGTTTTCATCCTCCTCGAAACTATTTAATTATAAACTCCTTTCAAGATGGCATCAAATATTATAACCTTAAAAATCAAAGCAACACCCAATTATCCAGCGGTTCGTGCTCTTCGAGCTATTCGTGATGCTGTTCCTCACAACCTATACTGGTTTCTTCTTCATGTTTTTGCTATTTTGTTATACGTCTTAATCACAAGAGCTGTGTTGAATGGGGGTCACATTCGTGTGATCGGGAGGATTGGGAGCATAAATGTGAACATCACAACAAATAATACCACAATTTAATTAGGAGGAGCAACCGATATAACTTACAGCTTAAGAAAGAAGGGCAATATTCATCCGGTGACCAACTTGGTGAGTTATAACCTCACCATAGTATCACGACCTGCCATAACACAGATCGCAACACCCTAATTTTCATCAATTAGGGGCACTTGTGAAGCCAACAAGGCTGCCCGGAAGTATCCGGAATAGCCCACACAATTCTGGGCATCAAGGCGTTGCTGGAAGACTCTAGGACGTCCCACAACATGCTAGAAACCGTGACTTAAGGGCTTCTAAGAAGAATCAACTAAAGCAGCCCTGAAACATCTCAAAATACTCTAGAAAGGGCTACAAAAATCAGCCATGGAGCAACCTTGAATTATCATGAGAATTCTAGAGAAGTCCTTGTTAATATATAGTCTTAGATATTTTGTATAAACAAATATAGATATAGACTAATCTAGAACCCAGGAGAGTAGTATAAATAGGGTGGTGATGCTTCATTTGCACACATCTAAGTTCTTTGTAACATAAAGCCTTGTACTTATGTTCATAGTAATACAAGCTTAATACTTGTGTTGTAATCACACATCACGAGCATTCCACTTGCATACTACAAATCTAACGTTCCCCTACAAAGACTTCCGCTGCATAAACCATCCATTTAAGATCAAGAAGGCTGACTTAGAACCGATCTAAGTGCCGCACGTGAGCTGAACAAATCAGTGCGTGACAAGTGGTATCAGAGCCGCTTCGATTCATTGGGATGGCATCTAATCCAGAAAAGGTTGTAGTCGCAAGCGTTTCCGGAGACGAGACCCGTAGGCGGGAGGATACTTGTAAAGGTGACAAGAGGACTCGAAGCTTGTCTAAAGACTTGGTTACAAGCATGGACAAAAGAGTTGAAGATGTAGAGACAGAATTGTCCGAATTCAAAAATGAAATCGATGAATTCAAGGCTGAAGTCGATATCTCCAAAACACACACCTACGACTCTTTGCAACATGTTGAGTCGTTAGGCAATGACTTCAATGAAATGAGAAACGATCTCAAACTCGCCCTCTCCTTAATAAAGAAGGAGATGAAAGAGGCATTCACAAGGGAGTTGGGTCAACTCAAAGCCAACTTTGAGAGAGAAATTAAAGACTTGCAAACCGAACTAAGTGTTTGCAAGCGTGCACTAGCAACTGGAAGTGACAACATAATCCATGGCTCTACAAAGGTAGACATCCCCAAACCATCACCATTCGTTGGTAAACGAGAGGCGAGGGCTGTGGATGACTTTCTTTGGGAGATGGAGCAATACTTTGAGGCCATCGATATTGTCGATGATGCCAAGAAGATAAAGACGGTGACTCTTTACTTGAAGGAGACCGCAACTTTATGGTGGCGACGAAAGCACATGGAAATTGATAAAGTTACGTGCACCATACAAACCTGGACTGATTTCGTAAAAAAAATCAAGAAACAATTTTATCCGGAAAACGCTGAACACGAAGCAAAGATCCGGCTTCGCAATCTAAAGCAAAAGGGTAGCATCAAGGACTATGTCATAGATTTCACTACCCTTGTGCTAGAAATTCCGGACTTGTCACCAAAGGACTCTCTCATATACTTTATCGATGGCTTACAAACATGGACAAGAACCAAGCTTGAATGAAGAAATGTTCAAGACTTGTCCTCAACTATCATTGTTGCTGAAAGCTTGATCGACCATAATGAAAGGCGATCACAAAACCAATGGAGGATAACGAAGAAAAAGGTGGGGGAGTGAGACCCCATAATTATAACCAAAATCAAAATCAAAAGAAGATAATCGACGACCACCAAAATATGGAAAGGATGTGCAAATAATTAAAGGATGTTTCCTTTGCGATGGTCCACATAATGCGCGAGATTGTCCGAAAAAGGCTAGACTAACAACCTTGATCAGATCTGATGACGAAACAATCAGAACCAGAGGAGGTTTGTCTAGGAACAATGCAACATCAACTACTTAATACTTTAAGTACAGTTGAAGGCAAGCCTTTGGTGATGGCAAACCAATCAAACCCGACCACAATGAAAGACAACCTGAAGACAGGATCAAAGGGTCTTCGGTTCGTAAACATGGAAATAAAGGGGCAGCTTGTGAAAACATTGGTTGACACCGGAGCAAGCCATAATTTCATCTCACCTGAAGAGGCTCGAAGACTTGGCTTAAGGATCACCACGCAAGAAGGATGGATCAAGGACGCCTCAGGGAATGCCAAACCAATAGAAGGAGCAGCATGATATCATACTGGGAATGGACTTCTTTTGAAAAGAAAAAGCCTGCCCAGTAACATTCATAAACACCATGTACATCATCAAGGGAGATCAGGTGCACACAATAATATTGGAGCCGGATACGAAGCATCGAGGCCAAACCATCTCTATTTTGCAACTCATGAAGACAACTCATGGGGCATCGAGGCAACATGACGAGGACGTCGTGGCTTTAAGTGGGGGAGAATGTCACGACCTGCCAAAACGCAGATCGGAACACCCTAATTTTCATCAATTAAGGGCACTTGTGAAGCCAACAAGGCTGCCCGGAAGTATCCGGAACAACCCACACAATTCTGGAGCATCAAGGCATTGCTGGAAGACTCTAGGATGTCCCATAACATGCTAGAAACCGTGACTTAATGGCTTCTAAGAAGAATCAACTAGAGCAGCCCTGAAACATCTCAAAATACTCTAGAAAGGGCTACAAAAATAAGCCATGGAGCAACCTTGAATTATTATGAGGATTCTAGAGAAGTCCTTGTTAATATCTAGTCTTAGATATTTTGTATAAACAAATATAGATATAGACTAATCTAGAACCCAGGAGAGTAGTATAAATAGGGTGGTGGTGCTTCATTTGCACACACCGAAGTTCCTTGTAACATAAAGCCTTGTACTTGTGCTCATAGTAATACAAGCTTAATACTTGTGTTGTAATCACACATCACGAGCATTCCACTTGCATACTACAAATCTAATGTTCCCCTACAAAGACTTCCGCTGCATAAACCATCCATTTGAGATCAAGAAGGCTAACTTAGAATGGATCTAAGTGCCGCATGTGAACTGAACAAATCAGTGCGTGACAATAGGCACTCTTTTAGATTATCATGCTGTCGTTTTAACATTTTTTCTTCACTATTCAACATCTCTAAAAATGAAATAAGACTAAAGTTTGAATGCGCTGAAACTCAAATTGAAGAAGAAATGATGTTGCTTCTTCAAGAGCAAATAGATCAATATAGGATGTGGTTACTACTTGTGCTCGACTTTAGATGACATGTTATGGAAAGGAAGATGAAGCTGGGAGGGAATATGCATACTCATCTCAAATGCTTTGTTTCGGTGTCAGCACTAAACTACCCTAGTCATTTCATTAGGAATTATGTTTGGGGTAGGACATTAAGATTTTTTTTTTATTTTAACTTTTTCCATGTTATCAAGATTCAGTAGATACATTAACTTTTTTAAACGACATTAGCTTTTGTTCTTGTGTCGAATGGTATCAGCTTGAGGTTGCTCAAGGCATTGTTAGGCATTATCGGTATTTAGGGATTATTAGTACGATTTTATAGTTATTTTTAATTGTTACGTATTAGAATTTACAAAATTATCACAACTGATACTCATGGTTCTGTTTGCATACATATTTGTCTAATTTGGAGATCTTATAGGCATATAACATTTCCTTTTTGGCTAAGAGTATTTAGGGTTGTTAAGTGGTTAAGAACGTACACAATATTTTATAACTTTTTTACCCGTCTTTTTGTGACATATATTTTCATATTTGACAACTTTAAAAAAAAATATTATTCACCTCTAGTATTTCATCAAAAGGCTAGCTAGGTGGTTGTTTGAAAGCTAGATGTAGTGTTATTCAATACCGAATATTTAATATTATATAATCTATCACCATACCACCATATGACCGTATAATGCAGCGGTTGTCCCGCACGTTGCTGGCTGCACGCCCACAATGCATGGGTGGCGGTACTCCTGCACCTTGCAATAACCACATTACTTTTTCTTCATTTTTCCTATTTCTCAAGTGTTTCCTCCTTCGTGAGCTTCCGGCTTCCATTCTAACTCCCGAAAACAACCGAAATGTGTCCGTTTTAGTTCCGCGAGCCTGAAAATCAATTAATTCTCAATAATTGTGTAACACCTAGAAATTTCAAAAAAAAAAAAAGAAAAGAAAAGTAAAGGAGCAAACAGAAAGTTATTTTAAAAGCAAAGGGTTAAAAGCGTGCAAGGGCCAAACTAGCACATAGTGGGGTTTAAAAGAGGTATGGCCGCCCATAGCTTCTTTTCTCTCCTGCAACCTTTGGTTCGAGAGAGAGAGAGAAGCTCTCAACCGGTTTTTAGAGTGAGAAAGTAGAAGTTTTTCAAGAAAGGTAAAGTTTTCAAGTGTTTCTTCCCTATTTTCTACTGGGTTCGTGCTTCTGGACCGAGATTCTGGTGTTTAGTGCTCGTTTTTGTGGGTTTTAGGTGCTGGAACTTCAAGTGGGTTCTCGGGTTTGAGGTGTTTTACTTGAAAGCTGTTTAAGGTGAGTTCTAGATCCTCTTTTTTACTGGTTTCTAAGTGTTTGGGGCTGTTATGCATACTAGGCAGAAGGTTTTCTAAACTAAATTATGAATTTTGACATGGAGTGCGACTGGGTGTATGTTTTTAGATGTTTTCTTAAGATGTGTATGATGTGTAGTATGTTTTAAGTGCGTAGCATGATAGATCTGTGTTAACGATGTGTTAGAATGAGGATTTGGAACTGAATATAGCATAAGTTGCAACTGCAGGTTGGTTTAGTTCATCCGCATTTAGAGTTGAATATTCGCATAAGGGTTTTGTTATGGCGCATTTGCTACAGTGATCATGCGCATTTCTTTTGTTCATGCGCATTTGCTACAGTGTTCAGACGCATTTGTTTCAGTCATCCACATTTGGTTCATGCGCATTTCCTGACACTTGGAATATTTTCTGAAGACTTTCATTTGCTTTGTTCATGCGCATTTGCTACAGTGTTCATGCGCATTTGCTACAGTGTTCATGCGCATTTGCTACAGTGTTCATGCACATTTCTTTGGGACTGTATTTTCTGAGTATGTTCATCTGCATTTGTTCATCTGCATTTACTTTGTTCATCCGCATTTCTTTGTTCATCCACATTTCTTTGTTCATCCGCATTTCTTTGTTCATCCGCATTTGTTAAGTTCATCCGCATTCTTTTTGGGACTTGAGATTTTCTGGAATTTGGGGAAGTAGATTTTAAGTGCTAAGAATGATGTTTTGTGGTGGCTTATGTATGTTTATGATAGGTATGCATTGTGTGCTGTTATGATGATGATGTTGTTCCATGTTACGTATATGATGTGACCTTACGTGATGTGTTATACTTATGTACGTAAGTAAAGTATTACGTAATGAAAGACAACGGATGATGAAAATGGAAGTAATGAATGATGGAGTCCTTGTCTCTTACCCCTGTACGGTATTTTGCTTCGTACATAATGTATCTGCTTCGTGCACAATGTATCTGCTTCGTCATGATTAGGGGTTGTTTACAGGCCTCGATAAAGTACCAGCTTCGTGCATAATATTGGGGGGGGGGGGTTTAGCATATGGCAGGATCCATAAAGAAAGTAAAGATGTTGACGAATGAATGTATGAAAACGAATGATGATGAACGACGATGAAAGATAATAATTATTACCAAGATGTATGTATGATGTGTGATCACGTACGAAAGTAAAAGAAACGTTTTAAATGGAAGTAAAGTATTTTAATATAAAACTAGAACTCACTCAGCGTCGCTGACTTTTGTGTGCATAATAGTTGGCAGGTAACCGTTTGACGCTGAGGAGGTGCAGGCATGGATGCATAAGCTACTGGGAATGCTTTGAGTCTGGCATCCATATTTTGAGATGATATTGTGTTAATATAATTTTTGATGATGTAATTTAAAGATATGATGTGTTGATATGTTTTTAATTATTAATGAAAAGTTTAAATTTCCGCTGCAAAATGATGAATTTTATATGTTTTATGCGATGATTGACCAACTGTAAGCGTATTGGGGAACGGGGCCTTACAAGTTGGTATCAGAGCCAAAGTTTAAGAGAATTGGGTAAAATATTTTCAAAAACCTAAAATTAACCTGAAAATGGGACACGAAAGGGAAAGGGATGCCAGTCCTAGTAGCTACATGCCTGCAGGTAAAGGTTTTATGTAAACGTTTTATGTAAATTAATGGAAAAAGGAATTATGTGTGTGTGCTATGTAGATTATGTGTTCTTTGTAGATTTGAATACTGACGTTGTCAGGATAGGAAATGCTTGGATAATGAAGAGTAAAGTAAGTGGCTAATCGCAACTAGCCAATGTAATTAGGGACTTACTATACTTGACATAATTTGAGCTATTACCTTGAATGACTGTGTTGGTGTTTGAATCTTGTAGTGCTTAGAGATGGCTGGTGGTAGATCTTCGAAGGCTTCTCGAGGTGGAGGTCGTGGTGAACGTGGTGTTGGACAGCGTGTCACAAGAAACAGGGCTAAGACTGCCGACATGGCTCCTGAAGATCCCGAGCCTCATCACCATGACGGTGAGGATGAGAGTGCTAATCTAAGGGCCTCAATGAAAGAGGTAGTAGCAGAGGAAGTTCATCAGGTCATGCAGACGATTCTGCCGTCTATGGTGACCAAGGTTATTAGAGCTGTGAGGGAGGATGAGAAGAAAGAAAAGGAGGAGAGGAGGAAGGCCGATAGGCGAGGGGGGCGAAGGAGGTGGTACAGGGGAGATGGAGCAACCGGATACTAAGATGGTTGTCTCCAATGATGATGATAAGGAGGAAGCATTTCAGGAAACTGCGAAGGGGTGCGGCTATAGGGCATTCCAGAGATGAATCCCTGACATTTGATGGGAATGGGACTGCTGCTACTGCTCACCGATGGGTGAGAGAGATAGAGGTGGTACTTGATATCAGTGAGTGCCGAGAGGATCAGAAGGTGAAGTTTGCTACCCACTCGTTTGTGGATTTGGCCTTATGTTGGTGGGACAACGTTGTCCAGGCCGAGGGTAGCAGGGCGATCGGGAAGATGAGATGGGGTAAACTGAAGAAGATGGTGATTGAGGAGTTTTGTCCTCATAGGGAGCTTGATAAGGTCGAGAGGGAGTTCCTGCAGTTGGAGGCGGGAACCATGACACACCAGCAGTATACAATGAAGTTTAATGAGATGGCAAGGTTGGTGCCAGATCAGGTGACGCCTGTGTCACGAAAGATCAAGAGGTACGTCCAAGGTCTGCTGGCATATATCCGCAGACATCTGATCACCGCTAGGCCAAGTACGTTTAGGTCGGTGGTCGATCTAGCTAGGAGACTATATGATGAGCGAGAGGCGGTGGCGATGGTGGATGTGGAGAAGAAGTGGGACAATGTTAGGAATGGAAATGGGAGGCGGGATAATGATGGTGAATTTGTGGCTGGAGGTAAGAGGATAAGAGTCGATGATCGGAATATGATAACAGGGGGAGAGAAGGCATGCAAAAAGTGCGGGAAGGAGCATGCAGGGAATTGTAGGTGGGGATCGATTCTCTGCTTTAAATGTGGGAAGGAGGGCCATAGGGCGAGAGACTATAGAGGGGTGAAATGTTATAACTGCGGTGGAGCGGGGCATTTGAGCAGAGACTGCAAGAAGCCGAGGGCTGAGAACTCCAAGGCAAGGAAGGGGATCGAGAAGGAGAAGGAAGGGCAGAGGGCCGAAGCCAGGGCATTCACGATGACCCGAGAGGAGGCTAGGGTGGATTCCAACGTTGTGTTAGGCACAGTGATCATGCATATTTCTTTTGTTCATGCGCATTTGCTACAGTGTCCAGGCGCATTTGTTTCAGTCATCCGCATTTGATTCATGCGCATTTCCTGACACTTGGAATATTTTCTAAAGACTTTCATTTGCTTTGTTCATGCGCATTTGCTACAGTGTTCATGCATATTTCTTTGGGACTGTATTTTCTGAGTATGTTCATCTGCATTTGTTCATCCGCATTTACTTTGTTCATCCGCATTTCTTTGTTCATCCGCATTTCTTTGTTCATCCGTATTTCTTTGTTCATCCGTATTTGTTAAGTTGATCCGTATTCTTTTTGGGACTCGAGATTTTCTGGAATTTTGGAAAGTAGAGTTTAAGTGCTAAGAATGATGTTTTGTGGTGGCTTATGTATGTTTATGATAGGTATGCATTGTGTGCTGTTATGATGATGTTGTTCCATGTTATGTATATGATGTGACCTTACGTTATGTGTTATACTTATGTACGTAAGTAAAGTATTACGTAATGAAAGTGAAAGACAACGGATGATGAAAATGGAAGTAATGAATGATGGAGTCCTTGTCTCTTACCCCGGTACTGTATTTTGCTTCGTACATAATGTATCTGCTTAGTGCACAATGTATCTGCTTCGTGCACAATGTATATGCTTCGTCATGATTAGGGGTTGTTTACGGGCCTCGATAAAGTACAAGCTTCGTGCATAATGTTGGGGGCGGGGGGTTTAGCATATGGCAGGATCCATAAACAAAGTAAAGATGTTGACGAATGAATGTACGAAAACGAATGATGATGAATGACGATGAAAGATAATAATTATTACCAAGATGTATGTATGATGTGTGATCACGTACGAAAGTAAAAGAAACATTTTAAATGGAAGTAAAATATTTTAATATAAAACTAGAACTCACTCAGCGTCACTGACTTTTGTGTGCATAAAAGTTGGCAGGTAACCGTTTGACGCTGAGGAGGTGCAGGCATGGATGCATAAGCTACTGGGAATGCTTTGAGTCTGGCATCCACATTTTGAGATGATATTGTGTTAATATAATTTTTGATGATGTAATTTAAAGATATGATGTATTGATATATTTTTAATTATTAATGAAAAGTTTAAATTTCCGCTGCAAAATGATGAATTTTATATGTTTTATGCGATGATTGACCAACTGTAATCGTCTCGGGAATGGGGCCTCACAAATTGTGTTTCACAATATTAAACACGTAAAAACACGTATTTAAATATTTTAATATAATGAAAAACACTGACACATCACATCCCCACACTTGAGTTTTGCTTGTCCCAAGAGAAATTATCATGCAATTATAGAAACCCATATTAGATAATTTCTCTTATATCAACTCTTAGTTAAGGTTCAAGGTCATACTATTAATCACAAAACTTGCAACGTTCAATAGCTTTACATTCTAGCAAGTAGAATGATATGCAAGTAAAAACAAGAAACACCCAACTAGACCTAACATGCTTCTAATTCTTAATTACATGCACACACCCCTCACAATGGTTCACTCCTTTCGGCTATATCTGGACTAGTAAAAGATATACTAGTATAATCACTCAATGACCATGTATGCACCTCTATTAGCATAAGCTTGTATTAAAATAATACCTCTACCAACTTACACAGACGTTATATATATCAAAAGAACTTACAGGTTTTGGACTTAGGTAAAGGTAGGAACTTTTGGCTTTTTAAAGTGGCTAAAATCAAAAACACGTACATCAGACTGTCAACCAACCCTTATAACACATAAACTAACCAATATGGATAACTTTTAACCCATTATTAAACAACTTCCATAATTTTATTTTATTTCATTTTATTTTTTTATTTTATTTTATTTTATTTTATTTTATTTTATTTAATTTTTATTTTTTTGAACTTTATGGATATTTCTACTTTAAATGTAGCCATGTTCTCTAATTAACTGATAACTTTAGTTTTCTGCATTGGGTTTGACAAAAAGATCATTCAAGGCTCAACATGGCTACTAATAGGTAAAATTGGATCAAGATAATCAAACGTTAATAAGCAAAAAGGGATCTTAACTTGCCTTTGTCTTCTATGTGTAACAATCTATTCCATGGTCTCGACGTGCATTGACTAACACAAGTTCTACAGTAGAAGTAACATATGGCCTACTCTCAAACAAATGAATTCATGTAAATGTGTTTTAAACAATAACAGGCTTAAAATCTCACCAAGTAGGACATAGGGTTGCCGATGTGCACATGTAATTAATATACTACAAGCTTGTTAACCCTGGTCAGGCATTCCTACACCTTTTATAAACCACTTGCTAGAAACACTTTATCACGCAACTTAAAGAATATGACCATGACGAAAGACCGAAACCAATTTGTTAATATCTAAAACGGAGAAAGTTTTCAAAAAGTTTTCAAATTTGTTCAAATTTTCATTCCTTTAAATATTGATTCTCCCTAGGGTTTTCCATCCCCACACTTGGGATACATTGTCCCCAATGTATCCCAAACACATTTGCATTCCGCTTCAACCATGAGACCCAAACACATGATATATAACAAATACAAACCTAAACATAAACATCATACAAACCCGGTCACAACTTTGTTTAACACCTTTAAAAACAAATAAAGTGAAACTAAAGTCAAAGAAAGCACACATGCACCTGATCAAAAATGACCGAATGTGCCTCAATGTTGTTATATAGGGGTTGTGGGTAGACCTGCCCAAACACATCCTCAAGTATGCTTCTAAAATCCCATGTGCTTCCCCACACTTGCTTGTTTACATCTAGTGATTAAAACTGAAAAGACAAAACAAAAACAAAAAACACAAAAACTAAAAGAACAAACAAACTCACTTTCGTAGGAATCACGGTTGCATTTAGCATATACAACAAGCCTTTTAAACCCCTCGGTAGGCCCGAGTGGACGAGTGAAGTTTCGTGAGGGTTTTTAGTGAACACACCCACAAAGTTCAAAACAACTAAGATCATAAAAAAACTAAAAACTACTGATATCTCAGGTTGCCTCCCAAGTAGCGCTAGGTTTTAGGTCTTCAGCCAGACCGTACCTGTCACCACTCATGGTGGTCGAAGTGGTGCTTTTGCCTACCGAATTCCTAACAAATGCTCGATAGTTGAAATGTTTGTTTCATAATTGCTTCTCAATGATTGACATGTAAAATGAGAAATTGTTGCGAAGCCACTTCACGATGATTTGTCCAATGTCTTGAAATCCCACTTTCTTTGTCTTTTTCCTCAAACTCTTATCCCCAACTTTGTTGGTTGTACTAGTAAATACAATAGGTGGGTCAAGATAAATGTTAAATGCATCAATCTCTGGTTCAAGAGGTGTTATGTGTTCATGTGGATTCAAACTACTTTCTTTGTGCTCTAGAAGATCTATAACCCATTTTTTTGTTTCAACATTACACATGCTCCTTTGTTGTTACATCAACCATGGTGGTTTCACCCTCAAATTCTTCAACAATCAATGCAATCGGCGTGGTATAATTCTCCACAACCTCTTCCCCAATTTGTGAAGATATCCATGATTGTTTTGCTTGAAACCTTTCAATACTCAAAAGGCCTTGCTGACCAATTTGTTGTTCCTTCCATAATAGATCATACTCGTACTCTAACAAATTTATATGGTCTTTCTTTGATTGATTGGGTTTCGCCAACTCTTGCTCAATTTGGGACAGATGTGATTTTCTTAAAGATTTCAAGACAACTTCAGATGGATAAGCATTGTGACGTGACCTAGGTTGATGAGTTGAGCATTTGTAGTAGGTATTTTGATTATAATTTCCCTGGTTGTAGTTACCTTGAGTATATTCTTGTTGATCCTCGTATGTCGGATGAGGATAGTCGTAGCCATAATCGTTATACTCTTTCTTGTAACTTGAGCTTTGTTCAATCTCCAATTCATAGTTGTTGCAATCCAAATCTTGTCTTGAATAACCATTCATTCTAGATTTATGGTATCGTTGATCATCCGGTGGAAGTGATTCACAGTATGAATAAGATGAGTGTGTATCTTTATCATACTCATAATCCGTCATCATATATTGTTGCATTCTAATGGTCTCACTTTCACAATCATTATATGTTTTATATCTCTTTTGGAACACATGACATTCTTGAACCTAATGAAATTGGCTCCCGCAACATAAACATGGATAATAGTCTTTATCCCAATTCATGGTACGATCAAATTTCTTGAGATTCTATTATGCCTACAAAAAATTACTTGGATATGTATGTACAATGTTGTCACCTACACAAGCAAACACACCTAAATAGCACTGGTTGAATAAACTAGACAAATAAATAAATGAAAAAAAACTAATGAGCTAAAAAACACTTTATGCAGTAATTCCACGGCAACGGCCCCATTTTGATGTAGATTGCCGTGGTTTACTCAAAACAATTTAAATTAAGACTTAGCTCACCTATACTAGTATAGGTAAGTAAGGTCATCTCCACAAGGAATATATGGAAAGTGTAACTCTAGTTCAATGGTTTTAACTTTATAAAGAAAATAACTTTGAATTAATAATAGATTTAGAAAGAAAAATTTCAAAGTAGCAAACTTGATTGGTTTTAAAAACAATAATAAGAAGAATGATCCACTCTGGGTTTCAAGTTTGTAAAACAAAGTTGTAACCTAGTTATTCTTAGCAAACAATCATATAGATATAATTGCATTGGTTTGATTGTTTTCATTGATAGAGATGAAACGGGTTGTAAAGGGACCTATTCACAAACTACCAATTTCAATTTGCTAATCAAAATCTAAGACTCACAATGCTCATGATATAAAGAAACCAAAAACTGATGGGAATTAGATTAAGATGCAAAACAAATAAATACCATCTAAAGTAATCAACCAATAAATGAAATATGGCTTAACATGCCAATCAAAACTTCAACCCAATCTAAGAACAAATAAAGTTTAAACAAATGTTATAAACACAAACCCTACACCTAGAGAAGATCACGGGTGATTTAGCCGCTAATGGTTGTCAATGAATCGAAATTGATTTTTTTAGGAATCGATTGCATGAAAGGATGGATCCGTAGGTGTTCTTTGCTCTCAAAATTGCTCCTTTAATGGCCAAAAATGACTTGGTGAAGAGTTCATTCGCAGCCCCCTTTTAACCTTTAATTAGGTCACAAAAGCCTAAATTTTCGTACTAGTCAGCCTAGGGATGTAATTTATGTCCTCAGAGACGTAATTTACATCCCCCCAAATCAACAATTTTCCTCCTGTTTTACGTCCTAGTTTGCGTGCTTTATTTTGGCTAATCACACATAGGACGTAATTTACGTCCCCCCTTCACTTTTTCTTCATTTTTCCTATTTCTCAAGTATTGCCTTCTTCGTGAGCTTCCGGCTTCCATTCTAACTGCCGAAAACAATCGAAATGTGTCCGTTTTAGCTCCGCGAGCCTGAAAATCAATTAACACTCAAAGTAATTGTGTTTCAAAATATTAAACACGTAATATAATGAAAAACACAGACACATCAGGATGCTCAAGGCATTGTTAGGCATAATCCGTATTTAGGGATAATTAGTATGTTTGTGTAGTTATTCTTGATTGCTACGTATTACTATTTAAAAGATTATCACAACTTGCTCATGGTTCTGTTTGCATACATACTTGTCTTATTTGGAGATCTTATAGGCATATAACATTTCCGTATTGGCTAAGAGTATTTGGGGTTGTTGAGTGGTTAAGGACGTACACTGTATTTTGATAAGTTTTTAACCTATCTTTTTGTGACATATATTTTCATATTTGACAACTCCTAAAAAAATATTATTCATCTCTAGTATTTCATCAATAGGCTAGCTAGGTGGGTTGTTTGGAATGTAACGCCCCAAAAAGTCGAAACAAGCCATTTAATAATAATGGACTTAGTTAAGGGATATTTAATAAAAATAAAGGAAAGAAATGGATTATGGTCCAAATTAGTCTTATGGGGAAAAATATTTAAGTGGTTAAAGGCCCACAATCAGCCACTTAAACCACCTACCTAGCCATAATCCTCCTCATTTGAAACCCTAGCCACCAACTTTCTAGAGAGATAGAGTAGAAAGAGAAAAAGAAGAAAACTCAAGATTTGAAGCTTCATTGGTTAAGGGATTGAAGATTTGAGTGTTAGAGCATCAAACCACGAGAAAGGAGCAAGAAATCTAGGCAAGAATCATCCTCTAAACGCCTCTGTAGGCCAGACCCGGATTTTAGGGTTTTGGGTTTTGAAAAGTTGCAAAGAATCACATAAAGGTCACATTTTTACGTATGAAATCATGTAAAAAGCTTAAATATAGTTTCATGGATGAAAAACTAAGGATTTGGAAGTAAAAAGTTGAGATTTTGGGTTAAAAACGAGCTGGTTTGTCATTTTTATACGTCCAGCGAAACTGCCAGTTCTTCCTGCCAAACTATGGATTCATCCTGCGAAACTAAGGCAATCTCCTTCCTGCGAAACTATAGTTTCGTAGGTAGTTTCACAAGTGCATAGGTAGATCTGTAGATTTAGCAAATCTATGAAATTCTAACGAAAGTTGGCCAAAACTGGCAGCGAAACTGCGTGCGAAACTGCTGCCAAAACTGTGTAGAAAATGACCTATTTGTGTGTTAACTTATATGCAGACAGTGTACTGTGATACTAGCTTAGAAAATTAGACGTGAAGTTGCTTACTGACCAGGTGAGTTCTAGATCCCCTTTTTACACGTTTTTCAATGTTTTGGGGCGATATGCATACTAAATAAACGATTTTTATGGCAAAGATTTCAAGAGGTTTTAATAAGAAAATAGAATTTTCTATAACAAATTATGCTATATAAAGTCTTTAGGACTTTATTATTCGGAAGACTTTGTCTTTAGGATCTTCTAAGTTGTATGCTTCGGAAGGAGAATTACTTAGTCTCGGAAGACTGAGTTCTCACTTCGGAAGTTCTTTAACCTTGAGCTTCGGAAGATCTTTGACTTGTCTTCGGAAGAGCAACTTTGTCTTCGGAAGACCACTTCAATTGTACATTAAAATCTTCTAAGTGTTGTTTTGGTTGCACCAGCCTCATATGATCCAACTCAAATGTTTTGTCCTAGTGTCAGAAACCTACTATAGAGGCGTCCGAACCTACTATAAAGACGCCGAACCTACTATAGAGGAGTCTGATCGTATTATAGACACAATATTTGTCTAGACTCGAACAACACAATATTGGTCCTAATCAAGAGCACAGCAATATTGGTTCGGTCTTTTGTCCTGTTTTTTAAATTACTCAGTATCAGTCTCGATCTTGAGACAGTTTGGTCCGGTCTTTGTCCCATGATAACCCCTTACTTTATCACATATTTTGCATACTATCATCATACTAACTTTTACCATATGTATTTTTGTTAAACTTAATAAAAATTTACAATGACACGGTTATCATAGATTGTATATATCTTTTGAAATAGGTTACATTTATAAGTAGTATTACTATAATCACTGGAAATATGGAGGAAAAAAATCAAAGCATAGGGTGGCTTATAATTACACTTGATGTTTGAAAACTGAAACGATACTTACTTTGCATTCAAAATATTTTAATTCCGCACCTTCAAAGTTTTGGATACATATACATAATTTACCTCAAAAAGTCCACATTATGTCTACCACATTCATTGTAGGGAAAATTCTAATAAGGTCTATTTTTGAAACTTCCCTTAAAATTTCCCTTTCAAAAAACAATCCTATAAAAGATCCTTACTAGAAAAGTCATCCAAACCTACTATATAGGAGCCCACATAACCGTACAAAGATATCGTTCATTTTGTCCTTACTGTTATAGACGGTATCAGAGCTAATAGCTGGAGCGGTGTTCTAGCGAGGATGCTGGGCTTCGTAAGATGGGTGGAGATGTAAGTCCACATCAACTAAGAGGGATAACAAAACCTTCCTTATAAGAGAGTGGAAACCACCTCTATCAAGACGCATTTCTAGACGGTAGAACATATTAAGGGTTTTTAGACGGGCAACCTATTAGTGGCAAAGTGAATAATATCTTGGTACAGTTTATGTGGCTTGTTACAGCTGATGTTAAAGAAAAAAATGGATATGTGTGTTACAGTTTCTACAAATAACACAACTGTGACTTGAAGCTGTAGTATTGATATGTCTATTAACTTAAACAAAGACGGGTAGAATCCACCCTATCCCTAATGTGGTGAAGTTCAACCTCACCATTGCAAATCTAAATAATCATCAACTTCTATGTTTTCATCCCCCTTCTTAAATTATTTAATTATAAACTCCTTTCAAGATGCATGGCATCAAGCATTATACCCCTAGAAACTGAAGCAACACTTATTACCCAGTGGTTTGTGCTCTTCGAGCTATTCGTGATGTTGTTTCTCATAATTTTTACTGGTCTCTTCTTCTTATTTTTTCTTTTTTGTTGTACGTCTTAATCCATACGAGTTGTGGTGAATGGAGGTCACATTTGCGTGACCGGGGAGATTGGGAGCACGAATGAGAACATCAAAACAAATACCACCATAATTTTCATGGGAGGAGCAACCGATATGACTTACAGCCTAAGGAAGACAAGCAATATTCATCCGGTGACCAACTTGGTGAGTTATAACCTTACCGTGGGCTCATGTTTGGATTATCATGCTGTCATTTTGATATTTTTGTTCTTCACTATTCAACATCTCTAAAAAGGAGATAAGACTGATGTTTGAACCCACTGAAACTAAAATTGCAGAAGAAGTGACGTTGCTTCTTCAAGAGCAAATAGATCAACAACGAACAAACAATTCTTTCCTAAAAGGGAAATTGGCCCACTTACTTATTTGGGTGAAGGAAATTGATATTTACTCGTTTAAGGTCTCTTGTTCAATCAGCCCTCATGGTCCGGTCCCTGACCACTTCATTTCGTCATCACCAACCCCACTTTATTCACAACTAGCTTCACATTTCCAATGTAAAATTAGCATCCATAAAGCTCTATAGATGTTTAGTTACTAATTAATAAAGTTCAAAAAATGGCAGATACATTAACATATAATAAAATTTGAATGCATTGTCATCTGATACAAACAATCATTTGATAATATATGGAGTTTCCCGTGTGCTCAAAATTTAAAAGTATTCATCATTATAACAAAATCAGCCTAATAAAAGGTGATGATGATGATGATGATCAAAGAGGAGATGTAGGAAACATTGCAGATCCATCCGGTGAGTCTGGTACTAGAAATGTCTCCAGACCAAGTCCAAATGAATTAGAAGCCTATAATCCTATTGATCCTAGTTGGAAACCAATATGAGAAGGAATTCTATGCTTCTAACAACAAATACCCATAAATAGATCTGATGACGAGTTAGGTGATTTGATGATCCGATTGAGAAGGTAGAATACAAAAACATATTTGGAAACATCTTGAAAAGTGTCTATATAAATATGTTCAATTGAAAGAAAAGGAGATGGCTTCATCTTTAGGAGAAGAGCATGCAGAACTGACAGTAATGCCAACAGAGTCTGATCAAACTGGTGTATGAGTCGTAATACAGATTGGAAATCTTACTTTCAAGGCTCCTCCTCCTCCCAAAGAAAAACACTTATGAGATACTCAAAGCCAGACACAACATATGATAACTCAGAACCCGTTTTGAGTTGGATTTATGATAGAAAAAAAAGTTGTATGTAATTAAAAGACGAGCTGGCACAACTAAGAATTACATGGATGAAAATGATTTTCACACTCTACGTGCAGCTGATTTGTAAGCTAATGTACAGTACCATTTTTTAAACCAAGCAACTACGGGAAGGCAAAATGGTAATTTTGAACACAAAAGGATGGTGAAATCAACCAAGATTTCCATCAACAGTTAACCTTCATTGATCTTTAACTAACCTATAAGAGTGGCATAGTCTTTATATCTTCGACTATACTAAGGTGCAATGGTTGAAAGATATTGAATATTGAGTTATTTCTAGCCATTCAAATGAACATGTACATTATTAAACCAACCATGTGGACAATGAAACTACATAAAGAATTACTAGCTGGGCCGGCTCAATCTTTTAAGGGCTAAAGCTAAAACAAAATTTAGGACCTTTTCAAACATCATGGTTATTAACCATCGTCCTTTATTCGAGCTGGGAACAACACTTAACCTTGAAGAAAATCTTTCTTCTCCATAATTCACAATATAAAGAATCAATTACAGCAAAGATTATATTGAACAAATCAAGTAATTAACTTTATTAAGTCTCAAGTTAACTAATAAACTAATTAACTCTATCAAGTCTCAAGCGAACTAATCACAAACCCTAATCAACTAATCAAGTGAACTAATTTTTTTTATAAAATAATCAAATTAATCAAACCTATAATTAATAAACTCATCAAGTAACATAGTAAAACGGAGTGCGAAACATGAATCAAACAAAGACAAATCGCAAAATAGTTTGAAAGCCAAATATGATATCGAATAATCAGATTAACAGAGGATAACTAAAAGCCAATCCAAATAAAAAACACAAAACCCGAAACATGCGAACATTTGGACAGACTAGAATGAAGCAATGGACCGAAAAATGAGTAGAAAGCTAAAATCATATGAACTGAGAACTCAAACATTATGAAGAGAGAGTAACAATAATAACATGATTAAGTTTGGCATAACTTCCATTTGATTATTGCTTGTAACTCTCATGTATCCTTTAATTTCTCCTGTAATTGTTTAGATTGGGAATTGCAATGGAGGACTATAGGAACCGTATGATTATGAGGGCTAACAAACATAAATGGTTGGATAGTGATTACTACTAATTTGATATGATAAACCTAATTTCCAAAACTTAGGGGCCTTTTTGATGTGGAGGCCAACCGACCCTCCTTACCCGTAAACAAAAAGAGCCGGCCCTAACTGCTAGTAGTAGTAATGGAAGTGAAGGAAAGCATGAATGGTCTTTCTCTCTCGCATACTAACACATGCTCAATTTTATAGTTAACAGATAAAGGACACTTCATACACCCAAATATGTACATTCAAGGACTTGATCATACTAGCTAGCTAATTGTGAGATATAAAAGTCAAAACAAGTGATATCTTCCGAAGTTAGTTATCTTCTGAAGCTTGACATATTTCTTCCAAAGCTTGGCTGAAGTCTTTCGAATGTTATATTTGCTTCGGAAGTGTTCTGAAGATTAATGGTTTACTTTGAAAATCTTTCGAAGGGTACTTCCTGCTTCAAAAGTATTTGTATAGGGTCTTAAGTGTAAATTCTCAATTAGTTGTTGAGTGTGTAATTTGACCGTTATAGTTTGTTGGTCATATAGCATTATAAATAGGGGATCCTGTGTAATCAGAAGACGGACTGAAATCACAGATACTTGTAATCACTATCACTGGTAATATTTTGTGAATAAAGTTCTTTCTTGTATTCTTGAAGTTCATCTTCTTCATTTCTTGTAGTTGTTGAATTGCGTATTCTTGTACTCAATTGTGTAACAATTGGTATCAGAGCCTGGTTAGAGGCTCAATTGAGGAACAGGATTCAATCAAAGATTGTTCGACTGTAGCGATGGTGTCAACAAAGTTTGAGATTGAGAAATTCGACTGGAAAAACGACTTTGGGTTATGGCGACTGAAGATGGAGGCATTGCTCGTTCATCAACGAGTGGTGAATGCCTTGGCTGGAGAATCTAAGTTGCCGAACACAATGTCAGACATGGACAAGAAGGAGATGATTGAACAGGCACACAATTAAATCATCTTGAGCTTAGGTGACCGGGTACTCAGAGAAGTATCGAAGGAGACGACGACGGCAGGGGTCTGGTCAAAATTGGAAAACCTGTACATGATGAAGTGTCTTGCGAATAGGTTGTATCTCAAGAAGCGTTTGTACACTTTCCAAATAGCGCCTGGGAAGTCAATTGAAGATCATACTGACGAATTCAACAAGTTGGTGTTGGATCTTGAAAACATTGAAGTTGAATTGGATGATGAACACCAAGCGATCATATTCTTGACCTCTCTCTCCCATCATCTTATGAGCACTTTGTGGATACTTTAATGTATGGTAAGGATACTCTTACCATGGAGGAAGTACTGGCAGCTCTTAATTCAAAAGAATTGAAGAAGAGAACTGATTATAAAGAAGATGGTGGAGAGGGCTTGGTGGTCAGGGGAAGATCTGAACAAAGAAACTTCAAGCCGAGAAGTGTCTCAAAGTCAAGATCCAAGTTTAAGAGGAGGTGTTATGTGTGTGGGTCAGAAAAGCACTTCAAAAAAGATTGTTCTGACTGAAAAAAAAAGAAAGGTGAATCAAGTGGATCAAAGTCTCATTCTAGTCACAATGCACAAGATGATGTACCTGATGGATATGAGAATACGGATGTGTTGGCTGTCACAAGCAGCAGTAATGAGAATGAATAGGTGATGGATTCAGGTTGTTCATATTATATGACACCTGTGAAAGAGTTCTTCAAAGATTTGAAGTTTGAAGATCTCAGTTCTGTAAGGTTAGGGGATGATAGACCTTGCAAGATTATAGGTCATGGTACAGTGACTTTAAAGATGAAGAATGGAATGGAAGTATATCTTCATGATGTAAGGTATATCCCTAATCTTAAAAGAAGTTTATTGTCATTAGGGTTGTTGGAGAGATCTGGTTACCATGTTAGTCTTAGGGATGGCAAGGCTAAGGTGATTAAAGGATTAATGATGGTACTGTCTGGTAATAGAAGGGATAATAATATCTATGTACTAGATAGTGATGGTGTAGTAGAGTCCCATGTGGAAACTGCCTCAAGTGATAATAGTTTTAAGGCCATGTTGTGGCACCAGAGGCTTGGTCATATCAGTCAGCAAGGACTGGTAGAGTCGCAGAAGCAACGGGTTGTGACTGAGTTGAAGAATTGTGATTTTGGTTTTTATGAAACTTGTATCCTTGGGAAACACAAGAGGGTTAGGGCTAAGCATATCACTAGTGGGGTATTAGACTATATTCACTCTGATTTATGGGGTCATGCTAAGGTTGATTCTTTGGGTGGTGCTAGATATTTTATGACTTTGATAAATGATTTTTCAAGAAGGGTCTGGGTAATCATCTTAAAGAATAAGAGTGATGTCTTTAGTAAGTTTAAGGAATGAAAAGTCCTTGTGGAAACCCAAACTGAAAGAAAAGTCAAGAAGCTAAGAATTGATAATAGGTTGGAATCCTGCAACCATGAGTTTAATTAGTATTGTAAAGCTCAAGGTGTTGCAAGACACAGAACTGTGTCTGGTCATCCATAACAGAATGGTTTGACTGAAAGGATGAATATGACCTTACTTGAAAAGGTAAGGTGTATGTTGGCTAGTTCTGGTTTACCCAAGATGTCTTGGGCTGAAGTTGTGACTACTGCAACTTATCTAGTCAACTGGTCTCCATCAGCTGCATTAGACATGAAGACTCCTATGGAGGCATGGTCAGGTAGAAACATGACTATGATAATCTTAGAGTATTTGGGTCATTGGCTTATGCTCATGTTAGCCAAGGAAAACTAGAACCTAGGGCCTACAAATGTGTATTTCTAGGATACCCTGATGGAGTGAAAGGGTATATGTTGTGGAGGTTAGATGGTGGCAGACCCGGGGTGATAGTGAGCAGAGATGTGATTTTCCAAGAAGATGTTTTGTATAAAGACATTAAAGGAAAAATGAATTCAGAAGTTAGAGAGCAGAGTGGGGTTCAGATTGAGGTGGAGCAGCAGGGTGTGAGTGATAAAGGTGTTGATCATGGCAATTCTGATAGCCAAGGTGATGGTTTAGATGATTATCAATTGGCTAGGGATAGACAGAGGAGACAAATGGTACCTCCACTCAGGTATAGAGAGGAGATTGATTTGTCAGCATTAGCCTTTGTTACTGCTGAAGAAGAAAGTATCTATGAACCATTGTCATACTCTGAGGCAATTTCTGTGAAAGAAAGCTCAAAATGGTGTAAGGCCATGGAGGAAGAGATGGATTCTCTTTATAAGAATGGCACATGGGAGCTGGTTGATAAACCTGAGGGTCACAAGCTTCTGTCATGTAAATGGCTGTTCAAACTGAAAGATAGGATTTCTAAAGGTGAACCTCCTAGGTATAAGGCTAGATTAGTAGCTAAGGGGTTTACACAAAAGCCAGGGGTGGATTATAATGAAATATTCTCACCTGTGGTGAAACATTCATCTATAAGGGTTATGCTGTCATTGACTGCTTTTATGGATATGGAGTTACATCAGTTGGATGTGAAAACTATGTTTTTACATAGGAAGTTAGATGAAACAATCTATATGAAGCAGCCGGAGGGGTTTGAGGTTAAGGGGCAAGAACATAAGATGTGTCTCCTTAAGAAGTCCTTGTATGGACTAAAGCAATATCCTAGACAGTGGTACAAGAGGTTTGATGAACATATGATGACTAATGGGTTTAATAGGAGCAGCTATGACAGTTGTGTCTATTTCAAGGAGTACAGCTTGAACAAGTTTATGTATTTGTTGCTGTATGTTGATGACATGTTGGTGGTTTGTCCAGACTTGGAAGAAGTTGAAGCTACTAAGAGGATGTTAATGTCTTAGTTTGAGATGAAAGATCTAGGTGAAACAAAGAAGATATTGGGCATGGAAATCAAGAGAGACTGAGAGCATAAGGTGTTAAAACTGTCCTAAAGCTCTTATTTGAAAAAGGTACTGATTAACTATAGAATGGATAAGGGGAAGCCAGTAACTATTCCTATTGGTGCTTATTTTAAATTGTCAAGCTCTGATTGTCCTTAGTCAGATGCTGAGCTTGATTATATGAAGAAGGTGCCTTATGCCAATGTTGTTGGGAGCTTGATGTACTTGATGGTATGTACAAGACCGGATATTGGCTATGTTATGAGTTTAGTCAGCAGGTACTTGTCTAATCCGGGTAAAGCTCATTGGGATGCTGTTAAATAGATCTTGAGATATCTCAGAGGTACTAAACACTAGGGCTTAGTGTTTGGGTGTCATGAACATGGGGAGAGTAAACAGATTGTTGGTTATGTTGATTCAGATTTTGCCAAGGACCTTGATAGAGGTAGATCTATTAAAGGGTATGAATTTCAAGTGCTGGGTAACTTGGTTAGTTGGAAAGCCTAGTTACAGCATGTAGTGGCATTATCTACCATAGAGGCTGAGTATATAGCTTTGACTGAGGGAGTTAAGGAAGCTATATGGCTGCATGGTTTTGTTTCTGAGTTAGAAATTAATGTTGCAGACTCAGTGGTGTATTGTGATAACCAGGGTGCAGTCCAGTTGTCAAAGAATAGCATGTTTCATGTGAGAACAAAACACATCAATGTGAAGTTGCACTTCATAAGTGATGTGGTGAATGCCGGAAAGGTGAAAGTGGAGAGTGTGTCTACTTTGGAGAATCCAGCGGATGTGTTTACTAAATCTTTACCTGGTGTCAAGTTTAACTTTTGCTTGGATGCATTGGGAGTTGGTTAAAATCTTGTTTTGATTTTTAGGTGGAGATTGTGAGATATAAAAGTCAAAACAAATGATATCTTCCGAAGTTAGTTATCTTTCGAAGCTTGACATATTTCTTCCGAAGCTTGGCTGAAGTCTTCCGAAGGTTATGTTTGCTTCGGAAGTGTTCTGAAGATTAATGGTTTACTTTGGAAATCTTCCGAAGGGTACTTCCTGCTTCGGAAGTATTTGTATAGGGTCCTAAGTGTAAATTCTCAATTAGTCGTTGAGTGTGTAATTTGATCGTTATAGTTCGTTGGACATTTAGCATTATAAATAGGGGATCCTGTGTAATCGAAAGACGGACTGAAATCACAGATACTTGTAATCTCAATCACTTGTTGCATTCTTGAAGTTCGTCTTCTTCGTTTCTTGTAGTTGTTAAATTGCGCATTCTTGTACTCAATTGTGTAACATTAATGAATAGGTCACTAATTCACATTGTTTCTGTTCCCGGCTAGTGATGGGTAATTATCTCGACGTAGGTGCCCCTCCTTTGAGGATTATATACCCATCGGGGAGGGTGCAATGGAGAGTTATGTATGACTACGTACAACAATATATGAGTAAATGGTCTGATTACTAGTTTTTAATAACCAGTTGGTCTTTCTTGTGGTATATTCGAATATATATGAATTGGTATTTTAAAAGAACTAAAGATGGATGGAACTAATTATAAAAAGCATTACCATGACCTATTGGCCTTTCTTGTGGTGTACTTGTATACTTATGAATAATAATACAAATGTTATCTTCTACCCTAATTTACAACAAAAAAAAAAACACTTTAACAGTAATATTTTGTTTTAGAGCCTCCTAAACTACTTCAAACCATATTTACACCCGCGTGATCTTTAATAAGTAATTAACTCTTACCATTGGTATACAAAATCAAGTAGCTCTAATCTAATCACTTGACACTTCATAACTTCAATAAATAAATCTAATTTACACATCCCTACATGTGTTAAATGTACGCAAACAATACCCACGACATATTAATATTACAACTCAGTAAAATTGTAAGTTTTGAGAATTTCATGTATGACAACAAATCTTAGTTGGATGTTGAATCGCAAGTTCAATCACCAAATTATAATCAAACAAAAAATTCATATTAAAGATGATCTTGAATAAAAGAACATGATGCCTAATTAATAGGTGTAAAAAGATGTAATTAAATTGAACATGAGACACATGAGGTCTTTAATGATGGATTTAACCTCAAACAATTTTTTGTCATTGATCATGTATTGATATTTTAGTGTTTAATTGATTCAAAGTGATTTTACATTGTTATTATAATGAAACAAGTTGATTTTGTTTATGTTTTGAATGATCCATTGGTGTTTGAAGTTTAAAGAAGCTTAACTTGAGACAAAAGAAGCAAAACACGAAAGTTGAAGGACCATAAGCGTGAATATCAAAATTTGTCAATAAAGGGAATTTGGAGGAGACATGGCATATGATATGTCAGGTTTGGATGTATCATACACCAGCGGCATAAGGCCGGCGTACCATATACCAGAGGCGTGTCAGCATTGTTTGTTTTGGCGTATTACATTAAAATTTCAGAAACTGAGTCTTAATATGCTGGGCGGCATATGATACGTTGGGTATGGGCTTACTATACGTTGGGGATAACAAATCAAGATTGAAGCTTTTATAAAGATGATGCGTGGCTAAATCATTCGTGGTTGCTTTCGAGTGGAGAGTTCTTGCTTAGTGAGACGGTTAGTTATCTTTTGATTAGGGTTTCATGTTGAACGCATTGTGATTGAATGTACTTGAAGATTGTGATTGATCTAAACAATTTGTTTAAAAACAAAGTTTTTTGCTTTATCATTAATTTTCGGTTTTCTTGCATCGTTAGCTTATTGATAAAAGTAGATAATTTGATACAAGTGAATTGATAACATTTTAAATAAATAAATCTTAAAAAAATGTTCCCTTGTTATCACTTTAATCAAAATCGAAAATTTTAGTCCGTGTTTATGCAACCCTAAGTTCAACTTAATAATCGTTAATCTTACAAAACTTGAAACACGGAAGTGATTACTTCTTAGTTAATTCTTAAAAATTTTCTAAAAGTTTGTTGCTTTTATAATTGCATTTTTACAAATCATTCCAAGTCTTAAATTTTGTGATCACGTTTCACGTACGTGATCTAGTTTTAGTTCAGTTAAGTACTTTCCACTAATTTCATATGTAAACAGTCTTACTTACGCTTACACAATAAAAGTAGCTAAAACCGGTTACTTAACTTGTTTTTATCGAGTCTTGACAACCCTATTAGTCATATTATATTGACAATGTTGTTGAATAAAGAGAAAAAGGAAATAACTAAAAAAACGAAGAAGTTCATGTGGTGGGTTGGTTTTTTGTTCTTGAAACACAGTAAAATGAAAAATAAAAGTAATTGGGCTGAATTGTTGCAATTAACCTGTGTGGGCTCACATTTTGGTGGGCTGCCACATTAATCACTACACCGGTAATGTCCGGTTTGGATCTGGATTTGGGAAAATCCGACATATGAACTCCAATAATGATGTTAATCACGCTATCCCCTTTAATCTTGAATCTTGACTGGAGTATTTTTTATTTTATTTTTCTAAGTTTATATTTTTTTTACTTCTTATAAGAATTCTAGTATGAAAATCATAAACAAAACACCAACAATCAAGAGTTACATGAAATATTTTGTGGTTACTAACATGAATTGGATACACACACTAGATATACCTAAATAGAGATTTATTTAATAAATATTAGAATATAAGAAAGTAATAAAAATTCCAAAGTAATGTTACTAAACCATATGATTATGAGTTATTCTGTTCTATTTGTCCGACATAAAAAAAGCTAGTTCTTACATGAAGTCTTACTTTCTTTATGTGCAAACTTGACAAAGATCTATATCTCATAACCCAATAATTATTTTCTGATAAAGTAAACACAATTGAAAATGTAAATCTTATGACCCAAAAGCACATACGCACAAAAAAAACCATGAAAGATGTCAGTTAAACCATGAAAGATGTCAGTTAAGATTGAAGATATCAAGTAATATTAAAGGTACGTAGTGGTGTGATAGTGATTACAGTTTGTAATGATTAGTTAATCATTATGTATTAATTTAATATATATATATATTTTCAAATAGCTGTTGAAAACAACCAGTGATTTGGTCTTCCTTTTAGTCAAACTTTGCTTACCCATAAACCCACTCACATGATGTGACTCACACCCTATCAAACCCACAAAAGTAGTTTGTGTGGGGTGATAGGATGTCACATCAACTGTTTCATGCCCCCATGCACTACATATAGTCTAACTAGCATCAAAGAATACCAAAAGTTATGACTTGATGCAAGAGCCTCGTATCACATGTAAAGTTATGTTCAAATGAGGAATAGGAGCCAATTATGTTTATACTCAAATAGAATCTTAATAAATGATCATCAATTTTGTGACATTTATAACAAGAATTTTAACATGATTTAATTAAAACATTAATTATAAGTATGAAATATGAGAATTTCATTCTGGTGTGACTGCAAAGAGAAGGCAAATATGGAAGAAGAAAAAAAAGACCAAGCATTTAGACAACGGTCCATTTTTTTTGTCTAATTAGAACGAAAATATTCATTGGAAATAATAAGAATGGGTTGTACCAACCGGGTTGTTGTGAGTTTTAGCGTGTTTCTTTTTATCTCATTAGGATTGAAATACTTTTTGATTTTTATGCTTCCTATGTTTATTTGATTCCTTAAACAACTTTATGTAAAGGAGTTTCTGGTTCTTATATTCTTCATCTCAGAGATCTTCAAATTAGTGAAGAAATTTTAGTTTAGTTACAGATTTTCGGTTTAGTGGAATAGTTTTGAATTTTTGATCTACATGTTTTTTGGGTTTGGAATAGAAATTAACTATAAAATTTGTGATTCTAATTCAATCCGGTACCAACTAAACATATTCTAATTTCGTTGAATTTTGTGAACCATACATGTGCTTAGTAATTTTATTTGTTGTTGTGGGAACTTTAGTGTTAAAACCCTCTGATCCGAAAGTTTCAACATTGGGTTGATAATGAGTATTGTATGTTTATATAAAAAATTTATACTGTAATCTTTTAATACAAAGAAATAATCCAGTTATAATTTTGCATGTTATTGTTTTGTGAGGTTGTGTTGATCAGAATCCCATTCAGTTCCACGTGGGAGGACGAAAAGTTACATAAAATAAAGGTGAATAATTTCTCCAACATTTGAATACATCCGTCTGATTCCTTACATTTTGCTTTTTAAAATCTAAAAAGAAGTGTGTGTGTGTATATATATATATATATATATATATAAGTAGTATACTCGCTAATGATCCATTGGTCTAATGGTTTAAGGAGGAGGTTAGAAGCTTTTGATTCTCTTGAAGGTCATGGGTTCAATCTCTGGCATGGACATATTTACTAACTTGGTGTTATTAACTTCCTAACAATTAACTCGTCGTTAAAAAAAAAGTAGTATACTCACCGGTTCCTTGAACCGGATTTCGGGTTGTAAAACAAGAGATGCGAGTTCTTTTTTCACTTCAGCTTTCATCAAAGAATTTATAAAAAAAATATTAAACGTAAAAACATAGATATATTTTATGGGATTTGTTATTGGTACATCATAATTATTCTTCTTCTTTTTATCTCTCTCCATACATACATATAAATACAGTAGATCATCATCATCTTCATCTATTGTTTGTTTATCAAACTTATTATTTTCTTCTTGATAAAAGTCTGTTGATTTTATTTGTGGAGGTGCTTGGCCCTTAATAAATTTTATTAAAGGTGTTTTTGATATTAATGATGATTTTGATGATGATAATGATTGTTTTAAGTCATTAGTTCTGTCATATGTTCAAACATAAAACATAACCAAAATCTATCAAGTTTAAAAACCATAAAGCATAACCCGGCATATAAAGATAATATAATTTGAGCTATGTATGCAAACCATCTTTTAATCTACATTGTTAAAGAGTGGCAATTCAATGAAGTGAATTGATATGGAATTAAGAGAATTGTGGGAATAAGAGTAGCCAACACAGATTTCTATTACGCAATTGAAGAAGAAGAAGAGATGAGAATCAGAGAGGAATATGAGATGAGAAGTAGAACAATCATACCATACCTAAGTTCATTCATACCCTCCAGTCCTCCACTAACCATTTACCCCTTTCTTATAATATACGATGATCCCATTCACTTGTTTACTTGTTGGGCTTTGTTAACTCTTGATTTGGGCTGTTTGGTTGGGTCCATTGAGGTTTTACATAGACCGGCTAAGACAAGGTCAATGGTGTTCATAACTAGAGGTGGACGTTTCGGGTTTTGGGCCGTACCCGGGTCCGGGTACAAACCGGGTTGGGCCCAACTTGGTTTTTTTGTACCCGGGTATTGGTGAACTCGGGTACAAGCCCGGGTCGGGTTTACATTCACCCAAACCCTACCCGATATACCCGGTTAGGGTCGGGTCGGGTCCATAACTGGGTACAATCCAGGTTTTTTTTATTAATATAAATCATTATTATTTGTAATCATGTAAATGATTTATTGAACGTTACTTTTTTTACTTTCAAATTAACTTATGTATACATTTTATGCAAACTTTATACAGAGTTAGGTCGGACCCTGGGTTCTAAAGACTTTATTGTGCCTGTTAGGTCTTTGTATCAGTATATGAATATGTGATTTCAAGTAGGAATTAATTTTTTATATAGTTAGATCTAAACCTGTTTAATTTGGTTGCTAAAACCTGCTCATGCATCTGAAGATTTATTATAGGCGTGTGGTGATGTTGAAAATATTCCATGTGTAGGCGCCTGTCTAGCCATGAGCCTGAACAGTGCCCAATCGCCTGAACAGTGCTCATGCATCTGAGCCTCATGTGTCTGAACAGTGCCCAAACGCCTGAACAATGCCTAAACGCCTGAACAGTGCTCATGCGCCTAAGCCTCATGTGCCTTCACAGTTGTCATGCGCCTAAGCCTCATGTGCCTTCATAGTTGTCATGCGCCTAAGACTTTTTACACATATATTCAACACTTGGTAGTTTTCATCATTTATGTTTTAATAAAACTTGCTGATTAATATAAATCATTATTATTTGTTATTGTTTTTATTATTATTGTCATGTATGATTCTAGTAATGAATATGATTATGGTTATGGTTATGTAGACTGAATATGTATGATTTTATATTTCCATACCTTCGTATAAATTTCGATAAAGTATGTTTGAATGATACTTCAATAATCAGAGAAAAAACATCAGATTAATCGTCATGTATTTCTATAACAATATTAAAACAACTTAAAAATACATAAATGAATCAATAAAAAATAACATAAAAGTTTTATTCAAGTTATCGTCTAATTTTATTTTCTACTAGATGCTTGATCAAATGCTAATTCTTCATCGGATATGCCAGAAGATACTCCTTCTTCTACCTCTTCATCGTGTACTTTAGCTTCGAGTGTAATTTCGTCTTCGAGACTTGTTTGGTCTTGTATACGATCCATTGCGTCTAAGTGATCCTTTAAACAAATGCACATCTCCACGGCTTCTGGAGTTAGTCTTGTTCTCCGTAATGATATTACCCTGCCACTAAGAGAAAAAACAGATTCCGAAGCTACCATAGAAGCTTGGACGCTTAGTAAATCACGAGCCATAGCAGAAAGAATCGGAAATTGAGATTCTTTTCCTTTCCAGCAAGCCAAAATATCGAATGCACGATAATCTTCGGTAGTCATAGTGGAAATAAAATCCGTTCCATTATTTCTACCGAGCTCACTTGTTGGGGCGTTACCCCTTTGTCGTTTAGCCGTCACATCCCGAACAACATTCAACATAGTCAAAACCGAGTCTTTAACCGAGGTACTAGCACTTGAGGTTGATTGAGTAGGCATGGTTATATTTACATTAGGCCCATATCTATTTAAATAAAAATTATAAATTGTTTTCAAACTTGCATTAAAATTTACTTTTGCCTCGTTTGAAAAATTAGGGTTTTCGTCATGCATATCCAAATTGTCATTTATCTCTTCTATCAAACATTCAACCCCCGCAACATTTAAAAATGGATTTAAAACGACGGCACAAGTAAAAACGGGTGGTAACTCCTTAAAATATTTTTTAAACTTTTCTTTCATGGTTCTATCATTTGACTAAACATATGATTTTTATTTTGAAAATTTTTAAAATTCAAAGCCATGCAATATAATTCTTGAAGTACTAAATAACTAGTGGGATAATAAACTCTCGATAATTTTGTTGTTGAGTTTTTAAACACCTCAACAAACTCGGATAGACGTTGAACATTCTTCCAACCCGCATCCGGAAATGGGTCGGCTTCACCATTATCTGAAAGACTATTATGAAAAGCTTTCAAAGTGCCCTTTTGTTTTAAAGCACAATCAAACATATGACAAGTCGAATTCCATCGAGTAGGGACATCCCAATTAGGACCTAAAAATATAGATTCCGTATCCTTACAAAGTTGTTTATAATCTTGATATCTTTTTCTACTTTTTTTAAAAACGTCATGTAACATAAATCGAAAAGCTTTAATAAAGTTATCAACAAATTCCACGGATAGCCCGTCTTGCACTACTAAATTAATAATATGTGCAACATAACGAGTATGGAAAAAATCAACGTTTGCAATCGGAATATATTTTAATTTTAATTTTTCAACCGCGGTTGTGTTGTTGGAGGCGTTATCAAATGCAATTGAAAAAAATTTATTTTGTAACTTAAAAGTACTTATTACATTATTTAAAAAGTAAAACAAAAATGTGTGTGAATACGGAAAAATATCAAATGCAATCGTACGTTTCATCATTTGTCATGAATTGGGATCTATCCAATGAGCGGTGACGCAAATGTACGATTCGGGTAAACCGTGTGGAGCAAACCAAACGTCACTAGTTAAGTTTACACCGGTATTTAAATTTTCAAATAATACAATTAAATCATTTTTTGTTTGTTTCCATAATTTTAAACAATAACGTCTAAGTGTAGTACGACTTACGTGGGTCTAACGAGGTTGAAGCGTCTCTCGAATTAAGTTGGTCAACCGAGGATTGTCGAAGTGACTAAAAGGCAAAGCTTCTTGAATCACGAACTTCACCATTCGATCTCGAATCGTATTAACATCGTAATTAAAGATTCCACCGTCTCCACCCAATTGTGTTTGTTGCGAATCCGTATTACTTTTCAACGACTTACAAAACGTCTTGCTAATGTGTTTGCTTAAAGTCGTGTTAGAATCTTTAGCAAACAAAGCTCCACAAAACTTGCAACGAGCCTTTACAGACCCGCCACTCAACTCAACCATGTCCTAATTGCACCAAACATCCATGTTACGATTGTGTGCAAGAACACGAATGACGGTTGGAGCGTTGGACGAACCTTGACCAACGGAAGATTGTGAGTGAGCCATATCAAGATTGAACAGAGTGAAAGTGTAAAACGAGAGTAAACGAGAGTATTTTTTGCGTTTTTGCGTATGTTTTTGCGTTTGGGACTTGGGTACTCAACCATATCAACCCACACCTATTTATACTAACTTATAGGGCAAAAATGGCCAAAAAAACGGTCACAAATCGAAGGTAACGGCTATATAGCCGTTAAAAATGGCTAGTTTTTTGAAAAAAAAATGGTAAAAACCGGGTACAATCGGGTCGGGTCCGGGTCGGGTCCGGTCGGACTCGGGTCGGGTTCGGAATGAATCTAAAAACCTATACCCGGTTCCAACCCTCCAGTTTTTTTCAGGTCCAAACCGGATACACCCTATACCGGGTCGTACCCGTACCCTGGTCCTGGTCGGGTCCGTACCCGGGTATTTTGCCCATCTCTATTCATAACATTCAATAAATTGATAAAATCGAAGATAGACAAGTAAAATCGATTGCAAAAAACCCATTCTTCCTTGGTAAATACTAAAGAATATACAACTTACAAAATCAAAACGAAGAAATACAAATCAACCTAGAAATATCTGAATTTTGAAAATGAACCCTCATGTTATATTCCTAAGTTTGTTAAACGAAAGATAAGAATGAAAATGAAATTTAGAAAAAAAAAAATAGAAAAGAAAGGGAGAATAAGATAAAATATAATTTTACTTTGTGTTCAAATTTGGAATGAAAGGAAAAGAAAAAAAAGATTTTTAAGTTTTCCCTGGTTAAGAGGAAAAAATAAAAAAAAGTTATATATTCACTATTAATCTTTTAATTAAACTAGGTTTGAATGTTAACATGATAAAACTAAGAATAGGATTATTAAAAAAAAAGTTCTTCCACCTTCTTTCCTTATAAAATCTTATGACACAAATATTTTTTTCTTTCTCTATCTATTTTTTTCCCTTTTTAAAACTTGGGAACAAAGCGTGAAAGAAGGAGGAGTTGATCAATGCAACCCCCACCCCCTTGTGTATTGTCGTTCATTGAAGCTAAGCGACAGTACGTCTAGGTATGATTTTTATCAATTTCACTCGTGATATAGTTTGCTACTCGATTGTAATACACAAATGTGATATGGATTCAAACAGAATTCGAGAAGCCGATTGTGAAGGGTTCTTGAGTTTCATTGAACCAGATCAGGTAAGGGTTTACACCCTTTGTTTCATGATAACTATTAAAGGAGTGAATTAATGAGACGAATGGTTTAATCGACTGGTAGTATGTAAATTCGTATAAAGTCATGTAAAAATGCTTGAAAAAGTGGATGTTAGGTAGGTTGTTCATAATTATGATGCATGGTTGTGAACTGCCTAGTAGTAGCATACTTCCAAGTTATTGATAAGAGTTACTTGTTAAGGTGAAACAAATAATTACGAATAATTACTTTTCAGTAAAGGAAGAATACAAAGAATGGTTTTCATCAAACGAATATATACTTCCCATAATTACACAGGATTGATATAGGAATTATGTTATGCTATGATTTCAAAGAATCTTTAACATCTCCATATATATATATATATATATATATATATATATATATATATATATATATATATATATATATATGACCTTGAGAAGCGAGAAGTTACATTCAATCAATTGATCACCATCTGTTGGATTTGATGGAATGCAAAATGTTCACCCTGTCTTTCTCATTAAGCTTCAATATATAAGTATAATATTTACTATTTTAACCTTTGACTATTACAAGTATGACATTTACAACATACTAGTCTAATATACCCCCTTAGTCTAAGGAGGAGGATTTCGAATGCTTAGACTGTCTCGAAAATCTGAGAAGAGGATACGCGGTAAGCCCTTTGTAAAAATGTTAGAAAAATTATGTCTGGAGGGTACATGGAGCACCAGTATCTGCCCCTTTTGGACTTTTTCTAAACAAAATGAATATCAACTTCAATATATTTCGTGCGTTGATGCTGAATGGTGTTCCCTGACATATAAACAACACTAACATTGTCGGTGTAGACGATAGATGTATGGCGCGGCGGGGATCCAAGCTCGAGAAGGAGATTGCGTAGCCAATATATTTCTGCTACGACTTTTGCAATACCTCGATATTCTGCTTCGGCACTTGATTGAGAAACAGTGGTTTGGCGTTTCGACGACCATGAAATTAAGTTGTCACCCAGAAAGACACAGTAGCCCGAAGTGGATCGACGAGTGTCCAGACACCCCACCCAATCGGCATCGGTATAGGATACTAGCGAATTAAGTGGATTGGGGCGTAGTAGAAGACCCATGTTTACGGTACCTTTGATGTACCGTATGATGCGTTTTAGGGCATGAAAATGACCGGTGCGCGGCGCATGCATGTGCATGCAAATTTGCTGAACCGCATAAGAAATGTCAGGACGGGTAAAAGTGAGATACTGTAAAGCGCCCACAAGACTACAATACTGTAAAGGATCATCTAGAAGATCACCAGAAGTAGAACTTAACTTGCCAGCAGTGTCAACTGGTGTCTGAACAAGATTACAGTCTGTCATATTGGCACGAGCAATGATTTCCTGGGCATAACTATGCTGAGAGAGAAACATGCCAGCGGTAGATCGGATGACTGAGATACCCAAAAAATAAGAAAGAGGACCGAGGTCTTTCATTGCAAATTCCTTAGACAATCTGGAGAAGATGTTAGCTTTCAAAGATGGTGATGAACATGTCATAATAATGTCATCTACATAAAGTAAGATGTAAGCAGTATCCTAGCCATGTCGATTAATAAACAATGAATGGTCACTGGCACTCTGACTGAATCCTAAGAATATAACAAAGTCTATGAATAGTTGATACCAAGTCCGCGGTGCCTGTTTTAAACCATACAACGATTTGTTGAGACGACAAACATGATTAGGAGACTTTGCATTCCTAAAGCAGGGTGGTTGATGCATAAATACCGTCTCAGACAAGTTCCCGTGTAAAAACGCATTTTTCACATCTAATTGTGTGATATCCCAGCCATTTGAAAGTGCAATGGATAAGACAGTATGGATAGTGGCGGGTTTGACCACCAGGCTAAATGTCTCGTCAGAATCAATACCAACCTGTTGAGACCTACCATCGCCCACTAAATGCGCTTTGTAGTGCTCAATTGTCCCATCTGAATTGAATTTATGCCTAAAAATCCACATACAAAGAATAATGCTCATATCCGGTCGACGAGGTACTAACTCCCAAGTATTATTATCAATAAGAGCAGTAAACTCATCAATCATGGCACGTTTCCAAACTGGACTGGCAATGGCATCAGACGGAGAACGGGGTAATGGGACGATAGAAGAGTTGGATGTATGAAGATTAAAAGGAACTTTGGGTTTGGAGTGGCCCGTCATGCTACGGGTTTGCATGTGATGGGTAGGTGGAGGGGGAGGGGAGGGAATCGGAATAGTGGGCGGTGGGTCAATATGCGGAATTATGGAGGGTGAAGAAGAACCATTGGCTGTTTGGGAATCACCGGAGGTCGTGGGTGGAGGTGGTGGCAGCGATGAGGAAGGAGGAGATGATGGGAATTGAATGTAGTGTTTAAGAGAGGGGGAAAATCAGTAGTGAGATTAGAATGAAGAAATTCATATGAGAAAGAAGAATGAGAGGTGGAAGAAAAGGGAAAAATTTGTTCATCGAAAAGAATGTGACGGGGTAACCGAGGAAGACACATGGGGAAGAACGTTTTTGGAGTTTGTGTTTAGACTTGGACGGAAGAAGCGGGTAACAAAGACACCCGAAGGTTCGAAGGTGAGAATAAGAAGGACGTTTGTGGTAGAGAATTGAAGTTGGAGTATTATTATTTTTAGTTTTAGATGGTAAAATATTATGTATGTATGTTGCCATTTGAAGGGCATGATGCCAGAACGTGGGAGGAAGAGAAGGATGTGTTAAGAGAGTGCGAATGATGTTGTTAATGGAACGTATTTTGCGCTCTACTTTACCATTTTGAGACGAAGAATATGGACAACTAAAGCGGAATTGCATGCCATTTTCTTTGCAAAAATTATGGAAGTGTTGGTTGATGTAAGAGGTTTGGAATGATGTTTATCATGATTAAGTAGTTAACTTTAATGTAATTTATGTGTTTAAGTAGAAGAAATTATTTGGAATAAGTTAACTACGATGATTTGGTGTTTTGTAAGTAAAACGCAATGATTTGATGTATTTTGAAGAATTCATATGGATGATAAATGAAGATCATGATATATTATGTGATAGATAATTCACTTACGAGAACATGGCCGCAAACGGGGAGGAAAACAGAGTCCGAACGAAGAAGTTATGAAGAAAACAAGAATCGGACAAAGCTGGTCAACCGTAACCTACGGTGGAAACAGGACCTACGGTATAGCCCCCAGCGTAACCTACGGTGGAAAGATGACCTACGGTTCATCAGTTCAAAAACTGAACAGAAAGCCCCTAACGTAACTTTCGGTGTTCAAGTGACCTATGGTACACGATGCGCTGAAAACACTTATAAGACGGAAAAATTAGGTTTTCAGGGCTATCTTTCATTCCAAGCTGTCCTCAAGCCCTAGGAACGACCCCAAGTGATCCAAAAGGCTCCCGAAGGTGATTTCAAGGCTCAAGATTGTGTTTTTATCATTCGGTTTGAATCTTTAACGTTAGATACAATGTTTACCTTCAATTTTGTTTTTCGTTTCCATGTCTGGCTAATCCACCCGTGATCTTCTCCGGGTGTTAGGGTTTATACTATGACTTGTTCTTGATGGTTTTTGTTGAGTTAATGTTTGAACACGGTAGTTTAAGCCACGTAACATTATTTATTGTTTAGAGATTCTAAAATACGTGTATTGCTTTCAATTCAATTGTTCTGGTTTGATTGTTTTAGATTTCTTTTCATCTGGAAACATCAATTTTGGATGGGGTTGGGTAATACAAATGTAGGATATGATTCGAGTAGTTCATTAACAACAGTCTCATTCAATCTATTGTCTTTAACCAAATCAACCTGGTTATGTCTATGTGACCACTTTTAACTATCAAAAGAAGTCTAATTTGTAAACCTTAACCCGGAGGGGATTACTCTTTCCCATCATTATTTACAATCAATTTTACTTTTCAACCTCGAGTACTTTTTGCAATTTAGTTAATTTACAAGTATTTTCAATAAAGCTTTCAACTTTATGAATTGAACCACACTTTCCACATATTCACTGTGGATTTACCCGACTTATCCTAGCTATCTTAGGTGAGTTTGGACCATTATAAATTGTTTTTGATTAGGCCTGACAACCCGTAATCAAAATGGAGCCGTTTCCGGGGAATTAGTGCGCAAAATGTTTCGTTTGAATTTAGTTTGTTTTGCTTATTTTATTTACTCTATTTTCTTTGTTACGCTAGGTGTGCTTGTGTGTGCAGGTGACAACTCCGTGCATGCATAGCCGGTACACAAGGAACAAGTCTCCGTTAGTGTTTGATCCCGAAATTGAGAAGACCGCTCGAAGAAATCGAGCACAATCCCGAACAAAAACTCAATCAACAAGTGTAGTCAAAGAGTGTAAGATGGAAAATCAAAACCCACCACCACCATTTAACCAAAATCCACCTAATGACCAACCGCCAAATCCACCATAAAACCAACCTCCACCAAACCAACCCAGAGACCCATTAGCATACCCGAATTTACAACCACAAAACAACCCACAAAGACAAAATCCACTTGCTCAAAACCAGACACCTCAGAGACAAAATCCCTACCCTCAACCAAGACAGAACCCCTACCAACAAGAACCTCTAAGATAGAATCCGAGACAGCTAACAGGTTCGAAGATGAAGAGGAGAGATTTGAGAGGTTGAGTATCCATACTTGGGATGATGAGGTTGATGGAGTGGATGATGGCTATGAAAATGAATATGATGATGAGGAGATTCAATACAATGAACCCAATAACAACCAAGGCCGATACAGACAGAATGAACAACCAAGGCAGCAAAGGCAGAATCAGGGCCGAGGTCAAGGTAGAAGGCAAGAATTTCCTCGGGTGAATCGAAACCCCGGGCTTCAACCATATCAGGCTATCGTTTAAGGGGTTGACAGCCATTTTCGCCCCACCATAGCTGGAGCTGCATCACCCATAGTCAGGCCACAAGTTAGAGGGAGATCATTTGAGATTAGATCTAACAGTTTGGCTATTCTTCCAAAGTTTCATGGGTTATCCAAGGAAGAACCTTATCTACATCTGAATGAGTTCAGTGCCATTTGCGAGACCATCAGGGCACAAGGCTTTACACCAGAGGAAGTGATGCTGGTTCTATTCCAATTTACATTGAAAGGAAATGCGAAAAATGGTTCCACTCACTACCTGTGGCTAGCATTTATACCTGGGAGCAAATGCAGCAGGCCTTTTTAGAGGAGTATTATACCCCGTAGAAGACTAGTGAGGCCAGAACCGCCATTCGGACATTCAGTCCTTACAGGACGAGCCGTTTCATGAGGCCTGGACAAGGTTCAAGGAGTTGTTGAGAACCTATCCCCATCATGACATTCCCCAATGGGAATTGATTTCCTCCTTTTATGATGGGTTATCTGCTGAAGATGTGAGAGATGTAAACTCGACAAGTGCAGGAAAGTTCATGACAAATACTGAGGATGATGATTGGGAGTTACTAGAATGGATGAGTATACATTTAAAAAGACAAGCTCAGTCTAGTAGGAAATCGAGGAATGTGGTTGATGATCCGGATAGGAGGGCTTCAAGGTCAGGTCAATTGGCAGGTAAGGATACAATGAAGGCCACAAGCTTCTTTACTATATGCCAGGGATGTGGTGAGGCTGGACATACTGCCAGAGATTGTCCAGAGTTTGATGTGGGGTTGGAAGAGATGAATTATGTACAGGTTGATAGGCGGCCATACAGCAACACCAACAATAACACCTATCACCCCGGTTTAAGGAATCACCCAGACCTCAGATATGCTAACCCTAACAATCAGTTGAACCCGAACTTTCAAGGTAATTCACATCCACAATACCAGAACAGATCAATGGGTCAGGGTGGTCAATACAATCAGGGGAACTATAACAGGGGTGGTTAGATGAACTACCAGAATAACCAAGACCATGGTGGATCGGGAGGAAATGCAGAGCCAACAAACAAGGAGCTTCTGGAGTTTATGAAGGAGATGAAGAAATCTAATGAGGTTCAAGACAAGAGTCATGAGGCTTTGACCAAGCAAGTTAGTTAACTAGCAGAAGAAGTGGCAGCTCTTAGAAAAGATCCGGGCAAGCTACCAAATGATACAACCATGAACCCACAACATCAAGGGACAAACATAAAGAACATGAGAAATGTCCACTTTAATTCAGTTAGTATCCTTCCCAATTCTGAAATTTTCAATAACGACTTTACTTCTTTTTCAAAACAAGTTGCAGGTAAGGAAAATGAAGTCGATGCAGTAGAAGAGAGTGACCCAGGAGCACCCGTCATTCCAATCAAAGTAGAGAAGTTCAAGATAAAAAAGGAACTCTTGGATTATGGGGCAGCTGTTAGTATCTTGCCTGGTGATTTATATGATAAATATGAGTTTGGCCCTTTACAGGAGGTTGACACCACCATGGTGTTAGCTAACTTGACCTGCAATCTTCCTCAGGGGATGGTAAAAGATGTGATAATCAAGTTGGGAGATTTATACTACCCGGTAGACTTTATGGTGCTTGACTATGCACTAGTGAGAACAAACGAGCAACCAAAGGTTAATTTAGGTCGACCATTTTTGGCAACTGCCAATGCTCAAATCAACTGTCGGGATGGAACAATTGATATGACATGTGAAACCCGTAAGTTACGTTTTGATATGTTTTCCAAGTCGATCACTTATTTTGTTAATGATAAACTTTTTGAGGCAGATGCGACTAACATGTGAGTTCCTTCCTACATCTCACATGTAAGTGAGCATATAAATTTTAAGAATGGTTTTAAGTATGATAGGACTAAGCAGGTGGACTTGAAAGAGTTTGTAGATTCAAAAGAAAATAAAGAGCCAGTGATGAAGATGGAAATAAAGCATAAGAAGCCAAAATGGAAGAAAAAAGCTAGTGATCCACCTGATCCTAAAAATGCTCGAGTTAAGACAATGATGTTCGTTCCATCTTTGGATGATGTTGGGAACCCACTAGATCAACAAAAGCAAATAGTTATAGAACTCTCAAAAGGCAAGCACCACTTTCGACCACCATGAGTGGTGACAGGTACGGTCTGGCTGAAGACCTAAAATTTAGCACTATTTGGGAGGCAACCTGAGATATTTGTAATTTTTTTATGATCTTAGTTGTTTTGAACTTTATGGGTGTGTTCACTAAAAACCCTCGCGAGACTTCACTCGTTCACTCGGGCCTACCGAGAGGTTTAAAAGGCTTGTTGCATATGCTAAATGCAACCGTGATTCCTATGAAAGTGAGTTTTATTATTTTTTTTTAGTTTTTGTTTTGTCTTTTTAGTTTTAATTAGCCGATGCAAACATGAAAGTATGGGGAAGCACATGAAATTTTAGGTGCATATTTGATGATGTGCTTGGCACAGTCTCCATATAACAATATTAAAGCACTATCAGATAATCTGCCATCAGGTCTAAGTGAACTTTCTTTGACTTTATTTGCTATTTTTTTTTTGCACTTGGGGGTTTGAAACAACTATGTGATCAGGGTGGAGTGATTCTATTGTTTAGGGCTATGATAGTTTGTTTACTCATATTATATTATGCGTTTAGGCATAATGGATAAAGTGAAATGCAAATAGGGATTGTAAAATGAATCAATTCATATATTGAGGACAATGTATCCCAAGTGTGAGGATGGTGGAACCCAGGGAGACATATTTTGGATAAATGAAAATTTGGACAAAATTTGAAAAATTTTAAAATTTTTCTCTAAAATATTAATTATTGGTTAAGGTTCTTGGTCATGGTTGATTCCCTAAATGTTTAAACCCGGTTGGTTTGTGAAAGTTGGAAAGGGAAGGCCTAACTAGGGGTGGCAAACTTTAGGTGTAGTAAATTTGCACATGTCACATCGGTAACCCGAACCTACCGTTTTTATATGTGAGAAGCCTATTCTTTGATATTGTTATATATATTTGCTTGATTGAGTGTCCAGTGATGTTTTCTAGTGGTAGAACTTGTGGGGCGCATGCATCTTGAGACTCGAGACTGGGATTCACATCAAAGTGATTGAGGCATTAGGATCAACTGTAGAATAACCCCATTGGACCTACCTACCCGGTGTCTATTTCCTAGTAGCCAAGTTTGTGCCTTTTCCCTATTCATTTGTTCAAACCAAATTTTTGACTCATTAGCCTTTTGTTTAGCCTATTTCTTTGTTTACCCGTGTGATGGAACTCGAGTTAATTAGCGGTAGTAGCGTTAAGTTTGATTTGATATCATGTTTTGAAGTTGTAGTTGGGGATAGCTAAGGTTAGTGAATTCCATTGTGTTTTTATCAAGTTAGGTTCTTCAGTTTAAAAAAAAATGAAAAGAAAACAAAATTCTATCAAAATAGTTAAGTTTGAAAGACTGAAGTATTAGAGAAGAAAAAGATTTTGCTTTGAAGTATGTTGTAGTTAACTCAAGCTTTCCATCACCCTAGTCACTATATCCGAAATTATTCCTACCTGATCCTAAACCTAACATTACAACCTTTGCAAAGTCCTCATGATTGGTGTGGTATCTTGTGTTAGTAGGTGGAGAGATAATTATCTTACAAGCGTATGCTCACTAGTTTGCATTATTGTTAAGTGTTGATAAATTACCGGCATATCTTTAGCCGAGCCAGAAATTACACCGAGTGGAAAGCTTTATTGTGAGGGGTATGATATGTGCAAGGGAGCAACCTAGGGTTTGATAATTTTAGTTAGGCAGTCCAACAGGTTAGAAGTTTGTGTTTATTAACGGGTCATAATTGCTAACTTGGAATTGAGTATGCCCTTGAACCTTAATCGAGTTTGGTACTTGTGCTTTTATGCGTTGACCCCTTTTTAACTTGAATTATTGAATTTTAAAAGCAACCTCACTTGAGGGCAAGCAAGAAACAAGTGTGGGGATGTGATGTAAGAGGTTTGGAATGATGTTTATCATGGTTAAGTAGTTAACTTTAATGTAATTTATGTGTTTAAGTAGAAAAAATTGTTTGGAATAAGTTAACTACGATGATTTGGTGTATACACAATGATTTGATGTGTTTTGAAGAATTCATATGGATTATAAACGAAGATCATGATATATGATGTGATAGATAATTCAATTACGAGAACATGGCCGCAAACGGGGAGGAAAACGGAGTCCGAACGAAGAAGTTACGAAGAAAACAAGAATCGGACAAAGCTGGTCAACCGTAACCTACAGTGGAAACAGGACCTACAATATAGCCCCCTAGCATAACCTACGGTGGAAAGATGACCTACGGTTCATCAGTTCAAAAACTGAACAGAAAGCCCCTAACATAACTTACGATGTTCAAGTGACCTACGGTACATGATGCGCTGAAATCACTTATAAGACGGAAAAATTAGGTTTTCAGGGCTATCTTTCATTCTAAGCCATCCCCAAGCCCTAGGTGTCACACCCCAATCTTAACGGCAGAAACGTCGATATGTGAGGGTTAAGATTGTTCACAGCCACATAACACTACCATAAATTGTAAATATAATTATTCATAAGTTGAAATAAACATTACAACCAAATGTCTCAACGAAATAAAGTAAACAAAGTTCAACTTCCAAGTTTCAAGATATTTTATTTATTTTTCCTAGGTCCAAATCCTAAGTGTAAGCATGCTTCAAAAGATAATCATCAACCTTGTGCATTTCTTGAAACATATTAAAAATAAAGGTCAACTTTGAAAGTTGGTGAGTTTCCATGGGTTAAGCATACTTATATATATATAAAAGTTTACAAGTAGCAATTCATGTCAATGGTTACAAGTAAAGCAAGTTTATAGATAACATATAGCTACAATCAAACCTTGACCAAGAATATCATTTACAAGTTATAACGATTAACTAAGTGTACTTGGTTCCTATGATGAACAAGCATACGTCATCAGGAGCCGGCAATAACCTTGGCTTTAGCACCAAATAGGTTTGTCAGGCCCATAGATCTATGACATCGCCAGGCTAGCAATAGTTAATGATTGTCAACATATAATGTCCATCATATAAGACTCACAATATTACAAATAACCATGACAAAAAGTAAAGATGAATTGCATGTGCATTTACAAGTACCATGATGTTTACAAGTGCAAGTTTATAAAGTTAACATACCTCACCCCAAAAGGTGTGAAATAAAGTAAAAGAGGAGCATGAAAACTCACATGATATATATATAAGATGATAACAAGAAATAAACGGTGCTCAAACGATTCATTTTACAAGTTACCTAACGTATATATTTCAAGGTTAAGTTTAGAGGTAATATTAACGATTAAACGTGAACTAAGGTTTCAATAGGAATTTTGGATTTTTATAAATAATTAAGATTAGCTAATGAAATTAAATATTTTTTAATACAATGAAAAGAAATATACCATTTAGGTAATTTAATATGGAGAAAAGAAATTAAATCCTTTATAATAATTTGTAAAGTTTAAATATATGATGTAGATAGATTTTTATAATTATTTAAAATAACATGATTAAACAATAATTAACGTATTGGCCAATAACAATTTATTAATTTAAACTATTATTTAAAATCCATTTTATAAGAAATAATCCAAAAATAACCTTTGTTAAAATGTTTATTAAAAGAATATTTAATTATTTAAATTTAAAAATTTACAGAAAATAATTTGGTGTCCTTAAAAATATTTAAAGTTTACAAAAATAATTTTTATAATTATTAAAAATTTTCAATAATTTATTTATAGGCTGAAAAGCCTTAAAAAAATGTTTGAGGTTGCCCGGGTTCGAACCCGGGACCTCAAGGATGACATGGGAGTGGTTTACCATTAGGCTAGGGCGTCTTCAGAAACCCATTCCCATATTTTATAAACACAAATCAGTTAAAAACCTCCAAATCACTATGAACCCTAATTCGAAATCAACAAATTGATCACCAACACGTTACTGTTAACACTAGTGATCATGGGGCTTTTGTTCCCCATGTAAAATCGAGCAGGTAGGTGGTTTTAATTACCCGGATTGAAGTTTAAATCAACAAGAACAGATGATGAACAGGCCGCGACCAACGTTATGTTTGATTGATGTGCAAATGCTGACGATAATCAAATTAACTTCGTGTGAAGCTTCAGAGGATGTTCACGACTCTAAGCCCTTTATCAATTTCAGTTTAGATTGCTCGGAAGGTGGATTTCGATTGGGTTGCAGGTTCGCGATGAAGAAAGAATTGAATGAGATGATTTCGTGTGTTTCAGATAGAATTATGTTTATTGAAAGTTTAGGAATAGTTTAACGATCATTTTTGGTGCAATTAATTAGATTATTATTAGGTTTCAATGATTGAACGGTTCTATGATTAAAGCTTCGGTTATTCATACCGATTGTGTTCGTAACCGGCGTTTAAACGCAATTAAAGTGTGTGTTTAAGTTCGAACCATGTTCATGAATCGATTTGGAACGGTTTGGGGTCAAGATTCTAAGGGTTTCGATGGTTTTGGGGCTCGTCGGAGTTGGCCGTAGCCCCTCGCTGGAATTACGGGGTTGGGGGAAATCTGGTTTGGGTTTTTTGAATTTTACACATTTGGTCCCTGCAGTTTCTTAACTTTATTATTTTATGCCATAAACTTCTATTTAAAGTTTCAAATTTGACACAAAGACCCCCCCTCAACTTAATTAAACTTTAAGTTTTAATTATTTTTATAACTTATCAATTGTTTAACTTTATAAATTATTAATTTTTATTATTATTATTATTATTTTTATATTTTTTTACTATTATTATTATTTTTATTATCATAACTAAATGTTAGGTTTTAAACAAAAGTTGTAATTACTATTATTGTTATTATTATTTAATAAATTAATTTATTAACTTCTAAATTTACTAATAAACATGCATAAACAAGCCCTCAAAGTTTCATAAATGTCATAAATAGTCCTTACAAGACAATAACATGGTTAACTATTAATTAACGAAAACACGAAAGGTTACACTAGGAACGACCCCAAGTGATCCAAAAGGCTCCCGGAGGCGATTTCAAGGCTCAAGATTGTGTTTTTATCATTCGGATTGAATCTTTAACGTTAGATACAATGTTTACCTTCAATTTTGATTTGTTTTTCGTTTCCATGTCTGGCTAATCCACCCGTGATCTTCTTCGGGTGTTAGGGTTTATACTATGACTTGTTCTTGATGGTTTTTGTTGAGTTAATTAATGTTTGAACACGGTAGTTTAAGCCGCGTAACATTATTTATTGTTTAGAGATTCTAAAATACGTGTTTTGCTTTCAATTCAATTGTTCTGGTTTGATTGTTTTAGATTTCTTTTCATCTGAAAACATCAATTTTGGATGGGGTTAGGTAATACAAAAGTAGAATATGATTCGAGTAGTTCATTAACAACAGTCTCATTCAATCTATTATCTTTAACCAAATCAACCCGGTTATGTTTATGTGACCACTTTTAACTATCAAAGCAAGTCTAAGTTGTAAACCTTAACCCAGAGGGGATTACTCTTTCCCATCATTATTTACAATCAATTTTATTTTTTAACCTCAAGTACTTTTTGCAATTTAGTTAATTTACAAATATTTTCAATAAAGCTTTCAACTTTATGAATTGAACCACACTTTCCACATATTCCCTGTGGATCGACCCGACTTACCCTAACTATCTTAGGTGAGTTTGGACCATTATAAATTATTTTTGATTAGGTCTAACATCCCGCAATCATTGGTTATTATATTCATTACCGTTGTCACATTGAAAGGTTTTGATGGGACGTTCAAATTGAGTTTGAATCATTTTATTAAATTCAAGAAAGATAGAAAAAACTTGAGATTGGTTGTTAACAGATACGTCCATAGAAAATTGGTAAAATCATCAAGTAAAAGAATATAATATCTATGAACCCCGGTACTAACTACCGGTGAGGTCCACAAGTCACTATGCACAATATCAAATGGAAGAGTAGTAAAAGACATAGAATCAATAAACGGTAGTTTAATATATTTACCAAAAACACATGATTGACATAAATGTTTGTCTGAATACTGTCTAACAGAAATAGATTTATTTTTATTCAAAACACGCAATAAAGAAGATCCTGGATGACCAAGACGGTAGTGCCAGAGACCTTGAGACAAAGCAGCAAAGGTGGTGGGAGAAGTGATACGAGTTGAAGACAAAGTGAGAGGGTAGAGATCCCTAAAGCTATCACACCTGAGGAGAGGAATTCGCGTCTGGTAGTCCTTCACGAGAAAACCAAAATGATCAAAGTCAATAGAAATATTATTGTCAGAAGTGAGACGACGGACATAAATTAAGTTTTTAATGAGAGTAGGAGAAACAAGAATATTATTAAATTTTAAAGGGGGATAAGGTGAAGAAAGAGTGGTATGTCCAATGCCAGTAGTCGAAATTTAAGAACCGTTACCAACGACAATCGAGTTCAACCTGCGATTATTAAATTAAGACGAGAGGTTACCTGTCGTATTGGACATGTGATTAGTTGCACCTGTTTCAAAATACCACTACTGATCTGGATTCCAGCTCATAGTATGCATTGCCTGCTCAATGTTGGTAGGTGTGTAGGAGTGTTCTGAGGCTGCATAGGACTGAGGTGGAGCTGAACCAAGAATGCCAGGGCCACTAGACGGGGGCCTAGTGGAAGGTTGGGTATGGGACGGACAAGGTGGAGCTGCCCAAGGTGATGGTGAATAACCCCAGTAAGGCCGCATCCAAGACTGTGGTGAATAGTGTGACCTCTCGTAATTTTTATTTAACGTTTGTTTAACGTCGTTATCTCTTGTAAGAATTTGTTTTGTTATTATGAAAGTACGAGGACTTAATTGTAATTTCTTGAAATCATTATAATTTGGATGTAATTAAATAATTAGATAATTAATAATAATCATAGTAATAATGATAATAATAATAAAAATAATAGCAAACATAAAAGAAAAATGAAAATAAGAATAAAATAATAATAAAAATAATACTAGTAATAGTAAATAATCTTAAAAAGTGTTAAAGCTTGAAAATAAATAAAACAAAATAAGTTAATATTTTAAAACTTGTAATTAAATAGTTTTGGGCATAAAATAATAGAAATTAAACCTCAGGGGCTAAACTGTAATTCGGTTTAAAATCAGAAGTGGAACTTTGGATTTAAATTGGAAATCTTAAAACCGCAGGGACCAAAGTGTAAAATATTTTAAACCAATCCAAATCCCTCGCATTTCCGGCAATCTCCGGCCACTCACCGGCCAAGCTCCGACGAACCCCAAAACATCAAAAACCTAGTCTTTTAAACCCCCAAATCCTTACTAAAACCGTTGCGAACCCGATTCGAACACATAGGAGTGTTTACTTTGAATTTAATCGCGGATTTTAATACTCAATGAACCCGAAACCAAAATCCTTCAAACCTCAAACCGTTCTACACCTAAATCGTGATAATTATCAAATTAATGCCGCATACATGTTCGAATAATTAAGATGAACTCATTATTAGCTTGAATTCCAATTAAAATCACGGTTAAGAGCATTGAAGACCACCTGTAACCTCCGACATAAACCTTAATGCCATTGGGTACCAAATCGTCCAAATTGCAACTATAAATCAAAGGGCTAATGCTTGAAGCATCCTCTTTTAACCTCTGGAACCCTGAATTTCACTTGAAACACACACACACACATCGAATTCTTCATCGAAGACCGACGACATTGTTTATCTTTTTGTTTCCTTCAATCCAATCGAAATCAGGTAAATTGAAGGCATGTTTATACTCGTTTTGATGTAAGAAACAGAAGCCCTATGGTTAATTTCATAACCATCATCGAATTGTTAATCAATTGATCCGATTTCGAATTAGGGTTCTTGAACCCAAATTAGGGAATCTTCTAAAAAAGGGTTTTAAGGTTTAATTTCAATTCTATAACATCAGTTGGGCTCAGCCCAGCCGGTTAAGAACATGAGCTCCTAGGCAGGAGGTCCTGGGTTCGACCCCGGCCCCCTGCCCATATTTTTTTTAAAAGGGTTTTATTAACTTTTGAATTTCAGAAAATATTTAAATATTATTAGTAACCATATAAAAATTATTTTTATCAAAAATGATATAAAATTTATTTTCTTTTAATTTCATTAGAAAATCCACTTTAAATTATTATTTTCTTTTACTTAATTATTTTAAAGATTATAAAAAGGAAATTACAAAACATCATCAAGTATTAACTTGAAATTATAATAAATCCCATTTAATTTTTAATAATTTTAATTTAATGAATTCCTTATTGTTATAAAATTTAGTTACAAAATTTGTTTATATATATATATATATAATATATATATATATATATATATATATATATATATTTTTTAAGAAGATAAATATATATGTACATATTTTGAAAGTACACTTATTGAAATAATTAGTTTAATCTTTTAAATCTATAAAATTACTATTTTATTAAATAGTAAATAACGATCATTTGATAATAAAAGTTTAACTTTTATTTATTTGTTAATCATTAAAATCCTTATTTAAATTATTTAATTACCAAATATAATAACTTACATCTATTTAATAACTTGAAAATCATGGACAAATGATTTATAAATATAACACCAAAATCACCATGATTAACTTAATACGATGTTTTGTTTAGGTGAACGTTAACGAATCCTTGGCATTATATACAAGATTTATTATTTATTCATCCTTTACTATCATGTGAGTTTTTCCATACCCCTTTTATATATTTTCACACTTTGGGGTGAAACATGTTAACTTTATGATAATTACACTTGTAAACTCGTTTGAATCTTGTAAACACTTGGGTAATTCATCTTATTTGTCATGGTTAGTTGGACTTTAGTAATTACCATGTGATGACTATATATGTACAATCATTAATTATTGCTAGTCTGGCGACGTCATAGATCTATGGGCCTGACAAGCCTACTTGGTTAATCCAAGTACACTTAGCTAATCGTTTAATCTTGTAATCTTGTAATCTTGTAATCTATCAAGGTTTGATTGTTACATTTGTTCATCCATCCCTAATTACTTTATTCAATAACCTATGACATGAATTGCCATCTTTATATATATATATATATATATATATATATATATATATATATATATATATATTATTTATTTATTTATTTATGTATGAAAACTATAGAAAACTCACCAACATTATGTTGACCCTTTTATTTTTAACAGTTTCAGGAAATGTTATGCTTAGCTTGCTATGAAGACAATGTCACATCTAGGACTGGACCTAGAATAAAATAAAATACATTTGTTATCATTGGACGTTGAAATTCCTATGTTTTGGAACATATTCTATTTCTTAAATGTATGACTTGAATATTGAGCTTTAATAATATTGACATTTTTAATTAGCGTTGTGTGGCATGAACAATCTTAACCCTCACATCTCGACGTTTCCGCCGTTAAGGTTGGGGTGTGACAAATAGGAAGCTAGCATTCCAATAGGACCATATGACCCGCGACCACAAGAACGACCACGACCACGATCACGTGTCCCGCGACTACGGCCACGAGAAGAGGAATCATAGCCGGGGCCCCGGTTAGAGGAGGAGACCGAGTTACGACCGCCTGCTGCTAGGGATGGGGTGTCGGGTTGGTTTCCAGTATTTGCATGGTTGGTGTGGCTTCCTTGTTGAACATGAAACACAGTTCCAGTGCCAGTGCTAGGGGATTGGTTGGCTTTGCGAGTTTCTTCCATAATTAACTTGGAACGGGCAACAGTAAAGTTAGGCAAGGGATTCGAATTCTGAAGTTGACTAGCCATGTGATCATATTTGATACGAGTGTGTTGGAATAGTGTTTTAAGTGTCTAAACGTTAAATATTACATATGATTATTAGTTTTTATGCATGTGATTAAGTTGAATAGGTTAACTATGAGTTGAAAGTGATTTTGTAGGTAAAACAAGCAAGTTGGAAGCCTACATGGTGAAACAAGTCATTGGAGGCATCAAGAAAGAAGGATTTAAAGTGCAGCAGAAAGGCTTCCACCGTAGTCTACTGTAGCCACCGTAGGCTACGCCAGCTCAAGAAAAAAATCAGCAGAATGTACCCCAGCGTAGGCTACGCTGTCTGGCGTAGGCTACGCCAGGGCCTCCGTGGAACACCTATAAAACCGCGTTTTTGTTAGGTTTCACCCACCACTTGCCCCCTATTCGACCTAAAACGTTTAGAGACGAATTTTGGGAGTTCTTAGATCATTTTTTCACCATTCCAACTCTCAAAAACAAGATACAATCATCCGGAATGCAAATCAACAACGGTTTTGAAGATCATTCAAGAATGATGAGCGGCTAATATTTTCGTGATCTACTTCGGGTATTAGGTTTTGTGTGATTCTGTTTTTGTTTATGTTTAACTTTGTTGGGATTAAACTTTAGAACCTGTTAAGTTCTTTTATAAGTTTAACTTGTGTTTTGGTTATTTAAACAATGATTTTGGTAAACTTTGATTTGAATATCATATAATCTTCCGGAAATTATATGATTGCAAGTTTTGGTTTCTAATTGAATCGGCATTGTGTATTAAGACCTATTAAGTCTTGATTATCGATATCACTTAATCATTACACGCATAGAATCCCCGTTAAGGATTTTCCACCAAGTTGGACTACACAATTACCGAAAACCCTTGATCCCGGGGTGGATTACTATTTCTCATAATTGTCTTCTTATTAATTTTTATTATTTGCAATTTGTTTTCCTAGTTCACTTGTTAATTATTTCAAAATCTAATTTTCACAGCCAAGAGGTAATAGTATAAGTAGTTTAATAATTTAGTTTTAGTTAAGTAACTTAATTAAATAATCAAACGAATCGTGTAATACTAACCACATGCTCTCCGTGGATACGATACCTGACTTACCCTAGCTACCTAGGTTGATTAGGTTTTTGCATGACCCCAATGACAGGTCATCAAAATGGCACCGTTGCCGGGGAGCTAGTGCGCTTTGTGTTATTTGATTTGATTGGTTTTAGTGTTATTATTTGTTTAGTTTCAAAAAAATAAAAAAAAAAAGTAAAAATAAAAAAAAATCAAAAAATAAGCGAAAAAAAATCAAAAGTATTTTTTTTTTTGCTTTATTTATTCGTCTTTACATTGGGTATTGTAGTTGTTTGTGCAGGGTAATTTTTTTGCAGGCTTAGTAAAATCATGGATTGGGATTATGATGATGATTATGATCCATGTATTTGTTGTGGGAGCCTATTGTCATTGGGTTCAAGATTGTCCATTGTTCGAGAGCAAATATGGAAAATAGAGAGAGGATGTTCTGAATATAGGCGACAAAAAGATATATGAGAGCAGACTATGAAGATGAAGAGATATCGTCATATTATTCACACTCTGAACCACTTCCATCATCAAATTATCAAGAATATTATCATGTAGATATGGATTGCCACTATGCCCAAGAACAAAATTTTACCAACTATGAACCTCAGATGCCACATTTCTCATGTTATCAAGAGGAGTATGACGACTACTATCATGAATACCCTCAGTCAACATACGACGATACTCAAGATTCAATAAATTCTAAGCTTGATGCAATCATGAACATGATGATGGAAATGAAGAAAGAGGACAAGCTAAGATATAAAACATTCGAGTCTTTACTTAAGCAGGTTGGCCAACTTGCTGAGGATGTGGCCGAACTTAAACGAGAGCAAGGTGAGTTGGCTAGTGATATCGTGGTTGATAGTAAAGAAGTTATAGGTCTTCCTGAGCTTGAATATAATTGTTTACAATTAGTTGAAGTCATAACTTCTTTGGAGGAGTCAAAGCCGAATGTAGATCTAGTTTATCCCGAACCTTCTTCTATGCTAACTACTTCAACCATTAAAGTTGGGGAAGAAGATTTGAAGACAAAGATGAAGAAGGTAAGACCAATAGACATTGGACGGGTTTTCAAGAAGTGGCTCCTCAATAACTACTTTGCTTACATGTCAATTAGTGGGAAACTATTATTAAAATGGAATGTCAACTACCGAGCGTTTATTGGGAATTCGGTAGGCAAATGTTCACTTAAACCACCATAACTGTATCAGCTACGGTCTGGCTGAAGACCTAAAACTTAGCGCTTTCCGGGAGGCAACTCGGAGAACTTTGTGGGTATGTTCACTAGAAACCCTCACGAGACTTCACTCGTCCACTCGGGCCTACCGAAGGGTTTAAAAGGCTTGTTGCATATGCTAAATGCAACCGTGATTCCTACGAAAGTGAGTTTAGGACTTAATTTTTGTAATTTTGAATTTATTTCGAAATTTTATTATTTTTATAGAATTTAGCTTAAATGATGCATTGGGGACAATGCAATGCTTTAAGTTGGGGAAAGGGGGTACATCTTTATTTCGAAATTATGGTTTGGGATTAAATGAAAATTTGCAAAATTTTTAAAATTTTATGTGTTAACCACGACGTAAGAAGTTCGCTTCTACACGATTTGTATAAAGTTTTGCAGGTTGTTGAATAAGACTTAAGATCGTTACAATCACGAGGATCCTGCCACAACAAAATAATCAGGTGAACTTGTTCTTTTTATGAATTCTGTGAAAATAATTAAATTTATAGTTTTGCATGTTAGGTCATGTGTACATGTTTGTATTTACATGTTAAACTTAAAAATAAAAAATATAAAAAAATGATTGTGATAATACCCTTGAAAAAAAAATAATAATCAATGTCCTTGAAATAAACTTAAGCATTTATGAGAGATGATAGAAAACTAGTATGTTGATACTTATACATGTAATGAATCTTTAGAACAGAAAATACATATAACTTGTGATATGTTGATAGGCTCGACCTGAATACGAACACTAATGTCTTATGTGAATGCTAATAGATGAATATGTGTTTAGTGTTTTCCATCCTAGTGCCAATAGTTAAAAGTTGAGTCCTGACAAAAACAGATTGAGAATTTATTGCTTTGGCACACGCTATATCTATGTAACATGACATACTAGTTAAAGAAGAAGAAAAAAAAAGGAAAATAAAAAAATGTATATATAGTTATTTGGGGAAAAAAAAAATAAGGGAGAAAAGTCCCGACCCCAAGAAAAATAAAAGAACAAAAATAAAAGAAAAAAATAATATGTCATGATAGCATACTATGGTTCCTCAAGGTTGTGCTCTAGTGAACATTCAATAAATCTTGAGGTTAGGTAGGTTTTTGCTAAAGGCATTAGATGTGAGGACGGTTAAACCATTACGGTAATTTTGTATAATATAAAAAGCACGAGGCATTAGCTGGATTAAATGGGTCTGAGTTTAAAATGGACACGATATATTGACAATCATGGTTAATGTATTATTATGTCTCTGTTTGAAATTAGTGTTATAAGATTAACACAATAGTTATGATCTCATTGTATATCTTTTTCGAGACGAAAAACGTTTAAGTTGGGGAATGTGATACGAGTGTGTTGGAATAGTGTTTTAAGTGTCTAAACGTTAAATATTACATATGATTATTCGTTTTATGCATGTGATTAAGTTGAATAGGTTAACTATGAGTTGAAAGTGATTTTGTAGGTAAAACAAGCAAGTTGGAAGCTTACATGGTGAAACAAGTCATTGAGGTGTCAAGAAAGAAGGATTTAAGTGCAGCAAAAGGCTCCACCGTAGCCTACTGTAGCCACCGTAGGCTACGCCAGCTCAAGAAAAAAATCAGCAGAATGTACCCCAGCGTAGGCTACGCTGTAGGCGTAGGCTACGCCAGGGCCTCCGTGGAACACCTATAAACCGCGTTTTTGTTAGGTTTCACCCACCACTTGCCCCCTATTCGACCTAGAACGTTTAGAGACGAATTTTGGGAGTTCTTAGATCATTTTTTCACCATTCCAACTCTCAAAAACAAGATACAATCATCCGGAATGCAAATCAACAACGTTTTGAAGATCATTCAAGAATGATGAGCGGCTAATCTTCTCGTGATCTACTTCGGGTATTAGGTTTTGTGTGATTCTGTTTTTGTTTATGTTTAACTTTGTTGGGATTAAACTTTAGAACCTGTTAAGTTCTTTTATAAGTTTAACTTGTGTTTTGGTTATTTAAACAATGATTTTGGTAAACTTTGATTTGAATATCATATAATCTTCCGGAAATTATATGATTGCAAGTTTTGGTTTCTAATTGAATCGGCATTGTGTATTAAGACCTATTAAGTCTTGATTATCGATATCACTTAATCATTACACGCATAGAATCCCCGTTAAGGATTTTCCACCAAGTTGGACTACACAATTACCGAAAACCAACCCTTGATCCCGGGGTGGATTACTATTTCTCATAATTGTCTTCTTAATTAATTTTTATTATTTGCAATTTGTTTTCCTAGTTCACTTGTTAATTATTTCAAAATCTAATTTTCACAGCCAAGAGGTAATAGTATAAGTAGTTCAATAATTTAGTTTTAGTTAAGTAACTTAATTAAATAATCAAACGAATCGTGTAACACTAACCACATGCTCTCCGTGGATACGATACCTGACTTACCCTAGCTACCTAGGTTGATTAGGTTTTTGCATGACCCCAACGACAGGTCATCAAATGGCACCGTTGCCGGGGCAGCTAGTGCGCTTTGTGTTATTTGTTTGATTGGTTTTAGTTTATTATTTGTTTAAGTTTCAAAAACTACAAAAAAAGTTAAAAATAAACACAATCAAAAAAAGCGCGAAAAAAAAAAATCAAAAGTATATATTTTTTTTGCTTTATTTATTCGTCTTTACATTGGTATTGTAGTTGTTTGTGCAGGGTAATTTTTGTTGCAGGCTTATAAATCATGGATTGGGATTACGATTATGATTATGATCCATGTATTTCTCATAATGTGTCTTCTTAATTAATTTTTATTATTTGCAATTTGTTTTCCCTAGTTCCATTGTAATTATTTCAAATCTAATTTCACAGCCAAAGGTAATAGTATAAGTAGTTCAATAATTTAGTTTTAGTAGTTAAGTAACTATTAAATATCAAACGAATCGTGTAACCTAACCACATGCTCTCCGTGGATACGATACCTGACTTACCCTAGCTACCTAGGTTGATTAGGTTTTTGCATGACCCCAACGACAGGTCATCATATTCCAGATTGAGACCCGCAATTAAACGCAATACTAATTGTTGATTCGTCACTGGAGCATCAACATTAGCAAGTTGATCGGCAAGAGTCTTAAGCTCTTGATAGTAAGAAGAAACATCTGGGAAATTCTCAAGTCTTGTATTGATGAATTTGTTTTGAAGGTAAATAGCATGGGTGGGTTTGCTGTCAACATAGAGAGTAGCAAGAGCTTTCCATGCAGAGGCAGCAGTAGCAACAGGCTTTAAGATAGTGAGTAACAAGTCATTAGTAATAGTACCATAAATCCACTTGAGAACAATCGCATGAATTCGTTTTCAATCATCAGTTTGAGAGGATGTAGACCTGGAAGGAGGAATAATATGGTCTAGAATGTTGCAGGCGGTGCAGTGAATCTTGAAAAGTCCAACCCAAGACGTATAGTGCCCAGTATCGGTTCCTAGGGTAAGAGGGATCTCATTCTTGATGTTAGTAACAAGTGTAGCAGGGTGAGGAGGTTGATGGGTGGGAGTAGGAGGTGTTGCACCGGTCATTATAAGATGGTTGTTTAAAACCAAGAAGGAAAGAAAATAAAGGAAAAGGATGGGTGGCTGCAAAGAAGATTCCGGCAGCAACAGTAGGGCTGCGATGGCAGAGGATGGGGCTGCGAAATAGGGTTTCAACAAACCTGGACGAATGATACCATGATGGAATGCAAATGTTCACCTTGCCTTTTTCATTAAGCTTCAATAATAAGTATAATATTTACTGTTTTGAGATAAGTGAATTTACCTATCAAAGATCGTCTTCCAGAGGAATGGGTGTTGCTTCTTGAAACGCACAAAAAAAAACAACGGGCTATCCCTTCTTTGATTTCAAGTCATTGTGAAGCAAAAAAGTAACGGCCCATGTGATGGTCAGTTTTTGGAAACATTACACAATGATAAACGGCATTAGCCATAAGATTGTTTTTAATTAGCAATTACGTCCGGACTTTATAAATCTCACATACCGTTTGAGTATTTTCGTTTCTACTTTTTTTTCTTTTATAAATCCTACAAAGATATGAGTAGATCAAACTCTTTCCAGAGGATGTGTTGCTGAAAACAACAAAAGAAAAACAAACGTGTATCCTATATCAAGTGGCACGTGAAGCAAGAAAGATTCAGACGTACCCATTTAACGTGCTTGCTTCCAGTTTTTGGAAACGTTACAGGGACTTATAAATGGCATTAGTATTAGAGATTATTCAATTAGCATATTACGACTAGAGACTTTATGAAATAACAATGACATACCCATTTGAATGATAACGTTTCTACTTTTTTTTCTTTATGCTATAAAATCCTATTAATAGATATGTAGATAGAATTAAAACATCTTGATTCCTATATATGTATTTGAATGATAACACTAAACAACATGAGTGCGTAAAAGATAGATTGTGTATCGATAGTCTTAAAAGTTGTTATTGGAGTTCTGTTCAACAATTTGATAATATCCACGAGTTGACAAAGTTTCTAAACTTATAATGAGATTTGTGAACTTATTTTGTTTAAGTTGGTAAACATTCCGTTCGATTCTTTGATTGTGTGGTATATGCCTATTGTGATCTTTTTTTGGATATTGAAGCTACATCGCTTTCGAGCTTTGGCCGGTTTACCAAAATCTTCTGTTTTGCTGTTTGGATTTTGTATTTGCAAACATCTGTAAAGTTTTTTCTCCCTTTGAATTGTAATGTGATCCCTTTATTCAGGTTCTACAGTTTCCTTTTTAGAACTTCCATTCTGAAGCATCTATTTTGTTTATCATACTAAATTACTAATACATCTTTATTTTTTGAGCTGAAAAAAGAAGAGAAGGATGTGGGACTAGCCTTTACTTTGGTATATGGTCCCAAAGCTAAGGAGAAGATCAAGGAAGAACTATATATATTAGGAAATAGGGTTTGAATGAAACCGGTGGTTTTTCTTTTTTCATACTTTTTAATGTTTATGTGTTATATATGTATTTATATTACCGTTTAATTCGCAAAAAAAGTGCACTACTCAATGTAGCTACATTAGTCATTACGTTGGGTTTTTGTAAAAAAAATCAACAATGATATTTGATATTTAATTAGAAGGGATCTTAACTGTTTTTGTTAGTTTTTTTCCTCCCGAGGAGCGCGGGGATTAAAACCCTAGTTTGTCAAATTCGTTAGTCTTCATCCCTTGGAAGTTGTTCCCAAGTCATCACAAAATATTAAACAATTGTTAAATATTTAGATTAATAACGTATCAATTTTAATTATTCTTTTATAATAAACATACTTTAGTAGTAGAAAACAATACTCATAGGTTTATGAAACAAAAAAAAATGTTATTTTTATTAGCGATTTTGTGCTTACGATTAGGATTTGCAGGATCAAAAAATTATACGAATTACAGAAAACTACCATTAAGTTTCTACCTTTCCTTTAGGATTATGAAGTTTCTTTATTTGTAGGTAAACAAAAATATGAAGGTTGCTTCATTTTGTTTTTAACGGGTAATTTTTATTTCAAACGGTCAACAAACTCGATGGAAAAAAGTTACTTTACAAAAACCTCGTTCGCTTGTATTATACTTGGCATATTTGACCAGCTTGAACCATTACGGTTTTGCCTCTACTCACAAAAAGTCCTAAATCCATCACCGATCACTGTACTAACACTAACCAAAGGAAACAATAATTTACATTAGATGTTTTATTATTATACCAACAATAATTTACAAGTTGATAGTAGTTATAAAAAAAATCTTTGATCTTTGCCTCGTGTCTTACTTAGCATTGAAGTCATGTATGATTTCGGGCCGACAAAACTTTTGGATTATGTTACCTTAAATGTTAAAAATTCCGCTCGCATTCATTCTTTGGCTTTGCTACCCTACCTTTTAACATGTTTTAAAGCTAATCTTTTTTCTCCAGTTTAATAAGAGATTTAATTTATACTTAGTTCAGTAGAAGAATATTAATTCGTAATACATGATCATGTGTTTTTTAAGTTATTTCTTTAAAAAAAACACAACAAGAACATAATATTCTTCTTTATTATGAACTCCTAACTTAATAATTTTAGAGTGAACCAAGTATACAAATTTATATTGTCACTTTTAAACATTTAATATAGAAACTAATTAAAATACTAGTTAGTATTAAGAAACACTAAGGGTACAAAACACCAGTTTAATTACCTCTCCTACCTAATAAGCAAATAGTCCACGTGGTAAATAATATAGGTTCTCATGCTTTTGTTCGAATAATATCATTACACATATATAAAAATATGTTTTTTTATGTACATGTGTATATTCGTGAACGTAAAAAAGTGTACACCAAATTAGGATGATAATAATAAGAATTAGCTCATGATGAGCTTTTAACATTACAACAAAAGTAAAGGATAGTGAAGAGTTCATTGGTAAAATAGAAAAATCAAACAGGTGACTTAATACAAGTGACGTTAATAGATCCCTAATCTCTTTTAAGTGTTGAATAAACATCTCGAGTTTTCCTAGGACCTTCAAATGGCTGATTACCAATAGTAAACATCATGTCTTTCACCCACCAAAAGCTCTTCTCAAAGGTGCTAATGATCCACTATTTATAGGGTTTCTAGAGTGCCGAGCATGCCCCCATGCTTACTAGGCATGGCCTTTTTTCAAGTACAGAGTACGTAAAAGTTGATCGGCTGGTACACGTGACAAAAAGTTGACCATGACCCCGTGCTTGATGGGACGCGGCCCGTTTGGGGTGTGGCATGCCCTCCGTGTTGATGGTAAGAGTTTCAGTGATAATTAATCTGCAAATGGTTAGATTATATGTATAACTTAGGACATATTAGTCATTCTTATAACCGCTTGATATTTTTATACATTTTATAAAACTGTTTGGTTTTCTAAATTTATTTTCTAACTCATTTATGTTTTAAAACATATTTAAAAAAAAAAAAAAGCTTCTTAGTTTTTTTAATGTCTTTTTTAAAAGCAGTTCATTTTAAACAACTCTTTAAATATATTTTAAAATATTTAATAAACAAATGATTTTAAAATAATATTTAGAAAATAAATAATTTTATTAAGTACATTTAAAAGACAAATGGATTTAAGAAAGACGATAATGCTTTTAAAAAGTACATTTATAAAATTATTTTTTTAAGAGAAAGTGTAAAAGTCAAAAGGTTTAAAAAACCATTTAAAAATTGAACACTAAAAAACAGACATTTAAATTTGTGTATTAAATAATAAACATATTAATAATAAAAAAATAAAAGTAAAACGTAAATTACATTTATGAACCCTGCAGGTAAAATACTCATTTGAAAAGTTTAACATCATTAATTGAACAAAAGGGACCAATGATGAAAGATACACATATCATTAGAGACTATATTTGTAATTTCAAAACACTAGAGATCAAATTCAATATTTTGACCAAACCACAAGTATCATCAATGTAATTTACTCTTTAATTAATTACCAATGAAACGGTTGGTATAAGACTATAAGTAACGTACAAATGAAACTGTTTGAATTCAAAACGACAAACTAGTTTCTTTTCATACCGCAACAAAACTAGTATCTAGTTTTTTATAAATGTTATTAATGATTTATATAACAAGTGGTTAAACTAAGTTACCCAAAACAACTAAAAATGATAAGGTTTTGAGTTTTTGTTTCATTTTGAGCAAAAAATACTTACGGTTGAGTGAAGTGTTTTTTTTCCTCAGTTATGAGTATGGTTTTAGTTAGGAAATGAATAGTTAAGCTTGATTAAAATAACACATATATTATAAATCAGAGTCATAAATTCAACGTTTAAAGAATGTTATTTACTAATGACTTGTTTTCTATAATCCATAAATGCTTCTTAATACTAAATGCATATATCACAAAAACCAATTATAAATACCATGTATTTAAACTTGAAGACAACTCAAAATATTTTTGTACTATCAAAAAATTTAGATTACAATGACGAAATATCTTCTATGTTATGCGGTCTTTTACATGCTATTTACAAATTGCATGAATGGGATTATTGCTGTCCCTCCGGAGGAATTTTGCCGGTCTGTTGGTATGTAATACATACCTTGAAAGTCTTATTTTGTTCGAATTTATTTACTTTTATGTTGTACATTCAAATAGTAAGAAATAATTTTTAAAGACGAGGTAATCATGAATTCGTGACTGATATTCTTTTTGCACCAAGAACCGTAACATTTATTGCTCTTATTTTGGTTTGCAGGTCATGATTTAGAATCATATGTTTTTGATTTTTCACCAAACCCATGCACTTAGATCCCTGTAATGAAAAATGCCTGGAACACGTTCTAGAGGAGGATACATAGCAATATCATCTTGTAAAGGCACAATCTGCATTTGTTGTATGCATAATTAATAAGTTGCTTGTACAACTCTTAATCATCTAAATAAGATGGTGATCCAAACAATCATTTTGACTGTGTGCTCATAAGGTAAAAGTATTTACCAAGATATCAAAATCGGCTTCAGTAACGTTAACTAAAGAAATAATATTCTTACAAATCACGCGAGCAACAGCAATCTTAATCTCCGTGGTTGTAAAAGTACGTGATTTTGATAACAATTGACCTAAATTGTCTAATATGAGACACGTGGATGAGTAGCTAGAAAAATCAAATAATTGAAATAAGGCAAAACCTAAACCAACCCAGAAGTAGATGGTTCAATTTGGGCTTTTGTTAACCAATTTTATGGCACTATTATCGTTATGTGTATAAAATACAAAATTACCGAATCGAATTAGTCATTTTTATTATCAAAACTTAAACAAGTTTAATTGGATGTTAATCAACTATTGATTTTGTTAAAATGAAAAATATATAGTGCCATCCTTTTAACATTAAACAACATGTCTATTGAACAGGTATAAAACTGTTATTAATAGTTCTTGCTTGTTAAATGATGATTATGTAAATAGTGTTTTTTTTTCTTTTTATCAACGATATAAAGTTTTCGATTTATCTTTTTTCTATGAACCAAAACAACTAAAAAAATTTGAGATTTTACTTGATGATGAATTGTACCTGTGGTGGATCCTCGTAGGGTCTGCATATAAACATACATCAAAAAAGAGTTTGGGAGACATTCTATATAATCTCATTCTATATAATCCCCAGGCGTACAATAATTTCTTTTGATTTTTTTTTCTTTTGGATTTTCTTATATTTTTTTTATGAGATTACATTTTAAAATTCTTTTACTGTCACGTATTTTCCCATTAATTACTAAAAATTTTATAGCGCGTAGGGGACATAGTTGTGTTTTCACTCAACGTTTCAGTTATGTTTTCTATCTACGTTTCAGTTTGCATAACCTATCCGCCGCAACATTATATGTTACTATTAATCGTACCGTCACGTCCTAACACACGACTTTTAATATTATCGGCCCGCTGCATCAAGCAGATACCTTTGCTCATTGAGTTTTAAAGCACCATTTTAAGCACAATGTAAATTTTTGTCATTATCATACATTTCATCCTCAAATTCGAATTTATGTTTTTGTGTTTATAAAAATAGGAAATATTCACTTTATCTGTATTATAACTACGTTTTTGTCCTTTTTAGTTATTTATTAATTGTTTTTAATATTACAAGCATTTCAAATATGAAGTCATAAAACAAATCTGAATCTGTCATTGAAATTGCTAACTTTTATAACACTAATTTGAAAATAAAAATACTTTATGATTTAGCAATAAAAATCCAATTTACAATAATTCAATAAAAGACGAGATACCTGCATTTACAATACCCCTCTCAAATATTATATTATACATCATAAACATTATGTTACTGGATAATGCGGGTTTAATATTCAAGAACTAAATCAAGTACCACATGATTAATTATGTTAACTTTATATGTGTGACATCCGGTAATTTTCCGTTACCAAACTCCGTTTGTTCCGTTAAGTCTTGCATACACGTGTTGGGAGCACACACTGGTTGTCGTTGAACGTTGGTGACTTAACAATAATCAGTAATGTTAAATTGATGATAACTAAGTTAACAATGTGATTATTAAGTTATGCTTATGTGATTTAGATGTTAACTGCAATTTTATCGCGTAACGTGAAAACGTGCATATTTATTCGTGTGTTTTGTGATAAATGGGAATTATGCATGATTGTTATTTGTGATTAATAATAATTGTGTTTAGTAGTTAAAAACTATTTAAAACTATTCAAAAAGCTTAATTTTTATAAAATACAAATTATAAGGGTTAAAAGTGTAATTATGGATTATTAATTAAAACAAAATTAAAAACCCTAATCCCCTAACCCTTTCGGCCGCGACTTGCATCCCCCCACCCTCACCATCGCGAAATCGATCAAGAACAAGCAAGAAACCATCGGATTTGGTCGACTTCAAGTTATACAACAAGTTAGAACCTTCAATTGCAAACTATTACACATCTAAAGGTTAGATTTTTATATGATTTGATGGTTGTTCATGTTTGGCCGAAAGTTCCATGCGAATTCTGCAATTGATGGTCGAAAGTTGCTTGATTGTTGATGTTAATGTGTTTGTTAGATAGATTACATGTTGATTAACGTTGATTATGCAAGAAAGTTTGGATTTTGGTTGTTTGTTCATAGGAATATCTTGGCCGTGAGTTTGAAGTGATGTTGGATCAAATTGAATGTTGAATAATGGTTGTTTGATGTTGTGATTATGTTAGTTGTATTGTATATATGTTAGTTAACGTCGATTATACAAGAAAGCCATGATTTGGATGCATTGTTCATAGGTTACTAATAATAGTAACTTTATTTTGCATGAATTGATGATTGGATGATGTGTGAATGTTATGGATGTGTTTGTGATGATGATTAGATGCTAGATGGTTGATATGAATGTTAGGAATTCAAGAATGCATGTTGTAGTTCATACCTTACTAAAGATAGTAACTTTTGGGTATGAAAGTTAATGAATCATGATGATTAGGTGTTGTTGATCATGTTTAGATGTTGTCTTAGTCTTGAAATGGTATATAATTGATGAATTCATGAATGTTGTGTGAGTTTGATGAATTTGGGATGAACTTTCCCAAAAGGGAAACTTTAATTGTGCAAATCCTTGAATTGGATGATTTGAGCATGTTTGGGTTATTAGGATCATGCTAGTGTGTTCATGGATGGGTTCTAAGGTGACTAAATGTGTTGTTTATGTTGTATGAATGTTGATTTGGGTTGTTATCTGTTTTGGCCTGTTGTGATTTGCATGATTTGTATGATATCTAGTTATATGATGATCTAGGTAGTACATGTGGTGGTGATGTGCTATATGTAATCAAGTGGTATGTTGATCATGTATGATATGCTGTTGTGTTAGTTTAATGAGTTATCACCTATAATGTCACCAACGGGTCAAACGGGTCAACTGGGTCAAATGTGTCTTGTATTCTTAAACCTTGAGTTCCTTGGTTTGTAGAGCACTTAGGGTTTCGTGTTGTTTTTGTGCACATGTACTTATGTACTCTTGTATTCTAGGTGACCTTTGAAGGTTGTCTTTCCTTCTTTCTTTCAAGTTAAACTCTAAGTTAATTCTTGCGCATACCAGGTGAGTTCTTGCCCCACTTATTTTACATAATCTCTTTTGGGGGAGATAGCATACTGTTGATCACAAACGCTTTTATATATGAGTGTGTATAATATTGATATAGTGCCGTTTACCATGGAAAGTCCTCACACTTTCGGATTGTTAATATTGACTAGCGGGGAAATTTTGGGTAGTACTACTGGGTCTGACGAGCCCCACCTGTGCGACTCGAGGTCAAACGGGTGCAATTTTGTCCTATCACATATTCGTCACGACCTGGTAAGTCGTGACGGAGGCAACAAACGTATCACAGTCAGCTTCAATCGCGAGATCACTATGATTAATATTTTTATGTTAATAGACTAGCTATCTATTGCAATACACTACTTATGCTCTGAAAACTATTGATTGGTTTATATTTTAACGCAAACTCTTGAACTCACCAACCATGTGTTGACTTGTTTAGTATGCTATTCTCAGGTTAAGGTTGCCAGTTGCCTAGGAGCACGCACGTCAGCATTGTTGAATTGTCTACATTTGCATTGTTTACAAATTGGGATTATTTTCATTTTATACATTTGTGTTTGGGGCGCGTTTGTTTTGCGCATTCTCGTTACATATTACTTGTTTTGGGTTTTCCAGTTTTAAAAACGCTTCCGCAGTATTTTAAACGCTTCCGCAGTATTTTAAATGTTAACTCTGGTTTTGTTTATTTATCATATAGAGTCGTTCTTGGTAACTAATGACTGAGATCCTGGTATGTCACGCGCCTCGCGGTAAAACCCCGCTCGCGGATTTTGAGGGTGTGACAGATTGGTATCAGAGCCATTGGTTATAGGGAACTAGGTTGCATACACACACTAGACTATAACCGCACAGTTGTTAGTTACTTACCGTTTACTCTCCTTACTGTATACTCATTGGCATACGCAACACGTACTTCGCAGCATGGCATCGTCGTCCAGGAATTTAGGCAAGAGACCTGCACGATCTGAGTCACCTCCTATATCTCCCGTACCTGATAGGGGATCTAACTGGCCACGACATCCTTATCCTCGCGGCGAGATAGACTGGGATCAGCCTTTCGTACCTCCTGAGCTCGATCCTCCGCGTAACTGGGATTTCTACCCCACTTACGTTAACCGTATGGCTTATAGAGAACGCGTACCACCAGTAGCACCTACACGACCTAGGACTAGGTCATCAACCGCCTCTACTTTGCCTACACTTCCTACCTTGAGCATCCCTCTGGAGCAGGCATTTGCAGCCCTAGTAGCCACACTGGACACAGAGCGACAGCGGATTAGAGGACTCACTGACGAGAACTCTGCGATACGATCTGAGATGCGTCAGCTGCGTTACCAGGTAGATACACTTCAGGAGCGACTTTCGATGGCCATTGGTGGACATCATACTCTGGCAGGCAACGTGGTAGCACTTAGTGGGCGCATGGATGCACAGGATCACCATAATATGGAGATCGATAATAGGTTTGCTGATTTAGAGGCACAGCTACAGCACTTCAGGTTGCTGAAGCCCCTGCACCTTTAATGGACCCTGATGAGGAAGAATACTGCCCCGAAATGAAGTGCAGAAACTGGCGATTGAGTTCTGGCAACTCAAAATGCAAGGCTCAGAAATTGAAGCCTACACGACTCGTACTCATGAGTTAGCCACTTTATGTCCAGGGATGGTGAATGAAATGCACAAGAGGGTGGAGCATTATATACGGGGATTGGTGCCTGAAATTCAAAGTATGGTAACTGCTTCTAACCCCACTACCATACACAAGCAATTCGAACAGCCCACAGGCTGACTGACCAGGCAGTTGAGCAAGGTCGGTTACCCAAACGGGGTGCGGTGGCAAGCGTGCCCGACCAGAAACGCAAGTGGGATGGTTCAAGCAACAAGGGATCGTCATCCAGTAGCCAATCTCAACCTCAACAACAGCAGCCAAGTCAGCAACAGCAACGGAAGTTTGATAACAACCGAAGCTTCAACCAGGCGCACTCAAATCAAGGACCCGGCGGTATGGTGGAAGACTGCCGAAGTGCAACCGGTGTAACTACCACCATGTGGGTCGATGTGATAACTTCAAGTGTCAACGTTGTGGGAAGATTGGTCATGCAGCCAAAGACTGTCGGGGTGACTGATGAGAAAGCCACAACAATCACAAGAAACCCCGAAAGGTTGTTTTGAATGCGGGAAAGAAGGCCATTACAACGCAACTGTCCCCAGCTTAAGAGGAATGGTAATGGTAACAACAACAATGGGAACAACAACAATAATAACAATGGCAACAACACAATACAACAACAATGTAATGGCAACAACAATGGAGGCAATATAACAATGGAGCCAAAGGAAGAGCCTTCGTCATTGGCTCAGGTGAGGCTCTAAACACGATCCTACAACAGTACTGGTAATTTTCGGTTAATGGTTGTTTTGCTACTGTATATTCGATACCGGAGCCGATAGAAGTTTCGTGTCCACTAGGTTCTGTAGTCTTTTAAGTGATATGCCCTCAACCTTAGAATCTAAAATACACCGTAGAGTTAGCTGACGGTACACAGATTCACGTAACGCATATTCTTAGAGACTGCAGATAGAGCTCTCGCTGGTCATATATTCACCATAGATCTCATGCCTGTTACACTAGGAAGTTTCGATGTGGTAGTAGGCATGGATTGGCTTTCCGATAAACAAGCGGAAGTTATATGCCACGAGAAGATCATACGGATTCCCATTGGTGAGAAGTCCCTTACGGTCAGAGGTGATAGGAGTGGTGCGGTGATAGGCATCATCTCATTCATGAAGGCGCAGAAGTTGTTACGAAAGGGTCGACTGCCATATTGGCACTAGTCACGGATAAACAGACTGAGGAAAAGAAGATAGAGGATATTCCCGTAGTTCATGAGTTTCTCAAGGTGTTTCCGGAAGACCTTCCTGGATTACCACCTCATCGTCAATTGAATTCCAGATTGAGTTGACTCCAGGAGCCGCTCCAATTGCGAGAGCACCATACCCGTTAGCTCCGAACGAACTGCAAGAATTACCGCCCAACTCCAAGAACTGTTGGATAAAGGGTTTATCCGACCGAGTTCGTCACCCTGGGGAGCGCCAGTTCTATTTGTGAAGAAGAAGGATGGTACATTTAGAATGTGTATCGACTATAGGGAACTGAACAAGGTTACTATTAAGAATAGATATCCCTTACCTCGTATCGATGATTTGTTTGATCAACTGCAAGGATCAAGCTATTACTCCAAGATTGATCTGAGGTCTGGGTATCATCAGCTGAGAGTTCGAGAAGAGGACATCTCGAAGACTGCTTTCCGTACACGATATGGTCACTATGAATTTTTGGTCATGCCATTTGGGTTGACGAATGCACCAGCAGTATTCATGGACCTCATGAATCGCGTGTGCAAACCCTATCTTGATCAGTTTGTTATCGTCTTTATTGATGAAATACTGATATACTCAAGGACCGAGGAAGAACATGGAGAACACTTACGTTTAATCTTGGAATTACTTAGAAAGGAAAACTGTATGCAAAGTTTTCTAAGTGTGATTTCTGGATCGTGAGGTACAATTCTTGGGTCATATTGTCAACGAGAAGGGATACATGTTGATCCTGCTAAGATTGAAGCGATAAAGAATTGGTCTGTTCCTAAGCACCGAGTGAGATACGACAATTCCTTGGATTAGCGGGATATTATCGACGATTTATGAAGGATTCTCTAAGATTGCACAACCTCTCACAGCCTTGACTCACAAGGGAACAACATACAAATGGAGTGAGAATCAGGAAACTGCTTTTCAGTTGCTGAAACATAAATTGTGTAGCGCACCAATATTAGCGTTACCGGAGGGTAGTGATGATTTCGTAGTCTATTGTGACGCTTCTATCAAGGACTTGGATCGTCCTGATGCAGCGGGATAAAGTGATAGCATACGCCTCTAGACAGTTGAAGATTCATGAGAAGAACTATACCACCCATGATTTGGAACTGGTGCAGTAGTGTTTGCCTTGAAGATCTGAGACATTACTTGTACGGTACCAAATGCACCATTTACACCAATCACAAGAGTCTTCAGCATATCTTTGAGCAAAAGGAGTTGAATATGAGGCAAAGATGCTGGGTGGAATTGTTAAACGCTATGATTGTGCTATTAAGTACCACCCGGGGAAGCAAATGTAGTTGCTGATGCGTTGAGTAGAAAAGAGACTGCCAAGCCTCGACGAGTGCGAGCTCTGCAACTAACGATTAGTACGCAATTACCCGAACAAATCCGTGATGCTCAAACTGAAGCTCTGAAGTAAAAATATGAGTTTAGAAGGGTTACGAGGAATGAAAAGCAATTAGAAGTAAAGCCGGATGGGATTCGTTATTTCATGATAGACTATGGGTACCTCTCCACGGAGACCTGAGAGACTTGGTGATGAGTGAGGCTCATAAGTCCAAGTATTCTATACATCCTGGATCTGACAAGATGTACCACGATTTGAAGGCGCACTATTGGTGGCCTAACATGAAAGCAGATGTAGCTACTTATGTGAGCAAGTTTCTGACCTGCTCGAAGGTTAAGGTGGAGTATCAGAAAACATCTGGATTATTACAACACCCGAGATCCCTATGTGAAGTGGGATCAAATATCAATGGATTTTTACTAAGTACCTCGTACTTCTACGGGTTGCGATACAATATGGGTTATCGTGGATCGATTGACAAAATCTGCTCATTTCCTAGCGATAAAGGAAACAGATAAGATGGAGAAGTTAACCCGACTTTATCTGAAGGAGATCGTTTCGAGGCATGGAGTACCAATCTCAATTATTTCTGATCGCGATTCTCGTTTCACATCACACTTCTGGCAGTCATTGCAGAAAGCTTTAGGTACACGATGGGATATGAGTACTGCTTATCATCCACAGACTGATGGTCAAAGCGAGCGTACTATACAGACTTTGAGGACATGTTACGTGCTTGTGTGATTGATTTCGGGAATAACTGGGAAGTTCACCTACCGTTGGTGGAATTTTCTTACAACAACAGTTATCACACTAGTATAAAGGCAGCACCTTTTGAAGCTTTATATGGGAGAAAGTGTAGATCACCAGTTTGCTGGGCTGAAATTGGTGATAGTCAATTAACGGGTCCCGAGTTAGTACACGAGACGACTGAGAAGATTGTTCAGATAAGAAACCGCATGGCAGCAGCACGAGACAGACAGAAAAGCTATGCTGACAAACGACGAAAACCTTTGGAATTTCGGACAGGTGACAAAGTTTTATTGAAAGTCTCACCATGGAAAGGCGTAGTTCGGTTTGGTAAGCGAGGAAAGCTAAATCCGAGATACGTTGGACCATTTGAGATAGTGGAAAGAATTGGTCCAGTGGCTTATCGACTAGCCTTACCTGATTCATTGAGTGGAATCCATGATGTATTCCATGTTTCAACCTAAAGAAATGTTTAACGGATGAAACGATGGTCGTACACTGGAAGAAGTTCAAGTAGATGAACAACTACGCTTCATTGAGGAACCGGTCGAGGTGATGGATCGTGAGGTGAAAACGCTTAAGCAAAGCAAGATACCCATCGTCAAAGTTCGTTGGAACTCGAGACGTGGACCAGAATTCACGTGGGAACGTGAAGATCAAATGAAGCTTAAGTATCCTCAGCTATTTGAAGGACGATGCCAGCCGGTGAAGTATTGATTAAATTTCGGGACGAAATTTCTTTCAACATGGGGATGATGTGACAACTCATCCAAAACTCACACGATTTCGATTTCCTTGTGCCAATGCGTAGACCAGTGATGGAACACTCACCATGTAACGCAATTTCGGGACGAAAATTCTTTCAACATGGGGATAATGTGACATCCGGTAATTTCGTTACAAACTCCGTTTTCCGTTAAGTCTTGCATACACGTGTTGGGAGCACACACTGGTTGTCGTTGAACGTTGGTGACTTAACAATAATCAGTAATGTTAAATTGATGATAACTAAGTTAACAATGTGATTATTAAGTTATGCTTATGTGATTTAGATGTTAACTGCAATTTTATCGCGTAACGTGAAAACGTGCATATTTATTCGTGTGTTTTGTGATAAATGGGAATTATGCATGATTGTTATTTGTGATTAATAATAATTGTGTTTAGTAGTTAAAAACTATTTAAAACTATTCAAAAAGCTTAATTTTTATAAAATACAAATTATAGGGTTAAAATTGTAATTATGGATTATTAATTAAAACAAAATTAAAAACCCTAATCCCCTAACCCTTTCGGCCGCGACTTGCATCCCCCACCCTCACCATCGCGAAATCGATCAAGAACAAGCAAAACCATCGGATTGGTCGACTTCAGTTATCAACAAAGTTAGAACCTTCAATTGCAAACTATTACACATCTAAAGGTTAGATTTTTATATGATTGATGGTTGTTCATGTTTGGCCGAAAGTTCCATGCGAATTCTGCATTGATGGTCGAAAGTTGCTTGATTGTTGATGTTAATGTGTGTGTTAGATAGATTACAGTTGATTAACGTTGATTATGCAAGAAATTTTGGATTTTGGTTGTTTGTTCATAGGAATATCTTGGCCGTGAGTTTGAAGTGATGTTGGATCAAATTGAATGTTGAATAATGGTTGTTTGATGTTGTGATTATGTTATTTTGTATTGTATATATGTTAGTTAACGTCGATTATACAAGAAAGCCATGATTTGGATGCATTGTTTCATAGGTTCTAATAATAGTAACTTTATTTGCATGAATTGATGATTGGATGATGTGAATGTTATGGATGTGTTTGTGATGATGATTAGATGCTAGATGGTTGATATGAATGTTAGGAATTCAAGAATGCATGTTGTAGTTCATACCTTACTAAAGATAGTAACTTTTGGGTATGAAAGTTAATGAATCATGATGATTAGGTGTTGTTGATCATGTTTAGATGTTGTCTTAGTCTTGAAATGGTATATAATTGATGAATTCATGAATGTTGTGTGAGTTTGATGAATTTGGGATGAACTTTCCCAAAGGGAAACTTTAATTGTGCAAATCCTTGAATTGGATGATTTGAGCATGTTTGGGTTATTAGGATCATGCTAGTGTGTTCATGGATGGGTTCTAAGGTGACTAAATGTGTTGTTTATGTTGTATGAATGTTGATTTGGGTTGTTATCTGTTTTGGCCGTTGTGATTTGCATGATTTGTATGATATCTAGTTATATGATGATCTAGGTAGTACATGTGGTGGTGATGGTGCTATATGTAATCAAGTGGTATGTTGATCATGTATGATATGCGTTGTGTTAGTTTAATGAGTTATCACCTATAATGTCACCAACGGGTCAAACGGGTCAACTGGGTCAAATGTGTCTTGTATTCTTAAACTTGAGTTCCTTGTTTTGTAGAGCACTTAGGGTTTTCGTGTTGTTTTTTGTGCACATGTACTTATGTACTCTTGTATTCTAGGTGACCTTTGAAGGTTGTCTTTCCTTCTTTCTTTCAAGTTAAACTCTAAGTTAATTCTTTGCGCATACCAGGTGAGTTCTTGCCCCCACTTATTTTACATAATCATCTTTTGGGGGAGATAGCATACTGTTGATCACAAACGCTTTTTTATATGAGTGTGTATAAATATTGATATATGCCGTTTTACCATGGAAAGTCCTCACACTTTCGATGTTAATATTGACTAGCGGGGAAATTTTGGGTAGTACTACTGGGTCTGACGAGCCCCACCTGTGCGACTCGAGGTCAAACGGGTGCAATTTTTGTCCTATCACATATCGTCACGACCTGGTAAGTCGTGACGGGAGGCAACAAACGTATCACAGTCAGCTTCAATCGCGAGATCACTATGATTAATATTTTATGTTAATAGACTAGCTATCTATTGCAATACACTACTTATGCTCTGAAAACTATTGATTGGTTTATATTTTCACGCAAACTCTTGACTCACCAACCATGTTTGACTTGTTTTAGTATGCTATTCTCAGGTTAAGGTTGCCAGTTGCCTAGGAGCACGCACGTCAGCATTGTTGAATTGTCTACATTTGCATTGTTTACAAATTGGGATTATTTTCATTTTATACATTTGTGTTGGGGCGCGTTTGTTTTGCGCATTCTCGTTACATATTACTTGTTTTGGGTTTCTCACTTCCGCAGTATTTTAAACGCTTCCGCAGTATTTTAAATGTTAACTCTGGTTTTGTTTATTTATCATATAGAGTCGTTCTTGGTAACTAATGACTGAGATCCTGGTATGTCACGCGCCTCGCGGTAAAACCCCGCTTGCGGATTTTGAGGGTGTGACAATATGGTATCACCGGGCGTCTTTGTGGAAGACTTTAATTCGAGCTCTTCTTTATAGTTGATCAATGACGTAAAGGGGGAGACATTGCATGGAGAGTATTGTTGATAGTTGATAATACATCAGCGATTGAATTGGTAAAGAATCTTATCTTTTATAAAAGCAAACACATCAAGTCCCCATCGATTTCATTATATTCGGGAATGCATGGAGTATGATGAGATAGTAGCCAAGCACATCAGTGGTGAACAACAAAGGGATGATTTTTTGACATAAGAATTAGCAAGGATAAAGTTTGGATACATGAGGAAAGTACTTGGTGTTGAAGACCTCCTTATTTCATGTCAAAAATTAGGGAATGATTATCGGCAAATTTTCAATATGGGCCTCCACAAGTCGGAGGGTAAGGCCAGCCTAGGAGTCAAAATAAACAAGTTTGTTTTATTGACTTAAGATGAGCGGTCTGCTCTCCTAGTCTCTCTCTAGCAAGTTAAGTCATTCTTAAACATTATTACCAAAAAATTATTAGCTTAAATAATCAACATACGTTGATGAGTTGACAGGCTAAATAAGACAAAATAAGTTGTGTAAATCAAGTACAATAGTTTTGTGTAAATAAGAACATAAGTAATCAGAGATACCAACATAAATTCATTACCAAACCTAACGATGACAACATACACGTCCCATGAACAAGCATAAGCACAAGTCAAAAGAATTATATTCACTCAAGGACTCGTCATGGCGCCCAAGTAAGTCTTAACTAACATACTGACAACGAGGTGAGGGTGTCATCCTGTTAGTACTAATAATACATCTCCACGACTTCCAAACTGTTAAACACTTATGCATTATATAGAACACGACACTTAATAACAATAACAACCTCATGAGGGATATCTAGACTCAATCTTATACAAGATGTTTTGGTTTGATCCCTTGTATTTTGCTTTTCAAAAACTCCAAAGAAAAGAAAAGAAAAAATTCTAACACTGCCAAAATAACATAACTCTTGAGATCAGGTATTTTTTTTATTATATTAACAAACCGGTATATAAGATTTATTTTCTATCTTTCGCATCTAAAATAAAACATTTAAAAAGATGTTTTCTTATTACTTGTTACGATGTTGAAAATGGCAATCAAATACTTTGACCACTTCTCTCTATTTATCAACACCTCTAGCTTTTGTTCTGATTCCATCATTATATGCTAATGACGTGTTCGGTTGGTTGATGGCGTAATTGTTTGCTATGGCATCTTATAATTTTCTTTTTATAAAAGGATACTAGACCAATAAATAACAAATCAAAATATCATTTAATTTATGATAACGCATATCATCCGAATCAGAGTCGCGCATTTACCGTTAAAAAAATAAACACCGTTTAATTATTGTTTACTCTTATAGTTGATTTAAATTGCATAACTTCATATCAAGTAATGTGCTACCATATTTACCATCTATATTAATAAATAATTACAATTTGTGTCACGTCAATACCACATTTAACAAAAAAATTTCCGCCCAAATCTTATGTGACCTATTAAACTAAATGGTAATTATCAAATTAACCATTTGATCAGTTAAGATTAATATGATCTTTGACTTTAAACTTTATCATAATATCTTTTGAATCATATATCTCTAGCCAGGCGGGCAAGAGATTTCAAATAAACCTCACACACAGTTGCAATATATTTCAACAATCGGAAACAAAATCTCAATATAGAAATCTCAAGGTTCATATTTAAACGATTCAATCAACCAAAATGTGTGAAGAAACTCAATGTTCATATCTAATCAACAATCGGTAAACTTTTAACAAGAGTTACTTATATAATTTTAAACATGTTGAAAAAAACATATATCTTAGATTATATCAATTTTTAGGATTCCACCGTCCTCTATAAAGCTTACCACCACCGTACACCAAACCAAACCACACACATTCTACACAAAATGTGTAATTAAGATGAACATAATCAAATTCAATATCTTCTACTTATTTTTCTTGTTATTCTAGGTTCTATACATTTGGCATTTTGGCTTCTTCATCATCTTTCACTGTAAGTTCTAACGGAGGTCCTAGAAACAAATATAATTCTCAAAACAACCTAATAACCACCCAACAAACTCAACATTAGATTATCAAGCTTCACGGATGACAGAAGTAAATAAATAAAGAAGAGATAATGTTCTTAATTCGATATGCTTGCATATCTACTTATCGATATAGTGTTATTATTCAGTGCTTTAAATTCAATATGCTTATCTTTCACCCTTATAGTTTCTACTTCTAGACTGCCTGGTATTGTTATTAGGCCAACTAGACTTAAGCAGATAAGTGAAGCAACTACAGCAAGAGAAACCGTGTTGGTGATGATGTAATATGTGTCGTCTTCTCACATCAGACGATCATATCTTCCTGTATATTGAAACTAGATAGCTATATTAGACAATATTATTAGGGTTATTAGTATGAGCCCACGGGTCCAGTTAGGTTTTGGGGTTTGCATTATATTCTTTATATATTGTAACCAAACCTATCAATAATATTCAATTCAGTCTTTTATTATCTTACATGGTATCAGAGTCTTAAGGTTCTGGTTACCTTCTTCTCCGCTACACCACCACAAAAACATACAAACCCTAGCCGTCGCCATCGAGTTCAAACCCTAGACAGGGCGGTGTGTCGCCACCGCCGCCGTCCTGTCACACCTTCGTCTTCTGTTTCGTTTCTTATCTATTTTATAGTTTATGTTTAATAAAGCTTCATTATCGGTTGAGGATTCAAACCTATTATCCATATCCATTCTCTTGATTTGTTCACATCCATTCTCTTAGTTTGTTTTTGGATTATGGCTCCCAATTTGAAGCGGTCACTATGTTTTTCTTTGTTTCTTTTATTTTTTTTTCGGTCACCCGTCTTGGTTTCTTTTTATTTATTTATATCTACTTATGTCATCTCTTAATCTACGGATCTAAGAGAGTGCCGCTTGCTAGCCTTGAGACATCGCCAACGACTACGATCGCTGGGTATCAACTATATTCCAATAATCAAGAACCATGAAGTATCAAGCAACTATGGATAGCAATAACTAAAATATGAATGACAACATCAAGCACAATATTGTTTGTTGGTAATAGTTTGGATAGTCAAGTAGATCTAATCATGTTTCTCTTATTATTTGTTTTAACGTTTTTTTTGTTTCCCAGTCATAGCATCAGGTTACTTCCGCTACAACTGCGGGGGATATTAGAATATATTAGGTTATTAGTATGAGCCCACTGGCCCAGTTAGGTTTAGGGTTTACATTATATTCTTTATATATTGTAACCAACTTATCAATATATTCAATTCAGTCTTTTACCATCTTAAAGCTAGAGCATTAATAATAAAGTCATTAAATCTTCATTATACTCGCATACATACATATTTTACTTCTTACATCATATCTGAAGTCTTCGATGATGAGACAAGAGGTTCAATCTCAAGATAGTACCTAATTACGTTCTTCGACAAGATCTTTTTTTCGTCCCTAAACCATGAAGGTGATGAGCAAGACATCTTTGTCTTTAAACATTTTAATTCATTGAAAGTTACTGAAATAAGCTGCGTAGAAATAACAAATAAATCGTATATTGTCAATCAAAAGGCTTTTGAAAGAGCGGAAAGTATTAGTTTCTTCAATGAAGGTACGACACGCTTCTAGGATTCAGTAGTTCGTTGGCCATAAATTTTCATTGACTTGTCATTCTTTTACGAAGTTAATCACTTTTTTTAATCAAAACTTAAATGTGTTTATTACTATATATATTAATGTATGTCGATAGCTACAAATTGTTTTTTTAGTGTGTGTGTGTATAATATATATATATTATATATATATATATATATATATATATAATTGAACTAAATTTAACTACGAGATGGGATGTCCTAGTTGTTCTGTCGTTGCCTTCGAACCACAGGCGACGGTTTGACCTTTATTGTAGCCAGTTTCTTTTTCATGGGGTTTTTCTTGGCTTCTCTTACGGGGCTTGTATTCAAGACCAATGGACTACACCAGAAAAAAAACAGGACTAAATTTAATAGTTACCTATCATTATTTTATTAAAATATGCACCATAGTAGTGATGTATTTAAGTTTTAGGTTAACGTTATATTTATCTTGGCTTCGAAACCACCGCTGCATTTACGTTTCCTTTTAAATTTTAGTTTTAGGTTAACGTTATATTTATCGTTGCCTCTATGTTTCTCTGACATCTGTCACCGACAGGTCCGTCAATAACGTTAAACTCGTTAACTCTCCTTTGTAATATTTATCTTTGCGTAATTAATTCGGTTCGAACCTAATCTCTTCGTATCTGCCTCTACCCTTTGACCTTATAATAAATAATAATAAAAATTAACCATTAATAGTATAATTAATTTATTTATATATATTTCTTTTTCTTTTAAAATTAATAATGACAATTATTTTTATTAATATTAATGTTACGATTAATATTATTATTATTACCAGTAATATTATTATTAATATATTTAGTTCAGGGTTAAATTACGATTTACTAAACTTGAGAGAATAATTAATCAAAGTTCGTGGTTCAAACTGTAAATATCAAAATTATATATATAACCCAACCCCAACCCTCGGCACCCCACCGAAACCCTGCCGTCGCAACTCTACTGTCGTGAGACACCGAATCAACCTCGTTTTGCCCCCGTGAGCCGCGTCGGTTGCCGTCGTCTTGTTGTTTACTCGTTCGCAGGTAACCGATCATTGTGAACTTTGTTTCGTCTCGTTCCGCGGTGTTTGGACCGGTTCGGTTGTGTCGGGTGGCCTTGTTCTTCGTTCGTACGCATGGGGTGTGTGTGTGTGTGGTTGGCCGAGAGATGCTTTAAACACAGCAGTCTTCGGCTGTGTGTGTGCCGTGTATATATATGTATTCTTGTATGTATCGTTCATGTTATCTGTGTGTGTCTTGTATATATATATATATATATATACATATTGTGTTGTATGTGTATGTCGATTGTGTGTGTGAGTGTGTATTAGTGTGTATCAATTGTGTGTGTGATCTGGGTGTGTGTTATCGTGTTGTAATGATGAATAGACGCGTTAATTAGGTTAGCTAAAAACATAAATATTGAAGCGATTAAACTAATTATATACGTACTACGTGTGTGTGTATATATACTCGTTTCTATAATCAGATAATTATTATTATTATTTTTTATTATTATATTATTATTATTATTATTATTATTATTATTATTATTTTTATAATTATATTATTATTATTATTAATATCCTTTTATTTATTAATATAATATAATATCTTTATTTTATTTGGGTGTCGTATATATATATATATATATATAATATATATATATATATATATATATATATATATATATATATATATATATATATATATGCATGTCGCGCGTTAAACCCGAACGACCCAAACCGACCGAATGTACCTTTCTTCTTAGACGCGTTTTAAGACTTTAATTACAATTAATTATAGGTGTTTGATCGTGCGTTCTCTCATTCTTTGAAGCTTTTTTATTCACTTTATTTTGTATCATCTCAAGTGAGTTTCGCGGCCCGTTTTCATTTCAAATATTTATAAACAACAAGGGGTAAAAGTGTGCTCAATCCTTTTTTATATTATGAACTCATTTATTCTTTGGGACAATTGTGTTTGTCATTTTGTAAGTTATATCTGGTACATGCATGAGTTTTCTATGTGGTTTTTTATTCACAACTATTTAACTCCGGTGTTGGAGCCGGCGGACATGTATTGATAGTACTATTGGGTTGACACCCCACCCTTGTTTGTTAATATACTAGTTGGGACTGACTGGCCATGGACGTGCCCTAGGTGAATATGTTCAAACAAGATCTGTGTGTACGTCATAGGTTTAGTTATGATGTTCATGATTACATTTAGTATTATTTTTAAACTTATTGGGTGTTTTGACAATCCGTTTGATTTCTTGGTTATACATATTTAGTTCACTTTCTCCCGGTTGTGGTTTACATTCTTTTGACTGTTTGGCTATGTTTGTCGTGGAATTGACTAACCACAACACAAGTCTCCATTGTGTCGGGTGACGTCATGGCACGTTGACCTTACATCATTAATGCATCTCTATTATTAACAATGTGTTATGACGATCCCGTCCGTTACATCCTCGTGTTTCAGCTATAAGCGGGGGTGTGACAGTTTCTAATTAAATTTTTATTAATTAAATAATATCTTTCTATTACCTTTCGTGTGATTTTCTTTTGGTTTTTTATAGGGCTAGAAATTTCTGACACGAATCTGTTAACACGACACGATACGACACGAAGTTAACATGTTTCGTGTTTAACCTTAATAGGTTTCGTGTCTTGAAGAGATCGACCTGTTAAGACACGAGAAAATTCGTGTTTAAACTGGTTAAATACCTGTTAACCTGTTAAGACCTGTTAAGAAACATGTTTTATTATTATTAATTTTAAAAATAATTAAATATATAATAATATAAAAAAAAACCCTAGTTTCCCTTCCAACTTCACAATTTCCCTTCCACAATCGACACACCACCAGCCACCACTCACCAGGAGCCGCTCGATTATCCACCACTCAACACCAAGCAACACCAGTCGTCTAGTCCCTTGCTCGCCACATAACACACAACGATTTGCTTGGCGATGTCCATAGTGCCAACCACCAACCATCCCGGTCACAGCCACCGCCACTGCAGTCGACTCACCATCACCATTATAGTTTGAATCAAGAAAGACTCGTATTGTTACTTTTTTGAATCTGCTCACCTCACCACCAAGTCGACTCACCATCACCACCATGTCTATTTCACTATAATAAGCTGTTGAGTTTAATTTTGATAAGCTTATTATGAACTTTTAGTAATTTTTATTTCATTAAACACGCTTCTAAACATGTGATATTACATGGGTTCCTAAACAGGTTTCTAAACAGGTCATTTCGTATAATCTGTTTCTTAACATGTTCGTGTTTGAAAAATATGACACGATAATTTATCGTGTCGTGTTCCTGTCTAGCATGATAGATCATCGTGTCTATGTGTCTATTTAAATTTTTATTAAATTAAATAATATTTTTTATTACCTTCCGTGTGATCTTCTTTTGGTTTTTTATAGATAACATTTATGTCACTCAAAGCTTTTAAACATATCCTATCAACATTTTTCTCTATTTACGATTTCATATTAATTTATTTAGGATCGACCCATGAGTAATGTAATTTTTTTTAATATACAATTACCGTAGCGAAGCACGGGTGATAATTGCTAGTTGCATCTTAATCACATACTGTTTTTATTTAAAATGCATTTTTATTTTAAAGGTTTCTTTTGTTTTCTTTCTGTAAACAAAGGAGTTTCTATTCTTTTTCCGGAAATGAGAGGAGATTTAATATGATTAATAGTGGGTTGATTTAGAGAAAGATATATATTTTAGGGTAGGCGAGATTTTAGAGAGGGAGAGTGAGACTTTATGCGAGATTTTTCACCCTGATTTCTTTTTAAGAATTGCAAACATATTAATAATCCCTAAATACTAATTATGCCTAACATTGCCTTGAACAACCTCAAGTAGATGCAATTCAAGACAGAATAAAACCTCTCAATTCCAGAATCGATATAGAAAACAAAATCTGAAATAACTCTCCAAAGAATTTATTATTAACTAAAAAAATCATTCAAAACTTAATTACAACCCATACAAACATTGGTTTATATAATCTAGCTTATACTTATATATCTATGACTTCTAATATGACTTCAACTTTATCTAAAATAACAAACCATATTTATCTAATCAAATAGATAGAACAAACTAAATTTAAATATTAAACCAACTTGACCGACTTGTCAACTTAGGTCTTAAAACTTCACCGAATTGTAAAACGGGTTAGAAATTATTGCCAATAATCACCCCCTAATTTCTAAACCGTATTAGGTAGGCCTTTTTCTCCAAACAACTTTTCATCTCTTTGAACTTGATACTTGGAAATAGTTTGGATTTGATCATTAGCTAAGTTTTTCTGATTCTCCTTAGTTCCTTGATCTTCACTTGTTTTTTCTTGGGTTCGATACACCGAACCACCAAGGTCCTATATCCCGAGAAATACTCGCGACTCTTCAACTTTAATTCTCGAATCATCGTTGAAACACACCCTCCTCGAGAGAACTATGATATTGGATCTCAACTGACTTGTTGATGATCCACTACACCCGCCATCGACATGTGGCTTGCCACCGCGTACATATTTGAACAACCCATTCTCCTTTAATCCACGCATATTCATAAAAACCTTAAGAAGCCGGCTGACTTGATCCTTTATTGACAATAACAACTTATGGTCGCTAAACTTGATCAATTAGTGGGCTTTTGCGATGTATATCTAACAAACTTGATCCTTTTATGACAGCAGCAACTTCTGCTCTCTAATCTTGATCAGCAAGTTTGATCTAAGGTGTTCTTGAATGTGGCTATGTTGAATGAATTGTCTCTTGTTTGAATAGTTTTGCTAAAGTTTTCTTGATTTTCTTGGCAGCAAATTATATGGACATGGTTCTTTGGTTCCCAGAATTGATAAACAAGATCAACGACTAGATCCCAATCAAGAAGCGATGGTGTCACCGACTTTGAACATAGATCTAGCGGTGTCTCGAAGCTAGCAGGAGGTGGCTTCTTTGACCTTTCTCGGCAACAATCGTTTACCCTTGGATCTCTCTTGGACGCCTTCACATAACCCTAGATCTTCTTGGCAAAACGAACTACCCTAGATCCCTTTCCCGACAAGGCCTATTCAATCAGCTTCCTTGTGGATCTTGGTATCAATTCCGGGTACCTGGAACTTGGCTTTTGATTAACCAAGCTCTGATACCAAATCAAGTTCAGAATCGATATAGAAAACAAGATCTAAAATAACTCTCCAAAGACATTATTAGTAACCAAGAAAATCACTTAAAACTTAATTACAACCCATACAAACATTGGTTTATATAATCTAGCTTATACTTATATATATCTATGACTCCTAATATGACTTAAACTTCATCTAAAATAACAAACCATATTTATCTAATCAAATAGATAGAACAAACTAAATTTAAATATTAAACCAACTTGACCGACTTGTCAACTTAGGTTCTCAAACTTCACCGAATTGTAAAACAGGTTAGAAATTATTGCCAACAACCTCCATGTTTGAAAAGTTAATATATACATAGATTTTTGATAACATGCCAAAAGTTGAAAGCATAAAAAACTTCTATCCAACGCCTAAATACAATTCGTAATGACAGGACTAGGGTGGTTTTTTTCTGACATTGGAATAAAATATTTTAGATGAGTACGTCTGTTCAGGAATTTGAGTTTGAGTAGGTTCAAACTTCACTCTCATCTCATTTCTAGAGATGTTGAACGGTGAAGAAGAAAAGGTCGAAACAACAACATGGTTATCCAAAAGTGAGCCTATGGTGAGGTTGTACCTCACCAAGTCGGGCACCGGATGAATTTTTCCCGTCTTCCTTAAGATATAACTCATATTGATTTTTCCTCCCAAGTAAACTGTGGTGCTATGCGTCGTGATGTTCACATTCGTGCTCCCAATCTCCACGGTCACACGAATGTCACCTGCGTTCACGACAAGTCCTGTGATTATGACATACAACAAAAAAACAAAAACTGGAAGAAGAAACCAGTAAAAGTTGCGAGGACCAGCATCACAAACGGCTCGAAGAGCACGAACCGTTGGATGATTAGGTGCTGCTGCTACGGTGTAATTCTTGATGCCATCCTAAAAGTGTTTATAATAAAAAAATTTTCGAGGAGGAGTGAGGTAGTTTGAATGAAATTGATCTCTCTTATATAGAGGAAACACACACAACCTTGTAGTCTGTAGGCTGTAGCCATGAAGGCCCATGATGCTTACTTGCTTCTGTTACAGCTTACAGCTTAAGTTAGTATTAATATGTAGTGGGCGGTTTTAATTTAGTCAGAACAACTTAAAATACACTCAACTCTTCAAAATTTCGAAAACGCTCAATACTCCCCTTACATTGTGGGTGTTTTGGTTGAATCACAACAACTTAAAACGTCATATACTCTCTAAAATCTCAAAAGCACTCGATACTCTTTTAAAATCTCAATGTAGTAGGCATTTCGGTTTAACATTACACTTTTTATGCAAACAAAAATATAATATAGTTATCGTTTTTGACCGGTTTGGACCCGAATCGGTTGGGAATCGACCCAAACCAGTTGGTAATAAGGTTTGTACTTTTTCCCTCCAAACAGGTTCAAAACCGAACCAATTTAGTCACAAACCGGTTTCGACTCCTGCTGACCAAACTGGTAGGGACCGAGGGCCACCGCCCCCCTTTTTTTGTCGTTAATAGTGTTAAATTTTAAGCCGATAGTTAAATTTTTTTTATGTATCTCTAGTTAGCACTCTCTAAAAAAATTTCAAATTATATTTGCCGCCCTACAAATTTTTAAATACGTTGTCCACCACCAAAACTTTTACGTATATTAAATTTTAAAAATAATGAAAACTAGTTAACTCTATTTAGTAGGGATTAGAGGTGCACAAAATGGGTATTGGGTCGTACCAGGAACCGGGTATTATTAGAACCACGTACATCTAGAACCGGATAGGAACCAGACCCGGGTTGGGACATCCCTATATCTACCTAGCGTACTCGATTAGGGTAGGGTCGGATCCAGGTAGGTTTCGGAACCGGGTTCAATCGGGTACTTTTTATATTTTATTTTTGAATAATTTCAAATGTTTGGCAATGACTATAAATTAAACCATTGGTAACGCCTATAAATTAGACTGTTGTGGGTTTTTCACTATAAATACAACTAAATAACTTCCAAAATATACATTCCAAATTTGAATGTCAAGATTCTGGTGTGACGGTTTAATTTCAAGATTCTGGTGTGATAAAGAGGATACGGGTTGACCACTACCGTGGTTGAAATTTGAATTCGACCAGCTAATTCAGATTTCTAGAAGCTCCTTAAGGTTAACTTGACGAGGAAATCGGCTATTCAGGCGCAGAGCATACAAAGAATGTTACAACGAGTCATTTGAGACCCGTCACTCATTTCCATCAAATTCCAATTGCACCAAAATTCTGTGTTCCTATTATGCGGGATAACCCGAACCACGGTTGGGACGGAGGAAGAACCTTGAGCCGCGGATGAATATGAGGCCACCAAAACTTAGTAGGTAAATACTAGGGAGAAAAAAACAAGAGAGGTAATTGAGTTTCGACTGTGAATTGTTCAAGTTTAAGAGTTTTATTGATCAATTGAAGCTAGGGCTTTTAATTGGGATTTAAGGTTTTTAATTGTTCGTGTTTATTATGATTGATTAAATCTTGAATTCAAGATTTGACCAAGAAATTGATTGAATGTTGGTGTTATAATGAATTTAGGTTTATATGTCATGTGAAAGATGAAAACTATTAATTTTTTTTTCAAAGGAAAGGTTGTTGACGAAGAAAATGTTAATGCAAATAAACATAAACGACACAAAGCCTCAACTAGTGAGTCTCGACTCCCGCCCCCCTATAATATGGTTCAAACTCTGTCATTGCCTGTGAAGCTTGGTTTAATTCATAACTATTATATTTTGATGATCTAATTAATATCATTGCACTTCAGAAAACCAGCCAATTTCTATGAAAATTTAACGCCTTGCCTATATTGAAAAGAGTTTGAAGTTGTATTTTCGAATTCTTGATTCATGGTAACATGGGACCAATGCCATGCTTAATTTGAACATGTGCGTATTTTTGTGTATGGTCAGAACAGAAAATAATCAAAGGTGACTATATTATTACCATTTTTACTGAGATGATTAAGAATTACATAAAACTCCTTAATCATGCATACAACAAATGCAAATTGGGCCTTCACATTTTGATATTGCTATGTATCCTTCTCTATGCACGTGGTCTACGCATTGTTGATCACAATCTTCATATGTGCAAAGGTGTGGTGAATAATTAAAAACATAAGATCTTAAATTTGGACCTGAAAACCAAAATAAGAAAAACAAACGTCATTAATGTTAGTAAAAAACGAATATTAAACAACTTTGCTCGTCTTTAAAAAAATCTTTTCTTCACCATTTGAATATACAATGTACAAATAATTGTTGTTAAACTTAATAAGACTGTCAAGGTATGTATTACATACCATTTTGTTGACAAAATTCCTCTGGAGGAACAGCAGTAATCCTATTCATACAAATGTAAAACAGCAGAAAACAAAGAAGATTTTTCTTCATTGTAAAGTAATTAAAATTAGTGAGACTACAAAAATATTTTGAGTTGATTTCAAGGTTAAATGCATAATATTTATACTTGGGTTTAGAGATATATTAATGCAGTATTAAAAAGCATTTATGCATCATACAAAACGTTCCATATTTTAATAAGTAGATACTAGTTTATTTTTTTTATATACTAACATACATAATGTTTCATTTAAAATAATTAAATACTAGCTCGTTTTTTATACGGACAAACCGTTTCATTTAATACTATATTGTATTACACGTGTTAAATAAATAAAATACCAAATATAATGAATATTTATTAATCAGAAACGATATTTTAAGATAAAATATGATTGAAACTACGTATTAGTAATGACTTTAAGTAATAAAAAAATGATATCAAGTTATTAAACCATTTGTTTTTAAACTTTTTTTGTTTTTTGAAAAATATTTTGTTTCAAAATAAACCGTTTAAGAAAATACCATTTTCAAACATTCCCTTGTTACAACTCCCAGTTTTAATTATTTTTGGTTTACAAAAATTTTACATTTTGAAAACACCAATTTCAAAATATTTCGTATTTGTAAAAAGGTTTGATAATTTAAAAAATTTCTTCTTTTATAAATTTTTTTTTCTTTATAAGTAACATTAATAAAAATACCTCCTTTTCAATTTATTAAAAAGTTATTTTTAATCTAAAAAATAATTAAATAGTAATATTATGAGCTACTATAATTATTTAATGGGAAAGAGAAGTAAGACAATTTTGGTAAGGATAAATGTAAAAAGATTAATTATACAAAATGTTTCATTTATTATATCCAATGTTATGAAAAACGGATCGGAGAACGAACCTGACGACTCAAAAGTTCACTGGTTAGACCGGTCGGATTGGTTAGACCGGATTTAAAACCGATTGACGTCGTAAATAATATAATATTTATAAAAATATAGAGAAATGTTTCAAATGATTATGAGGGACTCAACATGTAAAAATATAACTTGAAAGACTATATAAGTAAAGTTTATATGTTAAAGTACTTATAAGTAAATTAAACTTTCTCAACGGATAAGATTAACACATGTGTGTAGCCCTAGAATCTAAAAAACATTTACAACATTTGATCTATTCTATCACATACGCTTCATTTCTCCATCTCTATTTTTAGTTCTCTCTAAATCATAGAAAACAACTTGAATAAGTATAAACGGACCGCCAGTGACACCGGTTTCCAGTTGGTCCTGTCCAACTGGCCGGCCCGGTTTGGTTGTGAAAACATTGATTATATCGATAGCAGTTAGCATTTAGGTGAATAGTACTTGTTATGTGGAGTAGGTGGTTGGCTACATTTTTATTATTTTGGCCGTTTTAATATTGAATGTTTTACTATTTTAATATTTTTTTAAAAACATATTTTGTTTTTCTCTAACAACTTTTAAAATAAAATATTTTATAAAATTCCTAACACATAGTTGTGATGTTCTTATTTTTATTTACGTTTCGATATAAATTTTGTATGAAACCAACCAGGGAAAGATATAATATATTTATTTTTTTAAAAACAACAAAATGTTTTTCAAAATCTCAAGTTTACTGTTACGATGTCTATATTTTCATCTACGTTTCAATTTAAATTCTATTCAAAATCGGCACTCACAATGCACGACGCTAAAACTCTGGGTCAAGTATAATATATATTTTTACTCTTTTACACCAAGGTAATGCTATTCTTATTCTCAACAAAGTGATGTTGCCGTTGTGACCTGGTTATTTCCACCTACGTCTCGATAGTAATTTTACCGATGTGTGTGTAAAGATATAATTATTTTTATTTAGAAAATTACATAGTTTGAATTTTACAATTCGGTATTACTCTAAGACTAAAAACTATACACAATATGCAAATGCACCTATCGTATAATAGAATAGTGTTCGGTAAGAACCAGGTATCAATCCGTGAACACGAAAGCTCTTGATACTTAATCTTAATAATCGTCTAGTTGAAATATTTGGGTGATTGGTGTTAAAACTATTTAAGCATACAATTTAAATAAAATAGCAAATGGATGTAATCAAGATAATCAAGCAAGAAAGATATCATTCAAATTTTCGAGTCCACTTAACTATAATCTAAGAACAAGAATGGTCTATGGTGAGGTCTCTATTTGTATAATTCTAGACTAAAAATCCTGTGAGGGTTTCTTAATATTATAATCTTAAGAAAAACGAAAATGAAAAATTACACTCTAACCGTGCTAAGTTTATGCCAAATTCCCAAGAGACCATATTAAGCAATTGATATAAATATTAATTAGGCTCCGATCAAGGTTACCTAATTCTACAACACTAAGGAAAGTTAAACATGATATAACACACTAACCACCCTAGGTTATATTAAATAGATAGATTTATTGCACTTCTTCAACCTAAGCTCAGCATAACATGAAATTGTTAACTAAAGATTCATGCTAACAAATCCTAAACCTAACATAACAATGGCATGAATAAACTTAGCATGTTTTCTAGTTTTTCCAAACAACTATACCAGGATGCACATTTATCTTGTCATTACAACCACATAATCTTCATTCACTATTCCTAGAAAAATGATATAAGTTGCATGGATTCATACAATTCATAAATGAGAGTTCAACAATTACAAGTTTTTCAACTAATACAAGTGAAACATTCATAAGATCAACATGGTGATTCAAACATGATAAACATACCTATTCATTAAAGAATATTCAATAAACCATAATAACAATTGCATAATCAACATTGATGGAGGAAATGTCTTATAAGATGAAGTATAAAGTTGATCATCTCCCATTTTCTTATATGGGCTTTCCGCTAGGAGCTAATATAAACCGGTTTAAATATTGGAAGCCGGTGGTGATATGTTTAAGTCCCGATTATCACTTTGAAAATCATCTACTCTCTCGTTTGGTGGTCGGGTAACTCTAATTAAATATGTCGTAAATAGTTTGCTCCTTTATTTCTTTCCTCTTTTCTAAAGTTATGGGGAAAATATTGGAAGATTTGGAGAAAATTAGAAGAAACTTCTTGTGGAGTGCCTCGAATGATATAAAGAAAACTCATTGGATTAGTTCGGAAGAGGTTACGAAACCTACAGCTCAAGGGGGTTTGGGAATAGACCGTCTAAGGGATCTCAATCATGGTCTTGTAACAAAATGGTTGTGGAGGTATTAGATGGAACCGGATAGGCTATGGAGGAGGGTTGTAGATGCTATTCATCTTTCTCCTAGGTCGTATACTCCCATTTCATGCAAGCAATTGATATCTGGAACATGGTGTAACATTTATGGTGTAGAGGTTGTTTTATCGTCTAATGACATCCATATAAATAGGTTGATTAAAGGGGAGGTGGAGAGATCCTTTTTTGGCTAGACTTATAGGTGGGTGATTTACCTTTGTACATAAAATACCGAAACATCTTCAATGGAATAAGAGAGCTTCAATTAGGGATAGGATCCATTCAAGCAATGACAACGTTTCCTTAGATTGGAATTGGGTCTGGGCTGAGGCAACTAATGTAGAATTGTTGTATTGTAGCATTATACTGATTTGGTTTCTCAGGTTCAGCTCAATGAAGGTCGGGACTCGTGGTAATGGTTGGGGGATTGTGAAAGGAGGTTTAGTGTAAAGTCTTTACGGATTATATGCAATGTGAGACTAGGCATAGATGTTTCGTTTGTTCTACACTGGAGTAGATGGGTCCCATTAAAGATTAATGTGTTTGCATGAAGGCTGCATAGAGAACGGGTCCCAACCATAAACGCCCTCATTAAGCGTGGTATCATAAGGTTTTGGATCATGTCCCCTATGTAATGATGGCTACGCACATGGGCTCGGCATGTATGGTGGCAGCAGTGGTGTGGCAATTTGTTTCCTCATGGTGTAATATCCCCCCATATATGCTTTCTCGATAAAGTACTTGTTGGAATTGCATAATCATATGGATCGTTCTTCTAAGAAGAAGGAGGCGATTCATGTGGTCATTTTAACTTTCCTATGGTGTATATGGAAGTAGGGCCGGCCCAAATGTAGACACATGTAAGGCAACTGCTTCGGGCCCCCAAAATTTATGGGCCCCCAATTTGTAAAAAACACAATCTATTTTGTACTGGGTTTTGTTTTCAGTTATATGGGCTTATGCTGAAAGTCAAATAAATATAGGCAGGAAGAGGGGAAACAAGGAGAGTAAAAATAGAGGTTTTCGGGTAACTTTAGAATGCAGCGATGGAATGGCAGTCTCAACGATTAGCGATTCGCAAATTCTTGTTTTCATTTCTCCCAATCGACTTCTCTAAATATCTCAACGATTACAATGAATGTCGATGACATCTCAAACTTAGTAGTCCAAGTTATAAAGAGTATCGCAAGTGCTGCTGCGTGGCTTTTTTTACCTTTGTTTTACTGTTTCAAAGAGTAGGCCAGGAGTAGAAGTCTTAAATTGTTTTCTGTTATTCAGTGTGAAGACATCTTTAATTGATTAATATAGATTGACCCATTTTTGTTTTTTTTTTTCTTAATTTATTAACAAAGAAAGCAATTGTTTATCCATTTTTGTTTTCTTTACTTAATGAAGAAAGCAATTGAGCAAGCTGCAAGCTACTAGAGTGGCTTTTGAATAGACACGCCACAATTTAAACTTTAGTTCTTTATATGAAAATATTAATTATTGGTGTTCATTATCAGGTGAAGGTAAATTTGACACCAAAGGTGAAAAGTAAGACCTCTAAAGGTTTTTAAAGTTTTAAGTAAATCTTATAATCTTGAACTTTGCATTGCTATTTTAGCATTATCTAATTAGTGAAATATGATAATAAAGTTAATTCAAATTGATAATGACACATCAGATATTCTCAATTGCTTTGCTATGCTTTTCTATCATTATTTCATTCGTTGCTTGTTGATTATAAATGCTTAGTTTTCAACTCAAATTGGATTCTCATATTTCAACTAACTAATATATGATGTTGATTCGGTTAGGCTTTAATAACATTGTGTTTAAAATGACCCGTTTTAACTTAACTTGTCTTGACCCATAACTCGTTACTCACCCTGAGCAAGATATAGTAAATATGCTATTTTGTAATTTAACAATGAAATTTGAAAAAGGGCCTCAAAAATTTATTTTACTTTAGGCACCTAAAACACTTGTAATGTATTGTTTATCAAAATACCAAAACCAACAAAATACCAAAACCGCCCAAAAAAAATACCAAAACTACCCAAAAAAATAAAAACCAACCAACCGTCTTAAAAAATAGAAAAACCCCTCAAAAGAATAAAAAAACCAGCCCAAAAAGAGGCAAAAAAACGGCCCAAAAAGACGAGTACAACCAAATTATACACAATGTACAACCCAATATGCATAACAATATAGGTAATTAATATTATTTAAAATTTTTCTGAAAAAAAGAAAGAAAAAAAAACTCGTATTCAGTTATTATGAAAGAAAGATTTAGTATAATAAATGTATCAACGAAATGTCTTGTATAATGAACGAACAAACAAATATTGATAGATGAAACGAACGTTAGAGAAACAAAAGGACCGTGATTGTATTCCTTATTTAAAATAAAAAATTTATTAATATGAAGTAAAACATAGATATGAAATAAGGTATTAATCGATCACTAAAAAATATGATCCAGACACTATTTAATTCTTAACTAATCAGAGGTTTATAAATTGTTGTTTGAATGGTTAATTGGATTATTGACAGGCCACTAGCTCACCCAATCATCGTACATAATTTCGCTCCTTCGTTCACGAACCTGATACCATCATTAGAAGAAAACCCACCTTATGGGAGAGAACCCTCTAGCTAAAACCCTTTTTTGAAATTAGAACCATATCTTTTTTAAAAATGTTTAGAATACAAAATGATGTTTTCGCGTAAAGTGTACAAAATGAAGTGTGAAATTATTATGCAAGATCAAGTAATAATCACGCAAGTAAAATTTCACTTACTTGAAATATTATGCTGTGATGTTATTATCACTTAATAATAATTCATACGTGATAATATCATATTTGCTTTATCCTTCAACCCTTACAACTCTTGCATGATAATTTAATCTGAAACGTTTCTTGATATTTTTATCTTGAATTTCCTCCTTCACTGTAAATATATAGATTCATTTATAAATAATAAAAGTTTTAACATATTTAAACATAATAATCCAATAGTTCCAATCCCAAGGGTTAGAATGAATAGTATTATGTGCATCATCTATACTATATTATAATGTACGAAGAAAGGATTCCGGCCAAAGTTAAAAGATTTGTAAATTTTAAGCACAAGGTACAACTCAAAAAATCAATTTAACAAGGGTAATTATGTCTTTCTAACGCTACTAAAAAAGTGAAACTTTAAACTTATTTACACTTAGACCCTTGTATATTTAATTATATACAATTTTTTCCATGTTTGTTACAATATGCTTAAAAGAAGGAATTCAGTTTTTTAAATATAAAACTAACCAGAGACGAGTACCATAATAAAAAGTGTAACACGCCGCATCGCGCGGGCACGTTACTAGTCTTTTTATATGCATTTAAATCTGTATAATTTTCCAACTATATCTCTGGTATTATGCATCAACAAGAATAACATTTTCTTACAAAACAACTTTCGGAAGAAATTTTATTAAAAACTTGTGTGTTAGATAAGTTCGATGACTCCTCCATCTTTCTCACTTTCGCGCTTTCTCCCAATCAGTCGTGAGGGTTCCGGGCATGAGAACGCAAGTGCCGAAATCAAACAAAAGGTCCGAACGTTCGAGGACGAAAGAGAAAATGCTCCGCGGGGAAGTCGTTTTCATCTAGGATAGTGTATTCGTGTCGGTTAGACGTCGGCCATGAAATCCATCACTATACCAAGCAAATCATGGGCATTAACATCTCGGACAAAGGGACTCTGCGCCACAAAAAATTAAGTGAAAATCTACTAAAAATAAAGAAAAAAATTTTGTATTTTTTTCTTTCTTTTTTTTCGAATTCACCAATGTGGGCCTTATGCCTTTCTGATCGGATGCTATCGAGAATAGTTATTGTACAGTTTCAAAAAAAGCTATAAGAGATAAGGTTATGGATAGCGTAGCTTAAAGACGGGATAGAAAAGAAAAATGCTCAATGAAACGCTCAAGAGACCCTACATCCTTATTGAGCAGGGCTAGTCAGCGCCTTCCCTTAATGAAAGACGTGGTAACCGTCTTTACTTTAAGGATGAGGGGAACGTCTCTTTCAAAGCTTTAGTGCGGTTTCAGCGGCTGTCGTTTCAAGTATGTCGTTTTGGTGGTATGACCTCACCTGACACATTAGCGGATTCACCTCCGGCATCAGTTCCATTCCAAGTGTACCGTTTGCTAATACAATGTTACACAAGAGTCCCTCAATCGATCTTCCGCACATTGACAATTCTGAATCAAAGTTAATTGACCACCTTTAACTTTCACTTTGACATCTTTTTTAACTTTCCGTTTGAGACCTTAATTTATTTGACAAAATAAAAACTAAATTCAGCATATGGAGTATGGACTACCAATCTTTAACAGATACACAACATGACCGTTATTGGAGGTGTCTTTTTTAGTTATTGTCCATCATTATTTTATTGAAAATTGTCTTTTTAACCATTCTGTATAGGCACACCTAAAGTAGAACAAAAAGCAGAAAGGGTTGGAATACGGCGTCATGTCGTTTGGTTCATGCTTTTATTTTTAAAAACCTTAACCTTTGCAAGAACCCATTTAACCCACATGAAACGACTTCAAGTAGAGTTATGATGCACGACTGAGCTTACTATTTAATTGACTTTTTAAATATTAATATGTTTCAACTAACAAATAATTATAATAATATTTCAAAAAAATTACACATATGATCCATGTGGTTTAACCAGATTGTAGGTTTTGTACCCAAACTTTAAAAATCACAAAATTAGTTCAATATTTTGTGTACTCACTACAGTACACTTTTGGTTACTGACATTAAAATTTTATAACCAAATTTGTAATGTCTACATCAAAATTTAATTAACTTTATATTTTTTAAAGTCTTGGGACTAAACATATCAAACCACAAGGACCATTTATGTAATTTTCTCTAATATTACGAAAAACATTAAGAGAGTCATGAGCAGGGGCGTACCTACCCCCAGGGGAGGAGGGTAGCCGCCCACCCTAAAAAATATATTTTTAATGTTATATATACGCTCGATTCTCGACAGTCCTTTGTAAAATTTTGCAATCGCCCCCCCCCCCCCCCTCCTTGAAACCCAGTTTTTTTTAATATAAGCTAAATCTTTAAACCTAATCTCTTTAAACCCAACTTTTCAAGTCCAAAATTTAAAATTTAGCCAAATGTTTAAACCCAACCCACTATTCAAATCCCAAATGGTTCGAAAAAAATTATTATATAGTGTTACCACGTTGGCCGACCCTTAAAAAATTTCCGCCCCCATAAAAAAATTTTCTAGATACGACAATCTAAAAGTTTAGTTAAGATTACTTTTTCTTAAAATAGAAAGTTGCTCTAGCATATTTGGCTGGGTGACGGTTTATGTTCCCTCGTTATTATTTTCTTATTGTTATTATTATTAATATTTGAACAGGAGAAAGCCATATTATATATACATTAAAGGGGAACGTCGGTTTGTGAGAGGAGTTACTTTAGCTAATAGTACCTCCTCCTAGGCACATGGTACAACTCCGCTGCCTTTCCTTTTTTTTGCTGCCACCGCCGTTCTTCCACTTTTGTCGCTAACGCCACCACCACCGGTAGATCTAAGTCGTCAATGCAAACACTAAAGCCTAAGTTTTCCCTCCCCGGTTTCGACCGGATCCATGGAAGAGAAAGGAAGTTGAGACCCAGATCTGAAAGACAAAGATGAAGGTCTGAAAACGAGACCCAGATCTTCACTTACACACCTGGTTCCGATGAGGGATACGATTTTCAGATCTGGTGAGGTCTCCGGTGTTCTAACGTGCAATCCGACGGTGTAGTTGTGTCAGTGGTGTGACGGAGTGTGGTGGTGGCGTTAATTGTGTGGTAGTGGTAGCAGAGGTGGTGTCCTGGCGGTGGCAATGGCGGTATGGTGTTGTAGGTGGTGATGGCTTTAAGGTAGATGGAAATCAGTGAGTAAAGAGAGTTGCAATTTAAATTGTTTGATTTGAGATGAAACTTGGCTAAATTGTCATGTTTGTATTTGAAGTCTGTTTGGCAAAGTAGGCTAAGGGGCTGTTCATCTGATTGAATAAGTACCGAACCAGTAAGAGGTTTGAACCAGTAAGAAATCTGAACTATTAAGTGCTGAATCAGTTTAAGTCTGTTTGGTTAGACATCTGAATAACTGTATAAAATGACTATTTTACCCATCTAATTATTTCTTGCTGAATATAATTTATCTGTTTGGTCATAACTTCTAATAATGAATAACTACTAAAAAAAATACAAACCATTATAGAAAATCCAAATTACACATAAATTCTTCTTGAAAACATACTAAATCCAAGTAGAAATTAATAATTTGCGTACAATTTTGGTTTTAAGCATTTTACATTAATTGAGTTGCTATCTCGTCACGCAAAGTAGTCATATGCTCAATGTCTTGTGAGCCCCATTCCATGTCGTGAACAGACTGGCCATCACTTTCCTCCTCTGGCATTTCTCCAAAAAAAGTGTTCTCGTTGTATGCCATAAATAACTGATCATGAATATTTCATTTTCTTATAAAGTTATGTATAGCGAAACAAGCAATCACTATGCCTCTTTGTATTGGAAATGAAAAGGGGGTCATTTGTTTTAGGATTGGGAATCTTGCCTTCAAAACACCATATGCGCGCTCAATTACATTTCTAAGCTGTGCGTGAGCATGGTTGAATTTTTCTTCCTTAGTCAATGCATGCTGTCGTCGAAAATCGGCTAGCCAATATCTCATAGCACGGTAGGAAGTCATAAACCCACGAGTGTTGGTGTATGCAACATTGCAAAGATAATATTTGTCTGTAAACATTAGAATCAAAACTATTACATAAAAAACAAGATAAATAATTACTTCAAAGTTAAGGAACGGATAAATACCTGGTGAGGGCAAATAAAATCCGGAAGTCGGATTAAATGCAACTTCTTTCAAAACACGTGAATCATGTGCAATACCCTCCCATCCGGGCCATACGAACGTGAATATCATATCAAAATTACAGATTCCCAGGACATTTTGAAAGCATTCACCATTTCCTCTTCCCCTGTAACGAGTCTGTTGATCAGCAGGTACGACTGCATGTACAAGAGTTCCATCTAACGCACCTATCGCTCCAGAAAATATTTGTTTTAGCCTTTTATGTTTTTCTGAAGCATTCGCGATTGGATTAGAAGATGTCGGAACTATAACTTCTCTTGCGAAATTCATCATTGCAAGTAATACCTCATGAAAACATCTATGAATTGTTTCTGTTGAGTGTTGAAACCTTCACTTAACCATTCGAAATCGCTCATTATGTCCTATGACAATAAAAAACATAGCCATCTTTTCTTCAGAAGTTATTGACCTACTACTCTGCAATCAATTTCTTTGCTTAAAATGATTACACAATAGTACATATGCATCAAGTGACATGCGCATCATCTCATGACATTATGTAGAAGTGCCATGCAATAATTCTTGTGTGTACTTATGACCGGTCAATGCTGAATTTAGATCTTTTATCCTTTCATGACCGGTCAATGTCGAGGCTAATTGTAGCCAATGCCAACAAAGCAATAAGAAAAACATAATCTCTTCGTCCGAGTCCATAGGGCTACTTGTTTAGCATACATAGAATTCAAACAACATTCCATAACATAGCATAGAATTCAAACAACATTCCATAACATAGCATAGAATTCAAACAACATTCCATAACATAGCATAGAATTCCACAACATTCCATAACATAGCATAGAATTCAAATAACATTCCATAACATAACATAGAATTCAAATAACATTTCAAAACACAACATCAAAACAATCCATACTTCGCTTAAAGTTTAGCATACATAGCTTAAAGTTTAGCTATCAAAAGGCAACCTTGATCACTATATCAAAACAATCCATACTTCGCTAAACTTTCATAATTATTTATGGACAAACACATCAACATAATATCATCCTCAAAACTGATCTACTTATAACTTTAGCTAAACTTCCAACATAAACCAGCATAAGAAGAAGAAGAAGAAGAAGAAGAAACAACTACACAGACCTATAGACAACAATCCTCCATCAGAAACCTTATGCAAAACCTAGCAATGGGATCATTCTACAGAAAGAATCAATCTTATATTCTATTAAAACTCAATTCACAAATTAGGAAAAGAAGCCCTTTCAGTTGTACCACCATGTTACAGTTTACAAACAAGCAACAAAGGATCAAAGCTTCAAAATTAGAACTGCCAATGGACCGAATAGTAACCGAAATCACAAATCATCAATACATACCTGAAGGGCGGCACTCACCGAAACCGAGTTGGAGCTGAAGATGGCCGCGAGTTGGAGCTGAAGGGCGGGCGGCGGCGAGTTGCAGGTCGATTGGCTGAAGGGCGGGCGGCGGCGAGTTGGAGCTGAAGGGCGGCGGCGGAGAGTTGGAGCTGAAGATGGCCGCTAGATGGCAAAGCTCGGTAGATGGGGGTGGGAGGGTTTTGGTCAGACTTGGGGTGAGATCTGACCTAATAAGTGATGGAGTAAGAGGTCTTTCTCATTAAGAGGTATCTAACCAAACGTAATGATCTGACCCATGTCTGACCGAGTCAGACATTAAGGTCTGACCAGCCTCATTAAGAGGCAAACAAAGAGCCCCTAACTTTTTTTTTACTAAACAAATTATTAGAAATAAAGAGTGAATGTGTATTATTGTTGTTATATTTTATTTCGAAGTAAATACAGTTAAATATAATACATTTTGATTTTAGATATGAATTCCAATGATTTTACGTTTCGATATACAATTAGTTTGCAAATAAATCAGAGCAATTGTATTATATATTTTATTTCGTCTCATATGGCACTGTCACACGTGTTTATTTTTATGTATTTTTGTGTTTGTCTGTGTTTCGATATAAATTTTCTTTGAGATCTTATCAAATATAATACATTTTCATCAAACGTATAAATTAAAAGTACTCTACATTTCGGCATAAATTTAGTTTAAAAATTAATCGAGTCGATTGTAGTGTATATTTTATCACGCCGTGTACGCTTCCGTCGCAACGCGCGACGGGTAAAAAACTAGTTATTATTAATCACAACAAAACATGAAAGACGTGTAGGACCAGCAAGTTGTTGGAAACACAAAGAACTATTATACAAGTTCAACATCCAAAATACTTCCAAAAAAAAGTATTGCATTCTTACTCTAACACAAAAGAATTTTCCTTGATATCCTCTACCACCTTGTAAGTTGGAACATAAAACCTTTAAGAATCTTATCATTTCTTAAAACCCACCTCCTCCATAATGTGAAAAGAAAAATAGTGTTAATGATTTTCTTAAGTTTCATGGACACTTGGACCCAAGGGCGGATCTATTAAGAGGGCAAGGTTAGCCCGTGCAACCTCAAAACTTTGGTTTCGAAGTGTAATTTTTTTTAACCGTATATATATAGAGGGGCTTTCAAATGAGAACTAATTTTTTTGTTAAAAACTAAAAGAATCAATTACAACCACTCATTTTATTTTTGTATAATTTTATTAACTTAAATGACAAATAACTAAAAGGGTTATATTTGTAATTTACCAATTAAAGTCTCTTGTTCATGGGTTTCATATAACTGTTGCGATTAATTTTTATTACGGCGACCACTTCTATTAATTTAGAAATAAAATATGCAGGCTCCTATATCTCATTCTCTCTTTGTTTTAAATAAAATATAGAGAGGGATGAACAAGGATAGAGAAGAGTGCTCTTACATATCCTATTCTCTATCGAATATAGTATTCTTGTAATTCATGGCTTTGATTTAGCATCAATCCAACTTGCTAGTGCACACCCATGTAAGCTTGTTTGTTTCTATTCAATTTCTTTGTTTTCATTTCTAGTGAATGATTTGCTTTGAGTGACTTATTTCTATTAAAGTTTTTTATTGATGAATTATTTTGTGCATAACTGGTAAATTATCTCCATACAATTTAAATTTTAGGTAGCTTGTATTGGATATTAGACACAATATGTATATAAGATTTTAACCCACACATCTTTATTAGAGAATGTATCTAGCGTATCTTGGACGTGAATGACAAGTTCATTAATAAAGAGTAAAGTGAGAACTTAGCGTCTCCATTTTCTTTCATAGTTTTTTCCTTCTTCACAAACTTATGTGGAGAGGTTTCAGAATTGGTAGAGTATCTATTTACCGCACGTTATGCTACTATGATTTGGCAAAACATTAGCAGTTGGTGTAAAATTTCATATATTTTTGCTTTTTCTATGTATTGGGGAGGTTAAAAAGACGACAGTTCAAGGTATCATAATGATTGCTTGTTGGTGTATTTGAAAAGTAAGAAGCTAGGTTTTTTTTCAAGACAAACAGGAGGTGGAGAAGATGTTGGAAGATATTAAATCTCCTGGTTTCCTGTATATAAAAAATAGATCTAACTGGAAGATTCAATGAAAGGACCGGCTTAATTTCAATTTCTGTTAGTATGTAAAGTTATTTCTATCTCCTTTTGTATACGTTTCCTATATTTTCTTGGGTATTTGTTTTTATAAAAATCTACCTTAAAAAAGATACATGCATGAAGGTAATCCACATATGCCATAATGCGTAAATGCATAAAAGTATTTTTGCAGTAATGCACATTTCTATTTCTATTTCTATTTCTACTTCTATTTCTATTTCTACTTCTATTTCTATTACTATTAATCGTATATGTCGGTTGATTTTTTATTCAGTACCAACTTTTTGATATATGTTATGTTTTGCAAGATAAAGCATATAATTCTTTTTGGTCCACTGGTCTTTAGATCATTACTTTGCACTAGAGACTTGGGTTTGAAACTTGCTAGCGACATGAGTGTTTTTTTTTCTTTTTTCTTTTTCTTTTATTCCTAAGAAACAAGTATCTTAAATTTACACTTTTTACCTTTAAACTTTTTCTAAGACTTTGAAAAATATCACTATAACCCTCTTGAGTTTCTAAAGCCTCAACTTTACTTTTTGTACATTTGTACTTCACAAACCTAATTTTTTACGTTTTTATTTTCATGTACGTGTTGGTCTAAATTCGAGTTCGCTTACGTTTTGATATATATTTTGTTCGGACACGAGCTGTGTCAAATATAAAACGTTTTCATGCTAATTTATGTACACTTTAAGTTGGTCTACTTTTTGACGTATATTTTATTTGAAAACGAATGAGGTCAAATATAATATATTTTTGTTCGATGATATAAATTCGTGTAACAATACGTTTCGACAAAAATTTAGTCCAGAAACTAGTTGGGACTGCCGCGTACGCTGCCGCCTCAACGCGGTGGTATATTTACTAGTTTATGATTATAACCTTTCTCTTATTATTTATATGCAGAGTTTTTTCCCATGACATACATGATACATTTACTCTTTTTTTCCATTTGTTTATCAAAAGACATCAATACCCATATGTATGAATGCTCAAATGCAGCATGTGCTTTAGTGCACATTTGCATTTATAAATTCATATGATAATATTCACAAATGCACATGCATTCTAATGCATATTAGAAAAAAGGATGATGTAAATATGTAATATATATAAATTCATGAAGTCATGAACCATCGATCTAGTTTATGATAAATACATTTGTGATTTTAGAGAAGAAAATCATTTCAGTGGCACGTTTTAATTTTATAGAGAATTGTGACTCCTTTTTGGAAACGCTAAAATTGTTCACCAGAATAAATTTCTATTATATGCAAACAAATTAATTTGTCCACTAAAATTGTATCATTCAACATAACTGATGATTTAAGATATTGTCAGCGATTAGAACGTGGTTTCGGTTAAAAACAGGTTTTTGTTAATAGTATTTTTAAGCATTATTCGTCATTGTTTTAGCATATGTTTTTATTCTATATCATGCATTTATTAGACATATTTTTATTTATTTTGAGTAATGTTTGTTTTGGTATAGAGTCTACTTTAGATCGATTTTATTATTTTATAGGTAGAAGATGGTTTTGCGCAGATTGAAAACAAAAATCGATGGAAGCTTTGGAAGAATATTAAAGACTAGGGGTGATTTGGGAAGACTTGAAAAGATGAAGGGCGTTATATTAATTGTTTGAATCAAAAGAAGTTGAAGATAACTCTTGAAGATTATATGAGCTTTGATTTTAACAAATTCAGCAAAATCTTAGGGTCTTAAAATTCCAAATCCCATCTATTTATTGAAAACAAAATTAAGAAGAAAGGGGGATGATCTTTTTGGCCATTCTGAAGTTCACGATCGAGGAAAAAAGAAGAGTTGAGACTTTAGATCTTCAAAAGGTTTTGTATTTTAAATAACAATATTCATTGTTATCATTCGTAAGTTTTTTTATTGCTTTATTTATTTTTGTTTTAATTGATTTAGTCACCATGTCAGGCTAATCAATTTTAATTTCAACATTAAGGTTTATTTTTTTTTGATTTTGTTTGAACTTATGTGAAACGTTTATGAGATGTTTTTGTTTTAATAGTTTGTTTGTTTAATTCTTGATCTTAAAATCGGATCTAATCCGGTATATATTAGATTGTTAATAAAATTGGCCACTTTATTAATTATTCTAATAAGGTTTTTCAAAATTTAAAACCATAATCAAGTTTTGACTTTTGATGTAAGGAACAATTAACGGTTTGAGTTTGTCTATAAATTCATTCTCGTTATAGAATCACACAATATAGTTAAGCATACCGAACGGCGTGTGTGCTTAATTATAATTGATACTTCTATCGTTGCAACCCGCACGCTAAGATCTGAACGGCGTGAGCTTAGAGTAGCGGGTTGGCTTTAATCAATGAACGGCGATTGATTAGACATTAGATAGAGTGGATATCCGAACGACGTGATGTCTAGTACCGATACAAATTATTAATTAAAAATAGTCATTGCACCATAATCGTTAATGATCGTAAGCCAAATCGAATCAAGAAATTAACTTAGTGTTGGAATTAGTTTTCATATTTGGATTTAATTCATAATTTAATTAAAGTTTTTAGTAATTTATTTTCTCAATAAAAAATTAAAAAAATTATAAATTTTCGTTTTTCTGGCAAAAGCTTAACACGACCGTGTGGAATTTCCTTTACAGTTTTCACACGGCCGTGTCAGCTTGCTGAAACTTTTTTTACTTTTTGCAATTTACTTCTACTTTAGTTTTTAATTAAAACACTCACCTTCCTTAACCAATACTCAATCAAAGTAACTGTATCAAAATATTTTTTTTGGTATAAAATAATTGACACGTATCCCTGAGGACACGAACCCTACTTCCGCTCGTACTATTTTTAATGTGTGCACGTTAGGTTCACATTTTTATTATTTATTTGCTGGATTCGACACCCAACAGTTTTACACATATACGCTTGAAATACCATATCTACCCTTATGATCACTAGTAAATAGGCTTTTATTTCTTAATTAATTACAAACATGCCACATCAATATAAACCTTTGATCTATTTAATCTATGGTTTATAATGGTTCTTGTGGTTCTTGACATAATTTTAATTCTTAAAGGAACGTGTCCATATATATATATATATATATATATATATATATATATATATATATATATATATATATTAAAGAACAACATGATTGTGCAAGAAAGTTTAGATGATTTCAATTTTTGTCTCAAAAATTTTATTAGGGTAACTCTTTTACCACTAAAGTCACGTTTATTTCTAAATTTGTTTTTGTTTTATATTTTTATTTTCAGCCTGGAGAATATATATAGTGTATATTTTTAGCCCAATTGATTTTTAAATAGTTTTATTTTACTACAATAATTTTCATTCATTAACTTTTTTTATGAAAATGCATGAGTTTCGAAACGTACGTGTCTTTTGCTCCTTGTCCACACCGTCATCTCTGTCTCAATTGCATCATTTTCCATTATATTACCATGCAATTTCATTTTCATGAAGTAGATTGTTTTCCTTTTAATAATTAGTATACTAGTAGTGGTGGTAGATAATGGGTTTATGCAAAAAGTTAATCAGCGTATGTTTTATTATATTCGGTTAATATCACTTTATAGCGTAGAACTATGAAATAGAGTAGGTGTTTTGAGTTTGGGGAATGGGGATGAGCAAATACATAATAATAGTGACGCAAACAAAGTCTACAAATACATGCACTTGTGTTCCATTAGAGTACGTGATTTCCCGTCTATCATTTGAACTTTGAAGCAATATATTGCATATTCTTACAATCATATAATCAAATCTTCATCATCATCCCAGTTGAACATGACTGCTAGAATAGCCTCTCTGGAAATTGAGGCTGCACCTGCACCTCCTGCTCAACGAGTAGCTTTTCCTCGTTCATTTTTCTGGTGGCTCGTTCCTGTGTTCGGGTTCTTGATCTATATCATTACCGCACGTCTTATTGTAAATGCTGGTGATATTAAAGTAACCGGCGCAATACTGAATAAGAGTGTGAATATCACTACAAATGATACAACAGTAACGTTTGGAGCCATAATGGACCTGTCTTTTAATCTAAAAAAGACGGGCAAAATTCATCCCGTCCCGGTCATGGTGAGCTACAATCTCACCATAGCCGGTGTTTTAGAGCATCTTCGTGTTTCTACTTTTTCTTCTTCATTTTATAACATCTCTGACAACAAGATGAAGGTGAAGTTTGAGCCCTATCAAACTCATCTTCCAGAGGAGTGGGTGTTGCTTCTTGAAAAGCAACAAAAAGAAAAACAAACGTGGCTAATCCTCTCTATTGATTTCAAGTGGCACGTGAAGCAAAGAAAGATGGAACTTGAGTCTGGGCAGTTCAGACATACCCATTTAACGTGCTTGCTTCCAGGTTTTGGAAACATTACAGGGACTTGTAAATAGCATTAGTATTAGAGATTATTCAATTAGCATATTACGATTAGAGACTTTATGAAATAACAATGACATACCCATTTGAATGATAACGTTTCTACCTTTTCTTCTTTATTTTATAAAATCCTATGAATAGATATGTAGATAGAAAACATCTTGATTCCTATGTATTTGAGTGACAACACTAAACAACATGAATGCGTGAAAGATAGATTGTGTATCGATAATTTTAAGGGCCTCGCTCGATAGGCTTCCTACCATGATGCTCTTCTAAAAAGGATTCTTGTGAGTAATTCAAGTTGTCCCCTTTGTGGAGAAGAATACGAGTCCATTGAACACATCTTCATTTCTTGTTATGTGGCCTCGGTCATTTGGCAAGCGGTGGCTTTGTGGTGCAAGATTGCGCCCATCTTTGCCTTTTCCATTAAAGATCTTCTTGGGCTGCATGTTTCCTTAAAACTGGGTGAGGATCAGAAGCTTCTTGTGCGGGATATGGTCTTGATCGCGGGAGAGGAACAACATTGTGGTTGGGGATCGATCGTATCTTCGATGAGATTAAAACGATGGGTTACCTTTGGATTAAAAGTAGGGGGAAAATTAAATCCTTGGATTGGTTTAATTGGTGTAAATTTGATGTTTCTTTTGTGTCATCTTTCTCTGGTTACATATAGCTAGCTTCTTGCTAGTCGTTTTTCCTTAATGAAATCGTCTTTCCCAAAAAAAAAGAAAGTAGTTGATGCAAGCAAAACTTGTTGAAAGTATTATAACATATTTTGCCACAAGTCCTGCCTGCGCGAAAATACGGGTTTTTGGTTGGATTTTCATCGAACTCGTGTCCGCACGTCCCATGGACACGAATGCAGCTCTAAAAACCCGGGCCCGTGCGAGGTAGTTTTTTAAAACTTGTAACTGATACTTATAAATCGGTTATGGATTTATGGCTATATAACCGGTTCATGCTTCACTGTTTTTTTGTGTTTCTTTTCAGATCGTCGCCGTACTTTGGCCTTCATAACAGTACAGTTTTTCTAACAAAACTTTCACTCGGCAAATACTATCAAAGATTTGTGGTTGTACTCAAACAGCATCATGGGAAATGAATCTTACAAAGAATCATGTCATTCCATCATTATTCCTACATTATGGTTTATCTGGCGATCAAGAAACGAGTGGTTGTTTAATGGCTCTCGATGGCACAAACATAAGGTGAAAGAAGACATCAAAGCAAATTCATTTCTTTGGGTGAAAAACCGGGGGTTTTTAAACCTCTTACAACGGGAGGAGTAGTGTAATTTCAATGTTACTTTTTTCTTATAACTTTGTATTGTCTCTGCAATTACTATGTATACCCCTAAATCACTCTGCCAATCACACACTTATACTCTCATAATCACAACCATTATCAACAACATACTAACACAATTATATTCTCATATTCATATCATTTTCATTAATTTCTTACTGAGACTAATAAACACAAAATTAATCTGGAATCAACTCATATACAGTGACATTATTCCCTAAATACTTTATTATTGTTCTACGTAAGGCTTCATACTCAATGGGCATTGATATTTTTTAATGATCTGCTTACTATCTACATTTGTCTTCTTATTTTTTCAATCTTGCAATATATTTTGCTATCATCATTGTGTATGAGCTCCATGTGTAGGCTTATATTTTGTCACCATCTCACTTATATTCTTTATTTTTTTGAGTTTGAGGCATAATTGGTACTTTGCACTTGCAAAATAATGGGTTTCATTGCAAATATGTCACAAACATGTTTATTTAGTCGACGGTTGTTTTAGTTGACCAAATTTATCAATTTACCATGTACAACTTTAAAGGTAAAAAAGTCAGACTTTTCTTTTTCAAACGATGCACTCAGTGGGTATTCTTACACATTCTAACATTAATGTTAGATGAGAATTAAGTTTTCATTGGATATTATAGTTTGTAGCATTTTATATTTATTTATATTTGAGCAAAATTGGGATCTTCAGTGTGTTGATACAATCAGGTTGAACAACAGTTTGATTTTTTAACAAAATAATAACTGACATGGGTTACTTAAGTATACATGCTAGATAAGTATTTATTGCTTTCCTAAATGAGGTATAAACTAAAATGTCTATTGTTAAGTTTTGTATGCAAGTGGTTTTACTATGTAGTTTTGAATATGCGGTCAATGTTTTTTGTTCATTTTGTGTGTTAACATGCTAATACTATGGTTTTGTGAGCGTGTTAACTTTAAGCATTTCCACTTTGTCTAAAGTAGATTCAAATGCTTACAACCTCAAAACTATTTTACTAAATAATGACAAAGCATTTCTTAGCTAAACTATTTAAAAGTGCACAAAACGTGGTTGCTTTGCTTTTTCATGCCGTATGTAACACAGTGTCATCGGTTTCTTCTATTCTGTTCCGATTCTTACTAATAGAGAAACTTACTAAGGGGCTGTTTGATTATCAGTGACTCAGTAAGATCTGACGGCCGGAAAAGGAAAGATGCATGTTTCACAGGTTTCTATATATAGCCACTATAATTCATTTACATGTAAAATGTTTGATTTGGGTTATATTGTATCTTCAATGAGTGAATTGGTTAAAAATTTAGACATATATAAAAGAATACTTCTCGACATTATATTTATTCTTTTTGTAATATTTTTTTGAGGTCTAAAGATAAAAACAATACTTATCTCTGTCCTTTGCATTAAGTGTTTTAAGCTTTTGAGTTGTTCTTGCATTGTAAGCAATAATTTTTACTGGTCAGATAGCATGACCATAAAAGTTTAGTTACAACATATGCTATCGATGTAGAAAACCCATTAAACAATTCTATACCTTTAAGATTAAGTACCTTTGAAATATTTTTCGTAGTACATATCAGACTCTGTGTTTTCGGATGCTTGGCTAAATCATTAAGTTTTATATAGGAGCACAAGCAGCATGCTTTAGACCACAAATTGCTTACTAAACTTGGCACCCTTGGCATATCTACTTTGAAATGTTATTTCATAACGTGCATCAAACAATCTAACGAAAAGGGATTCTTAAATTAATCTCAATTTTTTTTTTTGAGTTTTGATTTCTATTTATTGGTTATTAAAAATTGGTCTAAATGAATATTGATTTGTTTTATCCTTTTATTGATATGTTTCCCGGCCTTCTACTAAATCATCCAGTTTTATGAAGCTACATGTTAGTCATAACTGTAGCTGCTATGTTTACATGCTAATTTTGTTAGGCCATGTTACTAATGTTATCTTGTTTGTTAAAGTTTTTAAAAGATTTAGGTTCTTGTATGAAATTATTTAATTTGGGGCTCTTTTCAAATTCCTTTGTGACTTAGTTTATCTTGCAGGTTAGAGTTAGTTTCACTTGACTTTGTTCCATTCAGAGTATTTATACACTGAACTGGGTTAGTTTTAAATTAAACTTAGATTTATGCTTGAAATCATCATTTCAGTTTAGCATGTAGGGGTTTGGAGCAGTTCATAATGGGTAATTTTATTCCATGTTTATGTGGCTAGAATTTGCAATTAGTGTTTATGGAACTTGTTTAGCATGATTCAATGATTTTTTTATCATTTGATTGTTTTTGTTTAATTCTGTAATCAGTTATTTTTTTATCTGTATGGTTTTGTAAACGAAACATGATCTATTATTGTGATGCATAACTACTACCTCATGAATTAACATTTTGTGTTGTCTTACAACATAATTACCATGTTAGGATTTTGATTTTAGTTTTGTTATGGTTTTTACAGATCAACAACATTCAAAGTCTTTGCAACGTTCAAATTCAGTCACTTATTGTTTTATAAGGTAACTGGATGTTGTTTAAGCCGGTGTGAAGGTTGGTTGTTTATGGCCTAGCTGTACCTATTATTTCTTTTTTGGGTCAATTTTAGCAATGCGATCGAACATTGATCCGATTTGTAAACGAAGAAGACGAACAACAACTATATGTTCTTGATTAAACTAAAATGAATACATTCTCATTAATTTTTTGTTTAAATGAAAGAGCCACTAATTTTGATAAACATTAATGTCTTCTTGAACAGGCATTAAGAATAATAGTCAATAGTTTTTCTGTTTTTTTTATTATTAAACAATAAAAAAATTAATGTCTTCAATCTCATGATTTTTTTCTCACTTCTTTGATACAAACCTGTCACCTTTGGCCGATGGTCCAGCTTAATAGGTTTCTTTCATGACTGAGGGTTTATTTTCAATCTCTATAAATAGCAGATAAACTAGCAAAATTGACTTGCAGTACATGTTTTAATTGGAGTTTCCAAAATTTGCAGGTTGCGTGACACGGTGACAATCACAAATATTTGGGATGTAACAGTCAATCTGGCAATATTTGATATAATAGGGTTGAAATTGGCAACCAATTTTAACAGCTTTTGCTAGATGTAAACAATATTTTTGTATTTTACTCGGGTTAATACTTGTATTAAACAATCTATCTTAAATTGTCTATCAAATTGCATCCTATTTTCCTTTTTTCTTAGAAAAGTTTAATCTCCACATGCATTATAGTTCTTTTAGATATAATGACATATGAATGCATGCATGTATACTTGTGCACTTTAAATATCAGCAAAACACTTGACATAGATCATATTTTGATGCTAGAGGCTTGAGTCATTTTCAAACTATTAAGAACAGTCTTTGTAAAGAATCTAACATGTTTATAAGATAGAACCTTGTGAATATCGACTTTTGTGTTTCTTGCAAAAGAGTAAATTTTATTGTGATCAAACTAAGTTTCATTTTAGTTATTTTAAACGAAGTGATATTCTAATATTCTTACTATTTATTGACTAACATAAATATAAAAAAGTTCAATCTCATTCGACACTAGCTAAGGGTTTTTCAGCTTCGAGTAGTGCAATCTTTAACTTATATATCTTGATTTGCTATCATGTGGCATAAGTTTATCCCTCAAATTATATAGCCAACTTTTATTTGAATTACAACAGCAACAAGAACAATAATAAAAAGAACATAATAACAACAATAATAATAATAAAAGTAACAATAACAATAATAACAATAATAGTAAATATAATAACAGTAATAATAACAGTAATAATAAGAATAAAAATAATAATAACAATAATAATAACAATAATAACAATAACAATCATAATCATAATCATAATCATAATAATAACAAAAATAAAAATAAAAATAATAAGAGTAATATAAAATTATATACTAGGCGTATAAAGTTAATAGCACTTTCAAAATATATTAGAAAACGTGATACATTTAGAAATTGTTTTGAACGGCTGATATAAATAGTAACTAAAACTACCCAACTAATATCGTAATTTTAAAGTTAATAGCAATTTCACATGTTGTTAAAAAAAATAGCAATTTCACACGATTTATCCTTGACACCTGATATTATATATTCGTGTGCATTTCCAAGAAATTACCACTACACATTATCATTTACGAAAACGAACTTTTGCTTTTGCTTTAGTATAGGTTTATTTTAAAATTTTAACCTGAAAACTTTTACTTTTGTTTTCTGTTTAGTCTCAATAATCTTGAAGATTTATATGCATGTAATATTATACTTTATAATATCGTCTCATCAATAAAATAATAGACATTAAACTCTAAGAAAATCTCAAACTAATCTTTGGATATATAGTTTTAAAGCCGAGGGGAATTCATGCAAATAAAAATTTCAGAAAATCATAAATCTATCAACTTTTAGCAACATGTACTAATACTTCTACAAGCATAACCATTACAGCAAAAACATACCATCATGACAGTCATGTAATCATTTCACGCGGATTTACTTTTATTGTTATTGTTAGATTTTTAACGAAAATACAATGCCAAATTTTTTTTCCCTCCAAAATTGTAAAATTGGACTTTTTGTTTTAATGTAATTAAGAGCATGTAAGGATTTATACGTTAAAAAAACTCTAAAATTTTGTTAAAGAATTAGTCATGAGGTATTTTTTCATGATTATAGTGGCTATATCTTGTCTTTATACTAACTTACACTTGCTAGATTTTTAATTTTCTTGGTAAGTAATTTTGTGAATTTTATGTTAATAAGGTTGTAAACACGGGTACCAATTAAATACACATATTTAAAAATATTCATTCATTCAATAATCAAAAAAACATTATGATCGTGCAAATGAATACTTAACTTGAAAGGCTTTTTAGTAAAATTCAGTTCAAATTAATTTAATTATATATCATTGTTGAAATCATGAAATAGAAAAAAACTTTAAATTAAACTGCTAAAATAAAATGAAAATAATTTCGTATGTGGCTTCGTGAGGAATCTTAAAAGTAAATATTCTACCATTTTTGTAAAAACATAATCAAAGGGTGTTGCAATTCCGTAATACCATCTATAGCAACCTATTAATGGGTTGAGAGTAAAAAGAATATTGGGTTGAGTGGGAGGCATATAAAGACGAGTAGTTTTTCATTTTTTACTTTTTATTTTTATATCTATTTATTTTTTCAACGGCTATTACATCACTAACGGATTACTGACTCACCCGATCACATGCGTTACACAAGTATGAAACTTTGGGACGGTCCGTCCCCATCAATCACGAACCTGAGACCAGCATCAGTAGGAAACCATTTTAAGGAAGAAAATCCATTGGTCTAACTTGAAACCCTGTAATTATTTCTCTTCTCAGGTAGGATTTAAACGCAAAATATTTCTTTATTTTTAATGAAATCTTGGGGGTGTAGTTTTTATGAACAAGTAATAATTGCGGTTTTAATATCGGTAAAAGAGGATTGACGGATAGTTAATTAAATGGTTGTTGTGTTTTCATATTGGTAAACTAAATACAAGCTAGTTGTAGTAGCTGATGTAATTTAATATCCTAAAATGATTGACGGTCTAATAGTTGTTTATTTTTTTTCTTTGAACGGCTGATTTTATTATAATACCGGGTCTATAGCAAGATGCTAAGACCCTACGCCAATTACATCCATATTACAACAGAAAGCGATAAAAAGAAAATTACACAAAGCTTGTCACGATAACTGATCTGGCTGTCGAGACTCGATCAAAAACAAGTTATTATATCGGTCTTAGCTACCTTTATTGTGTAAGGGTAAGTAAGGTCGTCTCCACAGGGAATATGTGAAAAGTGTTTAACAATATGACTCGATTAACTTAAAGACACAAACTTTATAATTAAAAATTGAAACTTTGGATGAAATTAAAAATACAATTGCAAAAAACAACAAACTTTGAAACAAATTTGATTAAATAATAAGAAACAATTACTTCCGGATCTTCAATTATGCAAGATCAACAAGTTATATGCCTCACTAGGGTTTGTCAAGATTTTGTTCCTACGATTTCCACTTTTTATTCAAGTAATAATAAATGATCAAACTTTTAAGACTCGCTCATTTACAATATTATTAATTCATTTATATCAAACTACTTCTCAATCTTATTGAGTTCACGATACAAAAACCCAAAAAACTAATAATCTCAACAAGCAATTTTATTTATAAACAAATCTCTTAACTTAAACAAAATGTTGAATTACATTCAACCAATCATTTAACAAAACCCTAATAAAAGCATAGTAAAAGTCTCACTTTAACATAATCGATTCTCCCGGAAGCAATCAGAAAGGAACTAGACACGCATGGTCTTCATCGCATCTTCAATCTTGATTTGATAATGTTTGTAGATGATTTGAGATGAATGGGAATGCTTGAGACCACCACAAATCAGCTTAGAATCGTTAAGATTTGAGCTTGGAAAGTTGTTATTCGAATTAGGGTTGGATTATGTTTAAATATCTTGAAATTGTATGGTACGCCCAGGGTCGGCGTATCATACGCCCCCCTCAGCCTCCATACGCCCAACTTTCTCTAATTTTTTACAAATACGCCCGCAAATACGCTGCCAATACGCTGACCGACGTATCATACGCCCATACCCGGTGTACCATATGCCGGTATAGGATTTATTGGGCCTTTTTTGTAACTTTTTCTATTTTCAACTTCAGTCCTTGTATTTCCGTATTATGCTCCTTTTTCTCCAAAACAAGCCTTCTTTAGCTTCAATCCCTACAAATCAAAACACAACCAAAATGAACTTGTTCCATAATAAACATGGTGTAACATCACACTTTTAAGTCATTTAAACACTCAAATATTATCACGCGATCACATCCCCACACTTAACCTTTTGTTTGTCCTCAAACAAACTTGTTTGTAACATTTTACCTTAATCCATCAGACATACTAAATTACCATAATTTTGTATCAATTAAGGTCCTAAAGCATGATTATTTTTCAGCTTTCGTCATGTAAGACTCACAACCCAACATGCAATACCACTTATGTTTTAAACTTAGAATCTTTAGTTGGCATAACTTCACCTTTTGCTTCAAACATTCATGCATTCACATTCCTCAAAATAAACACTCCTCTCGGTTTGTTTTGTGGACTCGTGATTATATACTAGTATATCCGGAACTCTCAAACCAAGAATGTACATTTTCATCATAAGCTCGTGTATTAATCATATCGCCATCAATTAACACAATATAATGCATAAATCAAGAGGTCTTTTATGGGTTGTAATGTTAGGCTAAGGTTTAAGGTGAGGTAAGATAGGGATTTAAGAATAGCTAATGGTGAATGAAATCCAATTTAACATGCTAGACGTCTTATTTATCAATCTTTATCATCTAGTTGCAACAAGATCACCTATTTCTCACACTATTTTTGTTGCTACATATTTTTGGTCATTTTGACCTCATATTTAGCTTTCCTTTTTTTTTCTCTTCTTTCTTTCTTTTTTCATATATTCATAACCAATTATACTATTATTGAACTATTACTGAAATGACACTTCTAAACATGTCATGGATTGGACTTCATCACCTTTCATAAAAAGGCTAAGGCTTTATAGGCTTATTGTGTTGGGTTATTCAAACGACAAGTTGGGGTTCAACATGGTGGTCTAAAGGAAAATTATCAAGGTATGGAATTCAAATGAAAAGGTTCAAGCAAATGGTTCATTCCTAATGCCTTTATCACATTTATGCACATATTGGTTCATGATCTTGACACGCATTAATTACACGAGTTCTAGCTTAAATGTACATTATGGTTTCCCTTATTATGAAAAATATAAAGCAAATCCACATATGCTATGCATTGCTAAATTAGGCCCAAACTCTCATGGAAACAATGATAAATGGTTAAAAATATGAAGCACATATGTCATCTACAACCGTTTGTTATGCCTACTAAGAATTCTACCTAATTTTATAAAAACTCATGATGGGAGCTTTTCTACAATTTCAAAACAACCATGCAAAGAGATTTATACATGCACAAACAAGTGATAATAAGCCATTTATGAAAAATTTTGGGTCTTATGCACAATTAAGCTTATTTGAATATTTATTTTTTAAAAAGGTTCAATTTTTTTCCATTTCTCCCCTTATCCCCACACTTAAAATGTATTGTCCTCAATGTATGGTGGTTAATCTCATGACATAAAGAAAACCATAATTAGAATTCCACTAAGTTAACATTAAAGCTACCAACTCCTGCCCCGTCCCCCGTTCATCATCCATCAACTTTAATACAATTATTTAATAAGTTGTCTAAGTCACACAAACAATATTATTCATAACTAGAAAGGGTGGAGCACATGAACATGATCAGTGTGCAACACTCGGTCAGCGAGTGCCACGATGGTTCTTGCTAGGGTCATCATATGGATAATCAACCTGCGGTGGTGGTAGTGGTGGCCCAAACCATTCGGTCATTAGATTTTGCATTTGCTGAAAAATTATATGGATATGTGGTTCCTTCTGTTGGTGGCTCTTATGGTTGTAGAGGAACCCACTGAGATGGTTGCGATGTTGGATACAGGTAGATTGTCTGCCCGTCATAGATACCCGTTTGGCTCCAATCTGTTTCTCTTGGCTATGGCATGCATTCTCTGCCTGCATAGAAATAACAATAATGTCTTTGTTGAGTTAAATCATTGTACCTTTGGTTGAGAAACAGCTGATGCTGATACGCCTAATTTCTTGCATATAAAATTTGTCTTTCCATTGCCTCCTGCTGTAATGCCATCGCCTCTTCATGTCTGTCTTTTGCAAAGATTGATTCCCGGTTGGTCATGTCATATTAGTATCAAGCAATGGCAGACCATTGCCCATACTCATTGGGTCTCATCCTCCTTATTCTTTCTTCTACTGATGGTGCTTCAGATAGTCTTCTGATGAGAATGGGTGTGTGCTCCGAGCCATCCCCGTTTTCAGTAAATCCTTTATCTTCCTCGTTCTTTTCGTCTTCTTCTTCATCATCATCTTCCCCTGAAGACATGGGCTCTAGTGCTTCACCTGGTTGTAGGGGTAGAGCGTTTGGCCTCCTTCCCATGAGTACTTCCTTGGTTGTTTTGTCCTTCAACATGACTTGGGTGTTGGTCTTCTTGTAGTACCAAGACAACTTGCTGAATTTGTCAACCATAAAGAACTTGTGTGGTTTGACAATATATTGTGTGATTTTCCCAACACCTATTATGTTCTCATAAGGTTTGTGATCAGTCGGCAATGGGGGATCATTTTCTTATCTGCACTCTCCCTAATATCCCAAACATTCATTAAGATTAAGTGTCTTAATGAGAGCAACCTTCTTCCTATCAACAAAGCATGTATTATGCGCACATCCATTTGCCTAATGGTGTTCTTATCTCCCAGCTTCAGTATTATGTTGAACATGCTAATAATGTTCAAGATTTTTGGCATGATATGCATCTGAGTCCCTACAAACCGACCCCCTGCATTTTCTAAGAACATGTCTTGTAATATGGCCATGTCTTCTTGGGGTGCTAAACTCACTATTCCAAATGACTGCTTCAATAGGGTATTCGTACTGATTTGATGGTCTTGAATCAAAATTCACCACCTGTCGGATGGTGTCAAAGGACATGATCAATTCTTTTTTTCCTACCCGCCCATTCAAAGCGGTTGTATGAGGGGGGTTGTCACCATCCTCCCTATCCAATGTTGACATCCATTCCAGAATTGCCTTGCTTGGAATCTTGTCGTTATGGCCTTCATCATGAAATGTCAATGCTGCCTCCCATCCTAACCTCCTAAACGTTTCCACTACCCCGAAAGCTTCAAAGTCTTCCAAAAGTGCAGCACGTTCGCAAACAAATATGTTATCTATGTTTTTCACCCCCTTTTCAAATTTTCCCATTTAAAGCTCCTTTTGCCATCGTGGGTCATGCTCGGAAAGCCTTTTGGCACGAATAAAGCTTGGTCTTGGCCCCCTACCTTGATCGGCCGGTGTCATGTCTTCATCTTGCAACTTAGCTTCACTTTGCTTCTTTTGTTTTTTTGAAGATCTTGATGATTCAGGTTGTTTACCCTTAGACTTGCTCCTAAAAGATGCATAGTTCCTGCAACACAAAATACCATAATTACTTTAAGATTTTTAAGTGTTGGGCCAACCTTTGTGTATTGGTTCATTAGTGTGTTTTCATGGTGTAATGGTCCCCTTGACATCTTATGATTATGACATTCATTATCATAAAAACATACTTTTATTTCATTACATGCAATTTCCCACTTAAGTCACATTCGTTTAAACATGGTGTTCATGTGAAATTCTCAATTCATGTTTTGCCATAGGTTGTCCCAACACAATCAAGATCCTAACTTTCTATCCCAAAATCCACTATTTTTAATGTATATAAGCATCTATCACTCCTAAAGATGTAACAATATACTCTATGCTTACACTCATATCCATATATAAGGGAATCACATATAAATCATCATATAAGGAGTTATGACTCATGAACTTGAATCATCATGAACTTGAATTATCCGAAATGCACACCAAAAACGTTTGATTTGGTTGAAAATTGAGGGAATTGTGTTTGGTGGAAGTTAGGGTTCTTGATGAAAAGGAGAGGATTTTGGGTGTAGAGGATGAAGATATGGTGAAAAAACTGGGTACATTGGGTGTTTAATTCTTGGGTGGAGTGTTAAATGGGGATTTATGGTTGAAAATTAGTCAACAAAAGTCAAAATATGGCTGATCCACCCTGGGCGTACCATACGCCAACGCCCGACGTACCATACGCCGATGGCCGTATGGGGGGGGAGTATGGGGCAACTTTTTCAAAATGTTTTTTCAAGGGCGGCGTATGATATGCCCACCCCCGGCGTACCATATGCCGGTATGTGCCAAAATTGCCTTATTTGCTCAATTATTTGACTTGTTTTATCCGCCACCCCCGTGTAGTCGTGCTTCGTCTCGAGGCACATAAAAGACATAGAACATACTTGAGTTTTTCTAGCAATCCCCACACTTATGGTTAACCATGGAATGAGTGTGAATTAGGAGAGCTTTGGGAGAATCGTTATTAATGCACTTAACGAGAAAAGAACATAAATAACATATAAACAAATAAAGAAAAATTTAATAAGAACTAACTCACTATCGTAGGAATCACGGTTGTATTTAGCGTATGCAACAAGCCTGTAAACCATTCGGTAATCCTGAATGCGAGTTATAGTCTCGTGAGGGTTTGTAGTGAACATACCCACAAAGTTCGCGGGTTGCCTCTCGTTAGGGCTAAATTTAAAGTCTTCAGCCAGACTTGTTACCGTGTATGTTTACGTCGGGGGAAGGTTCTCCAACGTGCTTAATAAAAATCTTTCAGATGCGTGACATGGTCCATTTATATCATTAGCTTCCAAATATGGTTTTAGTCGATGACCATTCACCACTTGGCAGAGATGATCCTCAAAATCCTCAATTTCCACGTCCCCATAATTTCCAACACGTGTAACAAGGTATGGACCTGTCCATTTGCTTTTGTGTTTCCTGGGAAAGAGTTTTAACCGAGAGTTGTATAGCCACACTTTCTGCCCTTCTTCTAAAGTCTTTTTACTTATCTTTGCATCATGCACTGCTTTCATTATCTCTTTATAGGCGGAGGCGCATTCGTAAGCTTCGTTTTACAATTCTTCCAACTCACATATGTGAAGCTTTCTTGTGTTATCTGCAACATCATAATCCATGTTAACTTTCTTAACAGCCCATAAAGCTCGGTGAGCTAATTCAACAGGTAGATGACATCCTTTACCATAGACCAATCTATAAGGTATTGTGCCAATAGGGGTTTTGTAAGCCGTGCGATACGCCCATAAGGCATCATCCAACTTCGTGGACCAATCCTTACGGTCGGCTCGCACGGTTTTCTGTAAAATTTCTTTAATTTGCCTATTAGACACCTCTACTTGACCACTTGTTTGAGGGTGATAAGGCGTGGTAATTCGATGATCAACTCCATACCGTTTAAGCAATTTGCCAAATTTAAAGTTTTTAAAGTATGATCCCCCATCATTGATGATCACACGAGGGATTACAAATCATGAAAATATATTTGATTGAACGAATTTGCAAACTACAGCATGATTATTTGTCTTGGTGGCGATGGCCTCAACCTATTTGGACACATAATCAACCGCCACCAAAATGTATAAATTGACATATGAATTAGGGAAGGGTCCCATGAAATTGATTCCCCAAACATCGAAATCTCATTCTGTTTGGAAACACTTCCCATCTTTTGACAATTTATATAGTTTTTTGAGAATTCAAAGGAATCTTTAAACAGAGTGGGCTAGTAAAGTCCACATGATAATACTTATGCCCTGTTTTCTGGCTACTAAAGTGGCCACCACATGTAGATGCATGTAGATGTCCCAACATTGATTGTATTTCATCGTCTGGTACACATCGTTTGATAATTTGATCCGCCTCCACTTTAAACAAATCTGGTTCATCCCATATGTAATGCTTTGCTTGTGCCATGAACTGTTGCTTTTTCTTCTTAGTCTAATGGTCGGGGAGTGTACCTGCAGCCAAATAATTAGCAAAGTTTGCATACCATGGAATGGTTGAAACAGATAATAAGTGTTCATCTGGAAATGTTTCTTTAATTTCTTCATTTTGAACATCGCTTTGGTGCACGACACGTGACAGATGGCCGGCTACCAAATTGTCACTTCCTTTCTTGTCACGAATTTCCAAGTTTAATTCTTGTAACAGGAGAATCCATCGAATTAGCCTTGGTTTAGCATCTTTCTTTTCCATCAAATATCGCATTGCACTATGATCAGAATAAATAATAACTCTACTTCCCCAAATATACAACCGAAACTTATCTAAGGCATCTACTACCGCAAGTAACACTTTTTCCGTAATGGTATAGTTTAATTGTGCACCCGAAAGAGTTTTACTTGCATAGTATATAGCTACTGGTTTCTTATCCACCCGTTGTCCTAAAACTTCCCCTACCGCATAATCACTTGCATCGCACATAATTTCAAAAGGTAAAGACCAATTTGGTGATTGTAAGATTGGAGCCTCGATTAGTTTTTGTTTTAACACATTAAAAGCTTGGACACACTCATCATCAAACACAAAAGGAACATCTTTTAGAAGGAGATTACATAGGGGTTTTGTAATGACACTAAAGTTTTTTATAAATCTTCGATAAAAACCAGCATGCCCTAGGAAAGATCGTACCCCTTTAATGCTAGTAGGTGGAGGTAAGGTAGAGATCACTTGAATTTTAGCATGATCTACCTCAACTCCTCGACTAGAAATTACATGACCTAACACAATTCCTTCTTGAAACATAAAGTGACTTTTTCCCAACTTAAAACCAAGTTTGTTTCAACACATCGTTTTAGTACTTTTGTTAATTGAGCTAAGCATGACTCAAAAGATGTGCCGAAAATAGAAAAATCATACATGAAGATTTCCAATGACCCCCCGACCATATCTGAAAAGATACTCATCATACACCTTTGAAAGGTGGCCAGGGCATTACATAATCCAAATGGCATCCGCCTAAATGCGAATGTCCCATATGGGCAAGTAAAGGTAGTCTTTTGTTGATCGTCAGGATGAATGGCAATTTGGTTATATCCAGAATGCCCATCTAGAAAATAGTAAAATTTTTGACCTGCTAGCTTTTCTACTATCTGATCAATAAATGGTAACAAGATTTGATCCTTAGAAGTTGTTGCATTCAATTTTCTATAATAAATATAGATGCGCCACCCGGTTACCAGGCGAGTGGCTACCTCGTTACCTTGATCATCTTTCACAATTTGAATGCCCGCCTTCTTTGGAACTATTTGTGTTGAACTTACCCATGTGCTATCCGAGATTGGGTAAATAATTCTTGCATCAAGCCACTTCAACACTTCTTTTTTTAACAACTTCCCTCATGTTAGGGTTTAACCTCCGTTTTGTGTCACGTGATGGTTTTGCGCCTTCTTCCGTGATGATCTTGTGCATAACAATTGATGGACTTATTCCCTTTAAATCAGCAATACTCCATCCAATGGCTGCTTTGTGAGCAATTAGTACTTCCATCAAGGCCTCCTCTTGATCCTTCGTCAGGTTGGATGCAATGATCACCGGTAAAGTCTTTTTATCACCTACAAAATCATATTTCAAATGTTTAGGCAATTCCTTTAGTTCCACTTGTGGTGGTGAAATTAATGACGGTTTAAATGAGTATCGATGTGCTCTGGTAAGCTTTCAAATTGATGTGTCCATGTTGGTTTGCCTTCTTTCATTGCCTTCACTTCACAATCTCTTAAGAAAGAGAAGTCAAGTTTTGTAATCGTTTTCTTGCTTTCATTATAAAAGAAAAGGACATCGTGGGAGTTGTTCCTTCCACAAAATTCCTGTGTGTTCATATAGGGGTTGAACCTAGAGGCTCGGGAAATCAAATGAAGATGAAGAAGATCAAGTCATGCGATAAGTCCAAGTTACCACGCGAAAACTTGATTCTCGCGCGACAACATCTAGTACGTAACTTGGAAGATTGGGATCAAGATATGATTTCATTATTTGGAGTTTTTGAGCTTAAACTTCTACATCCAAGTTATGTCTCTTTTTTGTCTAATCAGAAGTTTGATCATGTTGCGTCAGAAGTTGCAGATAATGATAGAAAATATTTTATGACAATTATTAAGGTAATGGATGCTGCGATGGAGCGAATTTCATTGCGTAAAGCTCTAGCATTTGCTAACATCGTGAAGAAGGACATAAAGTCTATTGATTTTATAAGAATTTCAAGCAAAGGCGTGTTGGAAGTTCATTCTCACGATCATCCTAAAACTTATGAGTTCTATGCCAACATAGATATTGCAGGTCTGACAAAAGAAACTCTTGATGTAATGGACAAGATGGAGATTAAAACCAACGAGTCAAAGCCTGAGCAAGCCATTCTTGCCAAGAAATGCAAGCCAGCTATCAAGAAAGCATTGCGTGAATTGGATCTTTACAAAGAAAAGCCGGTGTTCAAGATTAAAGAAGAACCAGAAGAGTTCAATGAAGACTGAAGACAATGTAAATCTTAGGGGGAGTATTGTTAAAGCTCTTAAAAGATTAACATTTGTCTTTTGCGTTTTGTCATAGTATAGGGACTTATTTTATAAATATATGTTCCTTGTTTTTCTTTGATAGTATAAATAGAATATTTTATGTATTGTGTAGGGTAGACAACAAAACAGTTAGAATAGATTGAACAACTGTAACTCACTCTTACACTTTGTATCCTAAGCATTTTTTGTCAATGAAATCTATGAATTTTTGAAGTAATTGCTTATGTTTGATTACTTTGTGTTTGAATTGATCATTGCATTACGATATCATCATAGATCGATCCATTTTGAACCTATCAAATGGTATCAGAGCTTTCGGTTCAGTGATCAGAGCTTATCGGCATTATTGAGCTTTTTGAATCACTTGAAATCTGTGTTGATTGCGATTTGATCATTTAATTATTATTTTCAGTTGTGTTTAATCCATAGAAACATGAATTGAATCACAATTTGGTGTTTAATCCATTCAGATCTGAGTATTGATCAGATTTGTGTACGAAAAGTTGTTCTTTATTTTCGGACTGTAATTCAATCAGAAAATAGATTTGTTGTTGTTGTTTGATCAAAATGTTGATTGAAGATTGTTAATCGATCTATTTACTACCTAATTGGAAGTTTTTAGATCAATTGAACAAGTTTTGAAGAATTTCATAAGATCTGAGTTTGTTGAAGATGATGAATTAGGCGCTTGAGTTGTGAAAAACTACTGAAATTGGCCAAGTGTTCAGACGCTTTGCAACTGTTTAGGCCTTTTAGCACTGTTAAGGCATTTTTAGAACAGGTGTTTTTCAACTATTGGGATGTATTGTGACTGTTTGGTCGCATTGATACTTTGTTGAAACTTGCAATTCTAGACGTTTGAAAACTGTTTGGGCGTTTTTACCTCAGGCGTTTCTTCACTGTTTGGGTGTTTGAGAACTGTTCGGACGCTTCATCAGTCAGGCGTTTCAGAATTCATCTAAGGCATTCCCTTAGACGTTTCTTGTTCAAAGTCGGGCGTTTCAGAAGTTTTAGGCGCTTCAGTATTCAGACTTATCAGTAAACACTTAGAAATTTTTCAAAAAACTAAAATCCAAAAATATTTTCATTTCATAGTTTCTTTTTAAAAATGTAAAAAGAATAAAAACAAGTCATTTTCATTAATTCAAAAATACAAAATGGTTAAGTCTGAAGATTCTGAAAACAGGGTTTCCAAGCTCAAAAATAGAGCTGATTTCAAAAATTAGTCTCTTAGATTGAAGCATCATCTAAACTCCATTGACACTGATTTGTGGAAGTCAATAGAGAAAGTACCACATATCCCGATTACATCCGATGGTCCTGACAGAGGATTTGTTTATACGAAAGACTCTCCAGAACCATATCCTGAGGATGGTCTACAAGGTGATGACTTAAGGAAGGTTAAGAATGACATCAAAGCTTATTCATTGATGTGCAAGGGGTTACCATTGGAAGTCTTGAATAGACTTGAAGGTTATCAAACTGGTTACACCATGTACAAAGCTTTGAAGATTATTTGTGAATGTGATAAAGAGATACAAGATCTCAAAAAGCAGAAACTCAAGAGGCAATTAGAGTTATTTGAGCATCTTTCTGGTGAAACAATCAATCAAATGATGAACAAATTCGTGCAATTAACTACTGAAATGACAACTACTGGTATAAAAAATGATCTCAAAGATCTAAATTACAGACTTCTAAATGCTCTTCCATCTTCATAGAAACAGACAATCACTCTATTGAAGCATACATAAAAGTTTCCAATGGATCTGGATCTTTTGATTGCCAAAATTGAATCAGTTGAAATTGATGAGAGCTCCAGAAACAATGATAGAGCTGCATCAATGTCTCAGTATAAGTACGTTGCTTCTCCAACTAACACAGTGGAGAATGCTTTTCTTGCTAAAGATGATAATTCTCCAGAAGATGAGGGTGATTTGTTCGTTGGAGTTGGTTTCTTTACAGATTCTTCTTACACAAGTGCTCCTATTTATACAACTCAACCTCAACCTCAGTCTCCTCCTAAAACTCAAACTCCTAAACCTCAAACTGAGACTTTATCTTCTAACTCTATTAAAACTAGCAAAGTTAAAGATGTTATTAATATCCTGTTACAGGATGATGAGTCAAAATCTTCTTTTACTGCTTTCATGGTAAGTTTTCATGCTTATCAAGGTAGTCATCTTACCCAGTTAGATCTTGTTTTGCAGGATTTGTTTGACATGGATCCTGATGATGTGGAAGAGATGAACTTGAATTGTCAGATGGTAATGATTGCTTACAAAACAGAAACACTCATATGTTAACAGGATTTACAAGCCCAGTGCAAACAAATCTGTTGGCTTTGACAAATCAAAGTTCAACTGCAACAGTTATGGTCATTTCTCAAGGGAATGTAAAGCTCCTAGAAATTAAGGTGGAAATGGTCAAGCAGGTTCTAGCAGTCAAAGATACCAACAACAGTCTCAGAAGACCTTTTAAAAGCCTTATCAAAGTCTTCCCATGCCAGAACTTAAAGATAAATCAAAATCATCAGAAGAGCCAAAGAAAGCTCTTGTTGTTAGCATCAAAGATGGCTATTACTAGAGTGCTTATGCTGAACAATTCACAGCTGATCTAACATCTAGTTTAGCTCTTATTGAAGTTCAAAATAAAGACTGGTCTGAAGAAAATGATCCTAAGGCAAATGGTGATTCAGAAAATGATGATGAAGATTATGATTGGAGTGACAAATCTGACCCAAAAGAGGATTCAGAAGAAATTGCACTCATAGCTCAGTCTGAACAACCAAAGGTTGAGCATCCATCATCTGACTCTGAGACTTCTTCATGTTATCCTGAAATTCCTGTTGAAGTCAGAGAGAAAATGTGCACAAAAGCATGTTTTGATCAACTTGAGCATTACAGAACATATTCATTTAAAATCGTGACAAACTTAAACAAGAAGAAGTAATGCACAACAAACTGAAAAATGATCACAAAGTCTCTAATGAAAAGATCTTATCTCTACAAACCTCATGGAATAAAACTCTAAAAGAACTTGAACTTATTAAAAAACAACTTGAGGAGATGACAAAAAATTTAGAAGAAGAAAAAATAGCTCATGCTGCAACACAGGTGGATCTAGCTAAAGTTAAAACTTCTAAAACAATTGTAGAACAGTTGGTAAGTGAGAGGAAAGATAAAAACAAAACAGGTCTAGGTTTCACACATGAACCCATGCCTGAATCTATCATGAACACTTACCAGAAAACTTTAACACACATGATCACTCACCTGAAAACAAAGCTAAGCTAAAAGCCTTTCAAAATAAGAAAAAGAATTCTGAAAGTAATGAAGAGAAAACAAATATTGAGATATTTAAGGAACAAGATTCTGAAAAGATTAAAAATGGTCATCCAGTGAAAGTTAAATCTTACGAACCACAACCAAAGAATAAGAAAATGTTTGTTCCCAAAGAGTATGTTGTTGAAGAAGTCATTGTAAAGAATGACAAACAAAACTCAAAGAATAAAGAGAAAGCAAAACAAGATGAAGTAACATCTGAAGATTTGTTTTCTTATGGATTAAACAATCCAGACTTCATCAAATGGCAGAAAGAACAAAAAGATAAAGAAAATTCTAAAGAGTCTTCTACTGAAGATGTTCAATCACAAAGCAAGCAGAGATCATCAAGATCAAGAAAACAGAGAAAGAGAAGAAAAATTCTAAAGCTAAATCCTCTCAGAATAAAAATCAAAACAATCAAAATCAAAGAACAAATCAATCTAATCAGTTTAAACCAGTGAAGTTTGTGTGTGCGGGTACTTTTGATATGAAGACAATTCAAGAAATCAAATCAAATTCAAAGAACAAATCTAACTCTGATCTAAAAATATTCTAAAGTCTTCCGCTATTAACAAAAGATTTGTATCTAAGGTGTCTAGGAATAGTGTTAATGAACAAAAGTCAAAACCCAAATTTTAAAAGAACAAACTCTCAAATCAAAAACAACAGATTAACTTTACAACTCCTAAATCAAAACAAGGATCAAATGTGGCTTCCACATCTAAGGTTAATCAACAGTTGTTTAAATTTCAACAAAGGTACTGTGAGATATGTGATATGTACAATCATAAGACTGATGAATGTTTCTTTAACAGGTACTGTCACATTTGTGATATGAAAAACCATTCAACAGCTGATTGTTATTTCAACAAGTATTATACCATTTATGATGAAAGAAATCACAAAACTGAGAATTGCTACTTCCGAAGGAACTCGCCAAGGAATGGATATGTCAATCCACAATTTCAAAGAAATCAGAGTATTGGTTTTCAAAGATTGACAAAACAACCTTCCTTAAGCTTGAGATCTTTTTGAAGGATTGATTCTGATTGTGATGATTCTTATGCTATGAAAACAAAGAATTATAATCAAGGAAAATTCATTCCACGATCTGTGAGAATGAACAATACAAAGTTTGGTAATCAAAATTTTTCTAAAAATGTTTCTTCTGATGGTTTGCATTACCTTGATGATGATCTTGAAAATGTTACCATGCTTTACGGAATATGCAAATCAAAGATAATCAAAAATTTGTCAGAAACGGAATTGATAAATTTAAACAGCAAAAGAAGCCTGATTTGAATAATCTTCATTTTAAACAGTTTACCATTGTTGATAAATTTGGCAAGCCCAAGACCATATCGGCTTGGGTTGATAACACAACTTAAATCTCTTTGAAATGCAGGTACACCCAAAAAGACCTATTAACACGTGGTATGTTGATAGTGGGTGTAGCCGGCATATAACAGGCAACCATGCCTTGCTTCAAGTTTTAAGTTAAAAAATAGTACTCATGTTGCATTCGGAGGTGATGCAGGTGGTAAAATAACAGGAGAAGGAAAGGTGCCCAATGGGATTATTAGCTTTGATAAAGTCAATTATTGTTTACAGTTAAACTTTAATCTTTTAGGTGTTTCACAAATTTATGACAAATCTTACTCTGTTCTATTTGATGATTCTTTTTGTTATATTTTGAAGCCAGGTTTTCAGATAAACAAAGAATGGGTAGTTGTTAAAGCTGTACATGATCGAGATGTATACAAGTTAGATATGTCTCAAGTAGATCCATCTACAGAAACAACATGTCTAATTGCTAAAGCATCAAATGTCGAATGTCAGTTATGGCATAGACGTCTCGAGCATTCCAATTTCAAGAACATAAACAAGCTTGTAGCAGGAAATCATGTAGTAGGTCTTCCAACAAAGAAGTTTGCTACAACAGATCACTGCATAACATTTTTAAAAGGAAAGCAACACAGAACGTCTTATAAGCCCAAGATGATAAACTTAAATTCCAAGCCTCTCCAGATGTTGCACATGGATTTATTCGGACCAATAAATATGCAGAGTATTGGAAAGAAATCTTATTGTTTAGTTATCATTAATGACTTTACAAGATTTTCATGGGTTTCTTTTTGCATGCTAAATCTGAAAATGCTGAATTATTAAAAGAATTCATCATTAAAGTAGAAAATCAATTAGAACAAAAGGTGAAAATTATCAGAAGTGATAATGGAACTGAATTTAAGAATTCTAATGTTGACATGTTTTGTGCAGAAAAAGGAATTGCTCGTCAGTTCAGTGCTCCTAGAACTCCATAACAAAATGGAGTTGCTGAAAGGAAAAACAGAATTTTGATTGAGGCCGCACGTTCTATGTTAGCAGATGCAAAGATTCCAATTATTTCTGGGATGAAGCCATATCCACTGCATGCTTCATACAAAATCATACATTGCTTGTGAAAGATAAACAAAAGCCTCCTTATAGTTGATGTTTGGCAGGAAACCTAATATAGATTTTCTTAAATCTTTTGGTTGTCCAGTTTTGATTTTAAATTCAAGTGACCAGCTAGGAAAATTTGATGCAAAATCTGATGATGAATTTTTTGTTTGATATTCGTCGGTTTCAAAAGCCTTTAGAGTTTATAACTCTAGGACGAATGTTATTCTTGAAACTTTTAATGTTAAATTTCTTGAAAACTCTTTTCCATCAGTTGTAAATGGTCCAACTTGGTTGTTTGATTTAGATTGTTTGTCAAACTCTTTTAATTCTAACTTGTTTGACTCTTCAGGTGAGAAAAAGAAACAAGGAGGAGATCTTGAATCTTTCAGTGAAGATTCTGATTCTGATGATATGGATGATTCTAGCCCAGATTATCCATTCTTCTCATTTGGTAAAGATCCTGTATTTCGTTCTGAATCTCATGATCAATCTCACTCTCAACAAGCACAGGAACATCCCTTTTCTAAAAATTCCAATCTTTCATAACCTATTCCTAATGATGGTCTTGAAATTGTAAAACCTGAGTCTGGAACGTCATCGGTTTCTGATGATGTAGTTGTTACTGATAATCTTGATTACTTTATCTACTCACCGACTCAAGTTCCTAATTTCAATCCACATACTTCAAACTTAATGCATCAGCTTTCCGACTTAAACCAATCTAATCTGGATGTTAATGTTCAAGGATATGAGATTACTACGTCTCGTATTCACAAGAAACATCCTACGTCTCAGGTTATCGATCCATTGAATGAGAGAACTACGAGAAGTCATTCAGAACAAGCAAACTTATGCTTATACTCATGTTTTCTATCTTAAATTGTTCCTAAAAATGTTACCGAAGTGTTAAAGGACAATAGTTGGATTGAGGCAATACAAGAAGAGTTATTGCAATTCCGTAAATAGGAAGTGTGGAAGCTTGTGGATTTACCTGAAGGAGAAAATGTCATAGCACAAAATGGTTGTTCAGAAACAAGTCAAACGATCGGGGAATTGTTATTCGTAACAAAACGAGACTCGTTGCACAAGGCTACACCCAAGAAGAAGGAATAGATTATGATGAAGTATTTTCTCCAGTTGCAAGACTTGAATCAATTCGTGTCTTCCTGGCTTATGCATCATACATGCAATTCAAGGTGTGTCAGATGAATATTAAAGGTGCTTTCTTGTATGGACCAAAGCAACCTCCAGGTTTCGAAGATTTAGAGTATCCTCATCATGTGTACAAGCTTAGTAAAGCATTGTATGGTATTCATCAAGCTTCTAGAATTTGGTATGAAAAGTTATCATAACATTTGATCTAGCATGGATACACGCGAGGGAAAATTGATCCAACTTTGTTTATAAAGAAGGATGCTGATGATCTCTTATGTGTTCAAGTGTATGTTGATGATATCATATTCGGTTCTAAAAGTCCAAAATTGTGTAATGAATTTGAAGAAATCATGAAGTCTTGTTTCCAAATGAGTTCTATGGGAGAAATTAACTTTTTCCTTGGTCTTCAAGTGAAGCAGTTTGCAGATGAAATTTTTATTAATCAGGAGAAATTCATTGAAAAACTCTTGAAGAAATTTAAACTGCAAGATTGTCAATCCATCAGAACTCCAGCTGACGTAAATACCGAGATTGAACCTGATCCAAAAAGAAAATCAGTTGATCAAACTCTATACAGATCTATGATTGGATCTTTGATGTATCTTACTGCATCTAGACCTGATATAATGTATGCTATTTGTGTCTGTGCCAGGTACCAATCTGACCTGAAGGAATCTCACCTAATCACTGTTAAATGAATATTCAGGTATCTCAAAGGAAAATTAGCCTTAGGGTTGTGGTATCCTTATGAAGGAAACTTCGAGATACATGGATATACAGATAGTGATTATGGAGGATGTTACCAAGATCGTAAATCTACGATGGGTGGTTGTCAGTTTTTAGGTCCAAGATTAGTCTTGTGGCAATGTAAGAAACAAAAAAATATCTCCGTTTCAACCGCAGAAGCTGCGTACATAGTTGCTTCAACAGGATGTTCTCAAATCCTTTGGTTACAAAACCAACTGCTGGATTACGGGTTCAATTTTCTTAAAACTCCTATTTACATTGATAACACTGTTACTATGTTTATTACAGCTAATCCTGTTCAGCACTAAAAAACAAAGCATATCAAAATTCGATATCATTTTCTCAGAGATAACTCTGAAAAATGTTTAATCATTTTGATTCAAATTACAACTGAAATATAGTTGGCTGACCTATTTACAAAAGCCTTTTTACCAGGTCATTTTGAGTATTTGGTTAAGTCAATTGGACTTATTAACCATGTTTAAAACTGGTTTTGAGTAAATTGAGTTGTCTGAATCATAAAAACAAAAAGAACCCTCCCTTAGCTGAATAAGAAGATTTATAAAGAAAACTATCAAAGTTAACTGCCTGATTGTATATATTGTGTGTGCATGTTCAATAGAAAATGAAAAAGCAAATACAAAAATAGAAAATTGCAAAATCATAAAAGAAAAGTATAAAACAAAAACCCACAAAAATAGAGTTTATTTGTTAGTTAATCATTTAGGACTAAATCTGTCTTTGCAATTTGTGAGAAATGATAGATACATTAGTTCTAATCAGTTGCATACTTCGCTCGCTACTAAAGTCTGACGTGATCAGATATGATGTGCAGGTAAACTCATGCAATTATACTGAAAAAGTAAATTCTTGTGATCAAACTAAATCAATCATGCATTCATGTTTGTCCATTTTAGTACCAATGAGTAGTGTTGACTTCTCAAATTGATTGCTTGTAAAGTTACAAAATCACACCTGGTGGCGATATGAATAACCATGAGCTCTAATTATTTAAAGCATCTATTCACTTCTCTGTTATGAGTCATCATAGACCTGAAGTGACAAGATATCCTTTGTTGTAAGTCATTACAGACCTGGATATTCTCACCTTGATGCAAAAGATGCTAATGTGCACAACCTAAACATGAGATCTGGTTATAAGTATATGTCAGGTTAATAAGTTGAGAAAAGTGCTTTCTTGCATATCTTGACGAGAGTTGAGCTCTCTAAGTCTAAGTGTGACTTACATAATATCATATCTAATTGTACCTTAATCAATCCAAGAATTGAAAAAGTAAGTGTGATGATTATCTTGGCAAAAGCACTCATTTTCTGTCCTTTGATCTCGTGTCTCCTCTGCTGCAGGAACGCTGACCTGGAACATACTTGATCAGGATTTAATCACTGTCTATGACTATCCACCATTTTATTTTATTTTAATGTGCGGGTCTTAACTGAAATGATCTCACTACAGGCATGTGATTCAATTGTGTAGTAGATTTTTCTTCTGCTTTAATTTTGATTTTTGCATAATTTTCTGTGTGCAGACATGTTGATAATGATTAGTTTGCTCTACTTGCAAAATAAAAGAAACTTCTAAGTTTGTGAACTTAAAAGTTTAGTGGGAGTAAAAATTGTAAATGAGAAAATCAATGAAAAGCATCAAAATGTGAAAAAGAAATAAAAAAAAAGTTAAGTGCTTTGGATGGAAAGAATGACATATGATGTAAAAAAATAAACCTGAAAAGAAATCAAAATAAGTGGAAAAGCTTCTTGCAAACAAAACAAGACTATTTGTGTTATAAAAGTTTTAAAATAAAGATTAAAATGATGGGAAATTATGTGAAAAATAAAAACTGATTCAAAGTTATCTTTCAAAATGTGCTTGATGGGTGTTTGAATTGAAAATTCATGTTGAAAAATGAAAATATGTGTTTCAAATGATTCATGGTGTTTTTAAACAAAAACAATTTGATTGTTAAATTTGAGGGTAATTAATGTTCATTTTGGGTGATAGTAAAAAATTTGACTAAGTGTTGAGACAATGTGTATGAACAGAGCTAATGTGCATAAACAATGTTCAGATGGATGTTGTTAAAATTTCCAAATGTCAGACTCATGGAAGGTTTCTCATGTGCCTGAATAGTGATCAGAAGTCTAAATCAGGAGTATGATGAATTTCAGGAATTTGTACAAGTATTGAGTGTTTTGTTCAGTACATGCGCCTAAACAGTTGTCATGTTGCTGAAAATGGTTAAGTGTTGGGCGTATCAACTTATGCTCATGCGCCTGAACAGTTTCAGAATTTCCAATGTGGTTAGATGTTTGAAGGTGATGTTTACTCTAAGTGTTAGGCGTTTCAACAAGTCTCATGCGCCTGAACAGTGCCCAAGCGACTGAACAGTGCCTAAGCTTCTGAATAGTGCTCATGTGTGACCTCTCGCATTTTTATTTAACGTGTGTTAATCATCGTTATCTCTTGTAAAGGACTTGATTGTTATTAATGCAATTACAAGGATTCGTTCGTAAATTCTTGATGTAATTAAATGTTTGGATAATTAATATTAACAATAATAATAACAACAATTATAACATTAAAATAAATAATAATAATAATAATAATAATAATATATAATAATAATAATAATATAATAATGATAATAATAATAATATAATAATAATAATAATAATAATAATAATAATAATAATAATAATAAGCATACTAAGTGTTAAACTTGAAATTAAATAATAATAACCTAAGTCTTATTATTTTTATTGTTATTAGAAAACTTGTAAATAATTTCTGGCATGAAATAACAAAATTCAAAAACCTCTGTAATTTGTTTTTAAAAACACAAACTTTGGATTTAAGTGGTAAAACGTAAACTGCAGGGGACCAAAATGTAATTTTTCTTTAAACCCAAACCATTTCCCCCGTCGGCCCCATCTTCCGGCCAAAAGTCCGGCCAAGTTCCGGCCAACACCCAACCGTGTTTTTCCTCGGTTAAAACCCCAATAAACCACCTCATTACAATCGTACAACCGTTTCGAACATTATAGCAACTTCAATCACACATTAATCGCCGGTTTTCAAACTACGCAATTGAAACCGAAAACCCATTAAAAACAACAACATTAATCAACATGAAACGGAACTAATCATGTGATTACAACAAGGATTAATCATCATATGAGTAATACGAAGCTTCACACACTCCCAATTTCGTCTAAAACACATTCAAACACCCAATGTACCACCGTGAAACCATTGGACCTACAACCTAATCAAACTCCGACTTTTGAGCATCTAAAACTAAAATTGACAGAGGGCTTTCGATCTTGATCAACATTAGAAGCTTCTGCTACTGTGGATTTGATTACAATCAACATTTCCACTCAAATTAAAGCTAGCCCAGTCGCGACCCTGTTCGAATCCATTTCAACTCGTTCTACACCGAATCAGGTAATTAAACTGGGGATTAGGCTCGTTTTTACATGGGGAACAAAAACCCGATGGTTAAGTTGGTTATAATCATCGATTGGTGGTCCAATTTGAGCGATTTCAAATCTAGGGTTCATACGAATTTGGAGAGATTTGGTGGGTTATGTTCTTAAGTTAACTTTTCAATTCTAAACCACAAACAGGGCCTTGGCCCGACGGTTTGTGTGTTTGATTGTTTGGACAAAGGTCCCGGGTTCGAACCCGGGCCCCTGCCATTATTTTTTTTAAAGGGTTTTGTAATATATAAAAATTCTGAAAAATATTTAAATAGTATTAATAATCATATAAAAACTATTTTTAATCAGAAAATTTATAAAATCATTTTTTTTATATTTTATTGAAAATCTAAATTTAGAAATTTTCATTTCAAAATTATAAAAAAATGATGCAAAATACAATTTATTATTAATCTTAAATTTTAATGAATTTCCACTAAATTGTAATAATTCCTATTAAATAAATTCTTTATTGTTACACATTTAATTATAATATTTAAGAAAATAAATATACATGTACATAAATAAATATACCTGCAAGTTATTTTATTTAAATAGTAAATAATAATCTTTTGATAAACTTGTATTAATGGTTTAAATCACTAAAATTCTTATTTAATCATTTAAATATTTAAGCAATTATAGATTATACCTATCTTATGATCTAAAATCATGGTTGATGAGTTATAAATAATATCATTACAAATGTCATCCAAAGGCCCAAACATAAACCGTGAACCATTAACATAATAATAATCGTTGTTAATTTATGACGTCGTTCATCTAGGTTGAACCTTATCAAATCGTCGACGTTTAATACAAGACTTTCTTATTTGTCATCCTTGTAATCCATGTGAGTTTTTCCATACCCCTTTTAATATATTTTCACACTTTGGGGTGAAACATGTTAACCTTATGATAAGTACACTTGTAAACTCGTTTGAATCTTGTAAACACTTGGGCAATTTTTCTTATTTGTCGTGGTTAGTTGAACTCTTGTAATTACTATGTGATGACTATAATATGTACAATCATTAACTATTGCTAGCCTGGCGACGTCATAGATCTATGGGCCTGACAAGCCTACTTGGTTAACCCAAGTACACTTAGCTAATCGTTTAATCTTGTAATCTTGTAATCTTGCAATCTGTCAAGGTTTGATTGTTACATTTGTTCATCCATCCCTAGTTACTTTATTCAATAGCCTATGACATGAATTGCCATCTTTTATTTATATTTATGTATGAAAACTATGAAAAACTCACTAACATTATGTTTACCTTTTATTTTAATATGTTTCAGGAAATGATAATGCTTAGCTTGCTATGAAGACATTGTTGCATCTAGGACTGGACCTAGATTGAAATAAATAGATATTTTGATATCATATGACATTGAAATTCTTATGTTTTGGAACTTGTTTCTATTTCTTAAATGTATGTCATGAATATTGATCTTTAATAATATTGCCATTTTAAAATAGCGTTGTGTGGCATGAACAATCTTAACCCTCACATCTCAACGTTTCTGCCGTTAAGGTTGGGGTGTAACATCATGTGTCTGAAGATTTAGTGTGAAACTTAGCCTCATGTGCCTTCACAGTGCTCATGCGCCTTAGAGATTTAGTGTGAAACTTAGCCTCATGTGCCTTCACAGTGCTCATGCACAAGAATTTTTACACTTATATATATATATTCAATACTTGTAGTTTTCATTCACTCAGTCACAAACTCAAACACTCCGATTCACACATTCTCACACCCGATACATTCATTCACTCAACATTCGATTGTTACCTGTTAATCCTTGTGATATATAGGTATAATCAATGAATCTAAACATCTTGTTGATCCTAAAACATCTGATTTCATTACCTATTTCAAACTTTGATTGGGCATTTGAACTCTATTGAGGCATTCGAACCCTAGGTGTTCAGAAATTTGAAATCTGTGATTTAAATGTGTTATGATAACTGAAATTGAACATCAAATGAGTGTTATAACATGTTTTTGAATAGATTGTGAGAATCAAATCTCAATTTCATAAAAATATGTTCTTGATGATTCATGGTTCATTAGTCGGTTTTTAAGAACAAAAATGAACAGTCAGTTCATAAATTTTTCATCTAAATTGTTGTGTTAATCATCAAAATTCATCTATTCAACTGATATTAAGAAGATTTTAATTGGTTTTATGTACTTTAAATCATTTGAACTTAAATTTGAATGTGCTCTGCTCTTGATAGAGTGTGTTCAACACTTAGAAAATTTAAGTGTAAAATGTTTAAAATTTAAAATATGCTAACTCAATTAAAATTCAATCAATTTTCATGTTTCATGATTCATTAATTGATTTAATCATAAATTATGTTGCATCAAAATTGTAACCAGTGCATACTCTGTTCATGTAATGGGTTGTACAAAACACTTAGAATTTTTAAGTGTTATTGGTTCAAAATTGATAATACAAAATATGATTGAAATTTTGCAATTCAAATGTGATTTGTGACACCCCGTGTTTCAGATTAACATCATTATCTTAACTTTCTATCGTTTAGTTATTTCACTTCGTCAAATTATTATTTGTAAACTTTACTTGTCTTATGAAAATAATAATCATCTATGATTATTATGAACCTTAGTGTATACTAATGATAATTAACAAAAATGAGCGAATGATATATTCATAATAATAATTCTTTTATTTCTATATCTAAACCTAGTGTTAACTAATTAACAAAGAAGTATATCCTTATGCATGGACCCTAAACGACTTCCCCACTTTTCCTCAAAATTCTTTTAAAACCCTCGGCACCCCCCCTATCTTGCTCTCCCTCTCTCGCAAACCCTACCTTTTCTACGGCTGCCGTATCTCGACCGTAAGTCTTCGGCGACCTCACCTTCACGCAGCACCCCGCATGGCTCTCGTGGTTAGCATTGCTGACGATCCCTTCTCAACCCCCGCGACGCACCGTGGTTGATCGTGGTCTCTCGACAAGCGGTATGGTACGTTTCTTCATTGTTCGTTATGTGACGGTTTCGGATAGGGTTACGGTTTCGTTCATTACTCGTCAGTTACGTACGGTTGGCAACAATTGGTGGTTCGTGTACCCGGGTTCATGGGGGAATTCTTGCGGCTAGTTTAGGGCTGGCCGAAGGTTGCTTTGAATGTGACTTTCTGCGTATGTATGTGTTCTTGTGTGTGTGTGGTGCATGCCTTCTGCCGAGGTGATGTGTGTGTGTGTTTTTCTGTGTGTGTGTATTGTTTGTGTTTTGGTGTGGGCGCATAGGGGGAAGGTGTGGCATGGTAGGCGCATGGTGTGGTGGTGTTTAGGCGTATGTATATATGTACGATGATGTGTAAAATCGCTGCGTGTGTGTGTTTTAATGTGAATGGGTTTTGACTGAGGAATTGCATTGTGTGTTGTTTTGATGTGTATTGCAGTGTATGTGTTGGCGCATGAATGTATGCGCATGGATTGTAAGAACATATGTTGTAGGCGCATGGATGTGTAGTTAGCCGCATGGGTGTTTCAGTTGTGTGTGTTTAGCATGTGGGTTCCGGTTCATGTATGAGTATGCATGTGCATGTTGATACGGCTGTGATGTGTGTGGTTATGGGGCATGGAAGTGGGTTTATGCATGTATGGTGGGTAATGGAGTATGTATGTTGTGTTGCATGGATGTGTGTGTATGAATTTTGTGTGTGTGTGTGTTTTATTACATGTAAATGTATAAATTTTTCTAAGTAAATAGGCACATGAGAATTGTTTAGGCACATGAGAATTGTTTAGGCACATGAGAACTGTTTAGGCACATGAGAACTATTTGGGCGTATGAGAACTGTTTGGGCGTATGAGAAATGTTTGGGCACATGAGAACTGTTTGGGAGCATGGAGTCATGGGGTTTGATGTTTCTATGAGAGTCTATGGTGCATATGTGTGTTAAGTATGTAAACTTTGGTTGCTAAGGTTGTATGTGTGAGCATGTGTAACATCCCACATTGGTTGGGAAGGTGAACGAAGGCTTCTTTATAAGGGGCTTGAGACCTTCCCCACTGTGACGCGTTTTGCCTGGACGATGGTGGTACGTCCCGGTTCAGGTGAAGACAAAACCGTGAGGCGATGGTGGTTCGTCCCGGCCAAAGCGGACAATATCATGGTGAGGTTAAGCTGGGCTGTTGCAGATTGCTGAGCTTGAAGAATTACAAGAGATGAATGTCAAGAACTTTGATGTTTTACTCAGAGATTATGATTTGATGGAAGAAAAATACAAGAAGTTGAACGAAGATTATGATAAGTTGAAAGAAGAACTTGAAATTATGAAAGATAGCTTAAAATCTCTATCTTCTCAACCACAAGAAAAAGACCCTTTAACTTCAGAGAAAGAGGTTATTCCTGAAGTTCAAACTACTGAAGCTGAAAGATTATCTGAGGCTGTGAGAGGAAAACGAAAGATAGATGAATCTGATGTTCAAGTTTTGGCAGAATCGTCATCCAACCCTCCTTCAAAGATGCAAAAAATTGTTTTTGAAACTCGTAAACAGTTTAAAAGACATTTTTGATTATAGGTGTTGTTTTATTTTTTATATGCTTGAATCTAATATGTTTTTCTTATGCAGTGAATGTAGGTCATTCTTCTTTACAGGAAATTACAGAAGCAGACATACAAGAGCAAATCGAAACACTGGATGATTTAGATCCAGAGTTTTCAGATGCTTGGTATGATGAAGTATTAGAGGAAGAAGACGTTGCTGAAGCTGCATATTCACCGGTTGAAGCTGTAACTGAAGACATTCCTTTAGATATTGATGACAGATATAATTATCTGGTCAAGAAGAAATACAATTGTATATTTTTGGATGGTCTAACAGTTTCACAAATTAATGAAGAGTATGAGAAATGTATTATAGCAGAGTCAACAACTCCAGTTGATCCAGATGAAATAGTTTTGGAACATGGAGAGTGGGATCCGATGCAAGAAAGCATCAACATTGAAGACATTCCAGCATCTGAATTGCATCATCCTGATCCTGAAAATATGACAACTGTTTAGCTTAGGCTGTGGCTGCAATCAAGGAATTATCCAAGAAAGAGATTAAACAGATTACAAACCGAGTCTCTAAGAAATTTGGTCAGAAGTTTTCAAAAGAAAGAAAAGCAAAACAATAAAATGATCGTGCTAGACATGGATAATCCTCAGTATTTGGAGATTACAAAGAGAACTAGAATATTAAAGCCTCAAGAAATAAAAGAAATGAAGTTAGTGAAAAGTAGTCATGAAAAGAGAAAAGAATTGATTGAGATGTTCCCAGAGACTGAGAAACAAGCATACAAAGTCTCACTTGAACAGAAACAACTATGGAACAAAGCTATAACGGTAGGAGATTTAGTTAGAAATGTACTATAGAAAGGCCAATCCATTTCTGAGTTGCTCAATGCAATGATTGTGCCGGATAACACAAAGAATAATAAGATAGTTGCCTGGAAGTATGATGATATTTTTTATGCCTTTTTAATCAAACGTGTAAATGTCATTTGTGATGTTTATCATTTTTACACAAGCATCATAGCTTTACTAGTGTAAGATCTCAAAGAGTTAAATATGATGCCTCTGATCAATCCTACCAAGTCAATTCGAGGTAAAAATTTTGTTAAACTTCAAAATCGAGGCATTACCAGAATGGACTCTAATCTTAAAACCAGATGTGATCAAGAAGATAAAGAGTATTTCAAGTCATTAAAAAGAAAAAGGAAGATGGTTGCTCATCCAGAAGAAGAAGAACAGTTTTTGGATGTGTATAGTGATCAGTACTTTGAAAAGGTCACTAACCCAGGCTTGAAGATGATAGATGGTACTCATACATCAAAACCAATTTTGAGATTGTTCTATCATGCTGACTCATTCCAGTTGAAGCTAGTTCGAAACTTGGAAGATTGGGATCAAGATATGATTTCATTATTTGGAGTTTTTGAGCTTAAACTTCTACATCCAAGTTATGTCTCTTTTTTGTCTAATTAGAAGTTTGATCATGTTGTGTCAGAAGTTACAGATAATGATAGAAAATATTTTATGACAATTATTAAGGTAATGGATGCTGCGATGGAGCGAATTTCATTGCGTAAAGCTCTAGCATTTGCTAACATCGTGAAGAAGGACATAAAGTCTATTGATTTTATAAGAATTTCAAGAAAAGGCGTGTTGGAAGTTCATTCTCACTATCATCCTAAACCTTATGAGTTCTATGCCAACATAGATATTGCAGGTCTGACAAAAGAAACTCTTGATGTAATGGACAAGATGGAGATTAAAACAAACGAGTCAAAGCCTGAGCAAGCCATACTTGCAAAGAAGTTCAAGTGCTATAAAGAAGGCGTTGCGAGAATTGGATCTTTACAAAAAAAAGCCGGTGTTCAAGATTAAAGAAGAACCAGAAGAGTTCAATAAAGACTGAAGACAATGTGAATCTTAGGGAAAGTATTGTTAGAGCTTTTAAAAGATTAACATTTGTCTTTTGCGTTTTGTCATAGTATAAGGACTTATTTTGTAAATATATGTTCATTGTTTTTCTTTGATAGTATAAATAAGATATTTTATGTATTGTGTCGGGTAGACAACAAAACAGTTAGAATAGATTGAACAACTGTAACTCACTCTTACACTTTGTATCCTAAGCATTTGCTATCAATGAAAACTATGAATTTTTAAAGTAATTGCTTTTGTTTGATTACTTTGTGTTTGAATTGATCATTGCATTACGATATCATCACAGATCGATCCATTTTGAACCTATCACGAGAACTAGTGATTCGCGCGAGAACTTCTAGTTTAGTATATATAGAAGTTTTGTAATGTAATTAAAAAGCTTTTGTTCATTTCCTGATTTCGCACTTACTGTAATTGTTACCAAATCAGAGAGCAATACTATTGAAGTTATTTAAATCTTGTGTTTGAGTTCTTCTTTTAATCTTTCAATCTTATCCGTAATGTCTACATTCCACATATTCATTACGAGATCGATCTTTATAACATTTTGATCCTTACATATACTTTGATTCTTACATTGACTTTGTTCGCATTTTGATTCCCTAGTAACTTTTAAGGTATATTGATGATTAATGTTTAGATTTGAATGTATTTGATTCATGAACGAAAGTTAAATGGACTTATACATGTTAAATCGAACAAATTAAACATGATTAACCTTAGAAATGACTTAGGCGACACCTAATAAACATGTATTAGTAGTTAAACCACTCTGAAATTGATCAATTGAAAATCTAAAATTGCACAAACTTTTCACATGCGAAAAGTCAGTTGAATTTGAACAGACGCGAGAACTTTCAAATTCGTACAGAACTAGTCGCGTGAAAAGTAAACTTGTCGCGCGAAAAGCTGACTTTCAAACAAAGTCTGTTTCATGCGAGAAGTCATCTTGTCACACGAAAAGTTAAAACTGAAACTTAATGTCTTCGCGCGAGTAGTTGATGTTTTCGAGCGAGAAGTTCATTTTTCAAAATTTTTCTAAGTGTGAATTTTGTTTCAAATCTGAAATGCTTTATACTTATCCATTTGTTTAATGTTTTAGATGGCTCGTCAAATGGCTTTTAGTAAAAACCATAACGCTATTGCTTATCTTGGAGATGTTCCAGAGGATAAGGCATTGTTTAGATCTCTAATTGAAGGTCTAAAGACTTCACGGATGCATCATGCCATTTCAGCTAGTCCGACTATATACACTGATATTATTGATCAGTTCTGGCAGTCTGCAGCCAATGAGATAGATAAAGATGGGGAACCATGCATATCAGCAACAGTGAAAGGCAAGAGGGTAGTTATCACAGCTGAGGTGATTAACAGTGTGTTGTTACTAGAGGATCAGCCTAATGCACCTGTTAAGATAGATGATGAAGTGGCCAAAGACTGTTTGATAAGAATGGGGTATAGCCATAGATATCCTTCTTTGGAAAAGAAATATTTACCTCCGTTTTGGAAGTATTTGTTCCACATTGCCTTAGTAATTTGAAGGCTGGTATGGATAGCCTGAGTGCTGTATTCGGATCCCTGCTGGTATCTCTTGTTGATGATCTTCCTTACAGCATATCCAAGGCTATATTTGCAGAGATGCAGAAGAATGTCATAGCCACTGTTGGGAAGAAATTCATCATATATCCCAGATTCTTACAGATGATTATGAATGCTGCTCATCCTGAGTTAGCTGTGTCTGATTCATCTACCTATGTTGTCATGGTAATGAAGAAAGTCATATTCACTTATTTGATGGGAGCAAGAGGGAATGCTTGGGATGGATCCTATTTTGCTAAACTTGGGAGGTTTGTTGAAGATTTTCAAGCAGAGGCACGAGTACAAGAGACAGAGACTCACCATGTTCATAGAGATGATACAGCTGGTCCATCTACACATCCTGCTCAAGAAGCACCTGAAAGTTCTTAGGGTGCTAAAAGGTCTGATATAGATACAGAGATTGATTCTTGGTTCATTAGGAGTGATAGTGAGACTAATAGTGACCAAATTAGGAATGTACCTTATGTGCAGCAAGAACGTCCCGGAGTGCGTGAAACACCAACAAAACGCACTGCTGAGGAATGTGATGCAGATTTTGTTCCAGAAGAGATTGTTGTTAGTAGAGGTAGGAATACGAGGATGGAAGAAAGAGCCGGTGATAGTCCACATGGTAGGGGTAGAGGACGAGGTGTATTGAGAAAGCGTTGGACCCCTATGACCATTGTGTTGACTAAGGAAGAAGTAGCCATCTCTGAGACTCCTGCCACAGTTAGCGAGGCTGTTACTTTAGAGTCACCATCTACTATGCCTGCTACTGAGGATGTGTTGAGTACTCCACCTAAAGATCAAGGGTTTGAAGAGACAATAGGAATGGAAGATTTTCTTAACACCCCTCCTGCGCCAACACAAGGTGCTAGTACCTCTACTAGTTCACCTACATCAGTTACACTAGAGGAAAGGGTTAATACATTGGAGATGGAGATGTTAGAAAAGACTCAAATCATTGATGATATGCAGAGGCAACTATTTGAAAAGGATGAGAAGATCAGGGGTCTTGAACATCAGCAAACATTCATTTTTAGCAATGTTCAGATCCTAGAGCAGCACTTGAGAGATCTCAATTCGCGTGTGTCATTTCAGTTTACATCACAACGGACCACGGAAGTTGGAGAATCTAGTGGACAGCAATCTGCTGGTCCTGAACCTGCTGATGATCCTATTACTGATGCTCAGAGCATGTTGTTGATACTGTTGATACAGAAAGGACAACAGACACTGCTAATGTTGATCAAGAGCCATCATCAGATATTCCTATTCAGGCTACTGAGGATCTATCTGTAGTTTATACTGGAGAGGCGTTCGTAGAGCCTGAACATGATGTTCCTATTCCAAACCCAGTAGATGATGATGATTTAGACTTGATTGATTATGATTCTAGTGATGATGATGAGGATGATGACAGTGATGATGGTGATGAAGGAGATAATGATGAGGGTGATGATGATAAGAAGGATGATGATGATCAAGGGGGAGATATGGGTGTTACTGCTGGTACTGCTGGATCATCATGCACTGACAATGTCTCCGGACCAAGTCCTGATGATATAGTTGATTACACTCCTTTAGATCCAGCTACTGAAGCAGCGTATGAGAAAGAGTTTTACTCTTTCCAGCAAAGATTGATTGCTGAGGAAGAAGATGAAGATTTTGGTTCATTTGATGACTTAGAGGAGACAATAGACTGCACAGATGTATTTGGAAATAGTCTTAAGAACTTATTTTTTGATATTTTGATTGAAGAAGAAGAGATAGTTGGAGAGTCCAGTACGAGTGAACCAACTAACAAGATAGCAGATCAAACTGGTCAAAGTGTTGTACGTCAGGTTGGAAATATTACTGTTGAGGCTCCTCCACCGCAAGCTTATTTACACATGCTGAGACATTCCAAACCTTTCACAAGGTATGGAAACTAAGAACCAATTCTTAGTTGGACGTATGATGCTGAGAAGAAGTTATATATGATTAAAAGAAAAGCAGGATCCATAGAGTATTTTCAGGATGAACATGACTTTCATACAATCTGAGCTTCAGATTTGTATGCAATGGGTTGTGTTCCGTTTATCAACCCAAGTAACTATGGAAAGGGGAACTGGATCAGGAATATGATCAGGAGACATAGTAAAACCAACTTCAAAGACATTAAAACCGCAAAATGTAAGGTCATTGAAGATGGGACCCGGAGAGACCCAAACACTAACAAGCCAATGAAGATAAGGGTTTATAAGCATCCTAGACATGTAAGAAAGATCCCTATACACGCTCCAGTGCTAGTTAATAGCTTGTCTAAGCTTATGTGGTGGAGTTGTGAGAAGGAGACGGGTCATGCGTTAATATATTGTGTAGATAAAGACTACCGTATCATCGACCCTGTGGATTTGCCTAAGTTTGGAAGAGACGATTTGATGAGGTTGCAGGCTTGTCCAATTGCAGCTGATGAATCTGTTCACTTTTTGGCAGCATAGTTTGGTTGGTTGATTACGAAGGCCCTTGACAACAAGATGTACGCTTATAGGGGCAGTTACAAGGTTGATGATGTGGACTTCTAAACATATTGATTTACCAAGCCTAGGGGAGATTGTAAGGGTTGAACGTAGAGGCTCGGGAAATCAAATCAAGATGAAGAAGATCAAGTCATGCGACAAGTCAAGTTGTAATGGCGATAACTTGCTTCTCGCGCGAAAACCTCAAGTCGCGCGAGAACTAGTGATTCGCGCGAGAACTTCTAGTTTAGTATATATAGAAGTTTTGTAATGTAATTAGTAAGCTTTTGTCTCATTTCCTGATTTTCACACTTACTGTAATTTTTCCAAAATCAGAGAGCAATACAACCGAAGTTATTTACATTGTGTTTGTGTTCTTCAATTGATATTCAAAGTTATCTGTAATGTCAACATTTTATATTTTCATTACGAGATCGATCTTTGTATTGTGTTGATCCTTACATTAAACATCTTTTTTAATATTTTTCTAAAACATTCTATAAATAAATGTTTATATAAAAAAATAAATAGAAAATGAATAATTCTAAATTACATTTAAAAACTGAATGGATTTAAGAAAGATGATAATGCTTTAAAAAAATACCTTTAACAATCAATAAGTTTTAAGAGAGACGTTTCAAAGTCAAAAGGTTTAGAAAACCATTTAAAAACCAGATATTAAAAATAAGACATTTAAAAAACTTTTTTTGTGTAATAAATAATAAACATATTAATAAAGGAATAACAAAATAAAATTAAAGTAAAACGTAAATCACGTTGATGATCTCTACAAATAAAATAGTCATTTGAAAAGTTTAACATCATTGACCGAACACAAGTAACCATTAATGAATGATAAGTAAATAATTAGGAACTCTAATCACATTTATAAAATTTTTAAGGACCAAATCCAAATTTAACTAAATTGCGAGGAGCGTCCGTGTAATTTGCTCTCTAATTCATTATCAATGAAACGGTATAATCAACATATAAATGAATATAATTTGAATTTAATGCAAAAAACTAGTTGTTTTCCAAACAAGCAAAAAACGAGTATCTACTTATTTATAAATAACTTCAATGATCTTTAATACAAGTGGTTAAAGTGAGGTATCCAAAACAATCAAATATAATGAGGTTTGGATTCAAGTTACAGTCTTTCATAAAAATGCTTAGGGTGGTTGAGTAAAGTGTTTTTCTTAGTTATGGGTGTTGTCCTAGCCGAGACATAGATAGGTGGATGGGATTAAAACAATGCTTATCGTCGAAGCAGGGTCGTGCTGTTAAAGAAAAAGTTATTTATAAATGTCTTGTTTCGATGATCCATAAATGCTACTTAACACTAAATACTAAATGCATATATCACATAAAACAAATTATAAATACCGTGTATTAACCTTGAAGACAACTCAAAACTTTTTTCTACTATCAAAAAATTTAGTTTACAATGAAGAATTATCTTCTATGTTTAGCGTTCTTTTACATGCTATTTGCAAATTGCATGAACGGGATTATTGCTATCTCTTCGGAGGAATTTTGCCGTTCTATTGGTATGTAATCCATAGCTTGAAATTCTTGTTTTGTTTGACTATATTTATTTTTATCTTGTACATTAAAATGGTAAAAAAATAATATTTAAAGACTAGCAAATTATGATTGATATTCTTTATGCACTAAGAACCATGACATTTATTTCTCTTATTTTGGTTTGCAGGTCATGATTTAGAATCATATGTTTTTGATTTTTCGCCAAACCCATGCACATTAGATCCTTGTAATGAACAATGCCTGAAACATGTGCGTACAGGAGGGTACATAGCAATATCATCTTGTAAAGACACAATCTGCATTTGTTGTATGCATGATTAATAAGTCACTTGTACAACTCTTAATCATCTAAATAAGATGATGATCCATGCAATCATTTTGTCTTTGTGCTGAGAATATAAAATTATTGGTCAACATAACAAAATCGGCTTCAACTGCATCAACTTAAGAAATAATATTTTAACAGATAAAAAATAGAAGGAAACCATAGCAAGATAGTCACCACGTGCAAAACTATTCTTAATCGCCCTAGGTAATATCAATGCACCATTTAATTACGATCACTAAGATAATAAGTTCATGTTACAAGGAGATTGATCAAGTTTTTTTTAACAAACTATTAGTTTTCAAAAAAGCGATAGGTATTTCTATTGATTTCACATACAAAGTAAAAAAAAAACCGCAAATGGTAATCATTTCTAGTTTATTAGCTATGAGTTTATTATGAATACCGGTTTCAAAAATAAAAGTTAACTAATACGTTATTTGACATCGTATGACATTCACCATTATAAACCATAGCTTTATAACATCCCATTCCAATGTAAATGTTATTCGTCAAAAGGTTGACACGATATTACAATAACATTTACATAATTATTGCCACAACATTAGTTAAATAAAATTTCATCAAATTAGGATGATAACATAAGTTTATCTCATGATGAGGTTGAACACTACAACAAAAGTAAAGGATAGTGATGAGTTCATTGGTAACATAAAACAATCAAACCATCGACCCAATATGGCTAACGATAATTAATCCCAAACCCCTACCAAGTGTTGAATGGATCTCAGAATCTTTGGTAGGACCGTCAAATGGCTGATTCCCAAGAGTAAACACCAAATCTTTCTCCCACCATAAGCTCACCACAAAGATACAAACTAAACACAATCTACAAGTTTTCTTGAGTGATGGGCACAACCTTTTATCAAGTACCGAGTAGGTACACACAACAAAAGTTGAACCACAATCCCATTCTTCACGAGGCACGCCCCTCGTGTTGACTGAGCATGACCCGTGTTCTCTCCATTCAGGGGACAACACTTTTGTCTATGACTAAAACTTGGGCATGGGTTGTGCTAAATTAGTACAAGTGCGTGCTTAGGCTGGGTATGGGCGCGAGGCGCGCACCCATGCTTGGCTTTTCGAGTCCTATTTTCTTCAAATTTCTTCTTGTTTTTAGCTCCTTTAGTCTATTTTGATATCTTTCAAACTTGAAAATTTTAATTTCACGAGATTACGTAGCAAATTATCTCATTTTGTAAGAGTTTCGGACAAAAATGATGTGCAAATGGTGAGATTTATTTGTAAAATCTTGGACCCATCGATCATTCCAAAAACCAGTTAATTTTTATATGTGTGTGTGTGTGTGTGTGTGTGTATATATATATATATATATATATATATATATATATATATAATTTAAAAACTGTTTGGTTTTCTAAGTTTCTTTTTTATACCCATTCATGCTTTAAAACATATTACTTAATAAAAAAAACCCTCTTACTTTTTTAAACGTCTTTTTAAAAACAATGCATTTTTAAACATCTTTTTTTAATATTTTTCGAAAACATTCAATAAAGAAATGGTTATATAAAAAATAAATAGAAAATGAATAATTCTAAATTACATTTAAAAAATCAATGGATTTAAGAAAGATGATAATGTTTTTAAGAAAATACCTTTAACAGTCTATAAGTTTTAAGAGAGGCGTTTCAATATCAAAAGGTTTAGAAAACCATTTAAAAACCAAACATTAAAAATAAAACATTTAAAAAGCATTTTTTTTTGTGTAATAAATAATAAACATATTAATAAAGAAATAACAAAAGTAAAATTAAGGTAAAATGTAAATCACATTGATGATCTCTAAAAATAAAATAGTCATTTGAAAAGTTTAACATCATTGACCAAACACAAGTAACCATTAAAGAATGATAAATATATAATTAGGGACTCTAATCACAATTTTAAATTTTAAGGACCAAATCCAAATTTTAACTAAATTGCGAGGAGAATCCGTGTAATTTACTCTCTAATTCGTTATCAATGAAACGTTTGGTATAATTAATATATAAATGAATTTTATTTGAATTTAATGCAAAAAACTAGTTGTTTTACAAACAAGCAAAAAACGAATATCTACTAATTTATAAATAACTTCAATGATCCTTAATACAAGTGGTTATGATGAGGTACCAAAACAATCGAATATAGTGAGTTTTTGAATTCAAGTTTCACTCTTTCAGAAAAATGCCTAGGGTGGTTGAGTAAAGTGTTTTTCTTAGTTATGGGTGTAGTCCTAGCCGGGACATAGATAGGTGGATACGATTAAAACAATGTTTATCCTCAAGTAGGGTCGTACATGTGCTGTTAAAGAAAAAGTTATTTATAAATGTCTTGTTTTCTATGATCCATAAATGCTACTTAACACTAAATACTAAATGCATATATCACATAAAACCAATTATAAATACCGTGTATTAACCTTGAAGACAACTCAAAACTTTTTTCTACTATCAAAAAATTTAGTTTACAATGAAGAATTATCTTCTATGTTTTGCGTTCTTTTACATGCTATTTGCAAATTGCATGAACGGGATTATTGCTATCCCTTCGGAGGAATTTTGCCGTTCTATTGGTAAGTAATCCATAGCTTGAAATTCTTGTTTTGTTTGACTATATTTATTTTTATCTTGTACATTCAAATGGTAAAAAAAAATAATATTTAAAGACTAGCAAATTATGATTGATATTCTTTATGCACTAAGAACCATGACATTTATTTCTCTTATTTTGGTTTGCAGGTCATGATTTAGAATCGTATGTTTTTGATTTTTCGCCAAACCCATGCACATTAGATCCTTGTAATGAACAATGCCTGAAACATGTTCGTACAGGAGGGTACATAGCAATATCATCTTGTAAAGACACAATCTGCATTTGTTGTATGCATGATTAATAAGTCACTTGTACAACTCTTAATCATCTAAATAAGATGATGATCCACGCAATCATTTTGTCTTTGTGATGAGAATATAAAATTATTGGTCAACATAACAATATCGGCTTCAACTGCATCAACTTAAGAAATAATATTTTAACAGATAAAAAATAGGAGGAAACCATAGCATGATAGTCACCACGTGAAACACTATTCTTAATCGCCCTAGGTAATATCTATGCACCATTTAATTACGATCACTAAGATAATAATTTCATGTTACAAGGAAATTGATCAAGTTTTTTCTTAACAAACTATTAGTTTTCCGAAAAGCTATAGGTATTACTCTTGATTTCTCATACAAAGTAAAAAGAAAACCGCAAATGGTAATCATTTCTAGTTTATTAGCCGTGAGTTTATTATGAATACCGGTTTCAAGAATAAAAGTTAACTAATACGTTTTTTGACATCGTATGACATTCACCATTATAAACCATAGCTTTATAACATCCCATTCCAATGTAAATGTTCATCCGTCAAAAGGTTGACACAATATTACAATAACATTTACATAATTATTACCACAACATTAGTTATATAAAATTTCATCAAATTAGGATGATAACATAAGTTTATCTCATGATGAGGTTGAACACTACAACAAACTTAAAGGATAGTGATGAGTTCATTGGTAACATAGAACAATCAAACCATCGACACAATATGGCTAACGATAATTAATCCCAAGCCCGTACCAAGTGTTGAATGGATCTCTGAATCTTTGGTAGGACCGTCAAATGGTTGATTCCCAAGAGTAAACACCAAATCTTTCTCCCATCATAAGCTCACCACAAAGATACAAACTAAACACAATTTACAGAGTTTCTTGAGTGATGGGCACAACCTTTTATCAAGTACCGAGTAGGTACACACAACAAAAGTTGACCACAACCCCATTCTTTATGAGGCACGCCCCTCGTGTTGACGGAGCATGACCCGTGTTCTCTCCATTAAGGGAAAAACACTTTTGTCTATGACTAAAACTTGTGCATGGGGTTGTGCTAAATTAGCACAAGTGCATGCTGAGGCTGGGTACGGGGCGAGGCGCGCACACATGCTTGGCTTTTTGGGTGCTATTTTCTTCAAATTTCTTCTTGTTTTTAGCACCTTTGGTCTATTTAGATACCATTCAAACTTGAAAATTTAATTTCAGGTGATTATGTAGAAAATCTTCTCTTTTTGTAAGAGTTTTGGACAAAAATGACATGCAAATTGTGCGATTTATTTGTAAAATCTTGAAAATTCAAACTGTTTGGTTTTCTAAGTTTCTTTTTTACAACCATTCACGCTTTAAAACATATTACTTAATAAAAAAACCCTCTTAGTTTTTTAAACGTCTTTTATAAAAACAATGCATTTTTAAACATTTTTTTTAATATTTTTCTAAAACATTCAATAAATAAATGGTTATATAAAAAATAAATAGAAAATGAATAATTCTAAATTACATTTAAAAAAAGAATGGATTTAAGAAAGATGATAATGCTTTTAAAAAAAATACATTTAACAGTCAATAAGTTTTAAGAGAGACGTTTCAAAGTCAAAAGGTTTAGAAAACCATTTAAAAACCGAACATTAAAAATAAGACATTTAAAAAAACTTTTTTTGTGTAATAACTAATAAACATATTAATAAAGAAATAACAGAATAAATTAAAGTAAAACGTAAATCACGTTGATGATCTCTACAAATAAAATAGTCATTTGAAAAGTTTAACATCATTGACCGAACACAAGTAAGCATTAATGAATGATAAATATATAATTAGGAACTCTAATCACATTTATAAAATTTTTAAGGATCAAATCTAAATTTTAACTAAATTGCGAGGAGCGTCTGTGTAATTTACTCTCTAATTCATTATCAATGAAAACTTTGGTATAATCAACATATAAATGAATTTAATTTGAATTTAATGCAAAAAAACTAGTTGTTTTCCAAACAAGCAAAAAACGAGTATCTAATTATTTATAAATAACTTCAATGATCCTTAATACAAGTGGTTAAGGTGAGGTACACAAAACAATCGAATATAGTGAGGTTTTGGATTCAAGTTTCACTCTTTCATAAAAATGCTTAGGGTGGTTGAGTAAAGTGTTTTTCTTAGTTATGGGTGTTGTCCTAGCCGGGACATAGATAGGTGGATGCGATTAAAACAATGCTTATCGTCGAAGAAGGGTCGTACATGTGCTGTTAAAGAAAATGTTATTTATAAATGTCATGTTTTCTATGATCCATAAATGCTACTTAACACTAAATACTAAATGCATATATCACATAAAACCAATTATAAATACCGTGTATTAACCTTGAAGACAACTCAAAACTTTTTTCTACTATCAAAAAATTTAGTTTACAATGAAGAATTATCTTCTATGTTTAGCGTTCTTTTACATGCTATTTGCAAATTGCCTGAACGGGATTATTGCTATCTCTTCGGAGGAATTTTGCCGTTCTATTGGTATGTAATCCATAGCTTGAAATTCTTGTTTTGTTTGACTATATTTATTTTTATCTTGTACATTAAAATGGTAAAAAAATAATATTTAAAGACTAGCAAATTATGATTTATATTCTTTATGCACTAAGAACCATGACATTTATTTCTCTTATTTTGGTTTGCTGGTCATGATTTAGAATCGTATGTTTTTTATTTTTCGCCAAACCCATGCACATTAGATCCTTGTAATGAACAATGCCTGAAACATGTTCGTACAGGAGGGTACATAGCAATATCATCTTGTAAAGACACAATCTGCATTTGTTGTATGCATGATTAATAAGTCACTTGTACAACTCTTAATCATCTAAATAAGATGATGATCCACGCAATCATTTTGTCTTTGTGATGAGAATATAAAATTATTGGTCAACATAACAAAATCGGCTTCCACTACAACAATTTAGCTCTGTCCCGACGACATCTATAGCGACGACATAAGTCGCTGGTATAGTTTGGTCTATAGCGACGACATGTCGTCGCTATATAGTAATAGGGATTTTTGACTGGTCAAACTCTATACCGACGACTTGTCGTCGGTATATAGTTGGCGGGCTTCAAAATAATTCGCGTGATTTATAAAAATTCCTATGCCGACGACATATCGTCGCCACAGGTGAGGTTATTTAATTTTTTATTTTTTTCTATCTCAACTTACAGATTTAAAAAAAAAAAATTAAAATCAACTTTTCCCGACGACATGTCGTCGGGATAGATAAAAAATATAAAAAAATAAATTCTCTGTGCCGACGACATCTTGTCGGGACAGGTGAGGTTATTTAATTTTTTATTTTTTTCTATCTCAACTTACAGATTTAAAAAAAAAAAATTAAAATCCACTTTTCCCGACGACATGTCGTCGGGATAGATTAAAAATATAAAAAAATAATTTCTCTGTGCCGACGAGATGTCGTCGGGACAGGTTTTTTTAATTTTTTTAATTTTGACTCTATAGGGACGACTTTTTTTTACTCTATAGGGACGACATGTCGTCGCTATAGAGTGCAGACCCCTTAAATCGCATTTCAGACCTTCTGTCCATTTTTCCACCCAAAAAAACTCAATTTTTCTCACGATTTTCATCTCGGTTTATATACGTATTTGGTATCAAATTGAAGTGTTTGAAGGTAAGAATGATGTTATTTTACTATAATGAAGTTATATAATCTTGTTTTTATAAGTTTTATCTAAATTTTTATGTTTTAGGTGGGATTAAAGTTTAAAGCTTGAAATTAAAGGATTTGAAGATTTGAAGGTATGAAATTCGTTTAAAGCTTATGATTTAAGTGTTGTTTAGTGAATATGTTTGTGATTAGGTTTGTATGATTGTAAAAGTGTATATATATGTTAGTGTATGTAAGTTTGATGGTAGATTAGGTTATGCACACCAAGTGTTTGATGAAATGCCACTATATATATTTTCATGGTTTTAAGTTTGTATGTATTTTTATATGTGTTAATTTATATGTATATGGTTTGATGTATTTAGTTGTTTATGTATATGTTTATATGTATGTAATTATGTAAATTTTGTATGTGAATGTTTGTATGTATTTATGTTTATATGTTTGTTCATTAGTATATTATATGTTTGTTTTTTGTAATTGTGTATGTAAGTATGTTGTATACTTGTATGTAAGTATGTTTGTATTTTTATAATTGTGTATGTAGGTATGCTTTATATTTGTATGTTTGTATACTTGTAAGTGATTATGTGTTGTGATTATGCTTGTATGTATGTATATGTAAGTGTATATGAATTTAATGTTATACATCTTTATGTATATGTTAATTGATAAAGTTGTATTTCTATGTTTTATAATACCATAGATATGACAATTGATAAGAGTTGGATTAAATTGCGAAATCGGAGTTCTCCGGAATTTATAAAAGGTCTTCGTAGTTTTCTAGAAAGTGCCAAGAACCATGTCGATAGTTTAGGAAAAGCTTTTTGTCCGTGTAAACGATGCTGTAATGGGTGTCGGCAGGATCTGGATATCATTTATGCCCACATACATGACAATGGGTTTCTACAATCATATAAGACGTGGACTTATCATGGTGAGAAACATCCACGTGCTTCAGAAATAAAATACCTTTTTGCTCCAAGAAAATCAATTCCAGTAACAAATAATGAGATGTTTGATGTAATTGATGATGTTATGGCGGAGCAGAATATTAACGAAGAAAATGTAGACGAAGGTGGAACTGGTTTTGACCTGGATTTTGATGCATTATTTAAGGAGCTGAATACCGAGTTATACCCCGGTTGTAGTTGGATGTCTTCTTTAAACTTTTTAGCAAAATTAATGCATATCAAGGTTATCAACAAATGGACGGATAGTTCATTTAACCAACTTTTAGAGTTTTTGAGAGTTGCATTCCCTAAAGAAAATCAAATTCCAGCCTCATACTATGAAGCTAAGAAGAAATTAAGAAAGATTGGGTTAGGATATGAATCTATCCATGCTTGCATTAACGATTGTGCTCTGTTTTGGAAAGAAAATGAGATGATGCAAAATTGTCCGGTTTGTAACGAGAGTAGATGGGTTGACAAAAACACAAAGGGGAAGAAAGTACCTCAAAAAGTGTTGCGCTACTTTCCTTTAACTTCCCGACTTCGACGAATGTATAGCTCAAGATTCACAGCAAAAGAAATGACATGGCATTATACTGGACGCTCAACGGATGGTATGATGCGTCATCCAGTTTATGGGAAGGCATGGAAAGACTTTGATGAAAAATTTCCTGATTTTGCCAAAGAACCCCGAAATGTACGTTTGGGTTTGGCTGCGGATGGTTTTAACCCATTCGGTAACATGAGTCAATCTTACAGTATGTGGCCAGTTGTGTTGACAACATATAACACACCACCATGGTTATGTATGAAAGAGTCTTCTTTTATGTTGACCTTGCTTATTCCCGGGCCTAAATCTCCTGGAAAGGACATTGATGTTTTCCTAAGGCCTTTAATAGATGAGTTGAAAATGTTATGGGCCGAAGGAGTTCAAATGAGAGATGCATCAACCAAAACTGTATTCAGGATGCGTGCAGCTCTATTATGGACTATAAATGATTATCCTGCTCGTAGCTATATGTCTGGATGGAGTGGTCAAGGTTATATGGCATGCCCTACTTGTAACGTAGACACACCCTCATGCCCTATAACAAATAAAATAGCTTTTATTGGTCATAGACGATTCTTGACAAAAAAGCATAGTTTGAGAGATGATCTTTTGTTCAATGGCAAAAGAGAGACAAGAGATCCTCCTAGACGTTTGAGTAATGCACAAATCTTAAAACAACTAAAAAGCCTCCCTAATCATGTTCCAGGGAAACATCCTACACATGTTGGTGAATCAAGTGCACAATTCATTGATGATGAAATTTTTATTGATGATAATGAAGAAGATGAAGATAAAGACGAATACAATTCTTGCGAGGAAGATGATATAAATGATGATAACGAAAAAGACGAAGAAGATGATCCAGTAGATACCCTTTATTGTAGTGATGATTCCGATTGAAAGTATGTTTATTAATTTTGTTTAGGTTTATTGTTTATGTTTATTATTATATATTTACAACATAATTATTTTTATATGTGTTTATTGTTAATGTTTATTATCTTTGCATAGGTATATTGTTGATGTTTATTGTCTATTTTTGTTGAAGCATTTCAACATATATTGCTCGAGGACATGGTGGGGATGGCGGGGATCTACCTCCGCATGGGGATCCAAATAGGATCCCAACAGGTTGCGAGTCTTGTAAGTTATTTGTTAAAGTTAAAAAATACATATTTATGTTGAACATAATCTATGTTTCCTAACTTTTCAATTGCATATATTAATGTAGCACAACCCGCGAGAAAAAGAAGATCAAAAGGAAAAAAAATTAAATTATTTAAAAAATTTGAGCAAAACAAAGGCCAACCACTACCGATCGAAGTTGAAAGCAAGGGGGGCCAATATAAGTTTGTTGGAGAAAACAGCTCGGATTTTATAAGGTTAATCTCTAATGAGATTAGTAAGGTTGTTCCTTTCCATTATCCCAGTTGGCAAGCTGTTCCCGATGAGTTTAAGAGAGCCATATATCCCACACTTTTTGTAAGTATACAATGTTGTGTTTTTATCGTATTTTAATTATATAAGTATTACATGTTTTCTAATTACATGTTTTGTAGGAATATTTTGACCTTGCTAGATGGAGGGAATCCGAACAGTGGGAAGGCGTAAGGCTCGGAATCAATGCCGAGTGTCAAAGAGCCTATAAAGATCGAAAGCAAGATCGAAAATCTCATTTTGATGATGTGGGTGGTTATGATGACGTGGAAACAGCGTTAACTTGTCCTCCTGAGGGAACTGACCCGCAAGCATGGGCTCGGGTGATTAATGAGTTGTTCTTAGATCCTGCTTATAGGAGCCGATCTGAGGCAAACAAATTAAACAGAGGTAAACAACGCTATCCGAGTTTCCATGGGAGCCAATCATATGCACAGAAGAGACATATGGAGGTAAAAGTATAATTGTTATTATAAAAATAAGTATTAACTGTCGGAAGATGCATTTCTTAGAATTTTTATTATTCACAGGGGAGTGGACCGATTGATCTCTTTCAGAAGATGCATTTCAGAGAAGGCACGGGATGGGTGAATGCAACTGCAAAATCGGACTGGGTAAGTTTAAATGTGTTTGGGTGAAAATGACCCGTTTGAACTAACTCTTGTGTGATTCTAGTATGTTCAAGTGTGTTTGGGTCAAAATGACCCGTTTGAACTAGCTTTTGATTGATTCTAGTATGCTTAAATGTGTTTGGGCGAAAATGACCCGTTTGAACTATCTCTTGTGTGATTCTAGTATGTTGAAGTGTGTTTGGGTCAAAATAACCCGTTTGAACTAGCTTTTGATCGATTCTAGTATGCTTAAATGTGTTTGGGTGAAAATGACCCATTTGAACTAACTCTTGTGTGATTCTAGTATGTTTAAGTGTGTTTAGGTCACAATGACCCGTTTGAACTAGCTTTTGATGGATTCTAGTATGCTTAAATGTGTTTGGGTGAAAATGACCCGTTTGAACTAACTCTTGTGTGATTCTAGTATGTTTAAGTGTGTTTGGGTCAAAATGACCCGTTTGAACTAGCTTTTGATCGATTCTAGTATGCTTAAATGTGTTTGGGTGAAAATGACCCGTTTGAACTAACTCTTGTGTGATTCTAGTATGTTTAAGTGTATTTGGGTCAAAATGACCCGTTTGAACTAGCTTTTGATAGATTCTAGTATGCTTAAATGTGTTTGGGTGAAAATGACCCATTTGAACTAACTTTTGTGTGATTCTAGTATGTTTAAGTGTGTTTGGGTCAAAATGACCCGTTTGAACTAGCTTTTGATTGATTCTAGTATGCTTAAATGTGTTTGGGTGAAAATGACCCATTTGAACTAACTCTTGTGTGATTCTAGTATGTTCAAGTGTGTTTGGGTCAAAATGACCCGTTTGAACTAACTTTTGATTGATTCTAGTATGCTTAAATGTGTTTGGGTGAAAATGACCCGTTTGAACTAACTTTTAATTGATTCTAATATGTTTAAGTGTGTTTGGGTCAAAATGACCCATTTGAACTAACTTTTGTGTGATTCTAGTATGTTTAAGTGTGTTTTGGTCAAAATGACCCGTTTGACAAATATTCAATATGTTTAATGCAGGAAAGAATTCAAGAGGAGTATGTGAGATCCTCTAGCGAGACCGGTGGAGACTCATCTGCTGTTGATGAGATTCAATGCATTGAGCGTGCCTTAGGTCAAAGGCGAGGACATATACGAGGTGTTGGTCGCGTGGTGAGACATCCCACCCCTGATTTTTGTAGCTCGCAACCTCCTCCAACACAACATTTGCATGATGAAGTTGCAGAACTTAGACAACAACAACAAAATCAAGAAACTATACAACAACAACAACAAATCCAACAACAACAACAACAACAACAAATACAAGAAATGCAACGATTACTTCAAGAGCAGATGGAAATAATGCGCTACTGGCAGCAGCAACGACCACCTGGTGGTCATTATCGTTTGTATTTTTGTTAGATTTTGTTGAATTTTAAACTAATTGTATGAATTATCTGTTTGTTAAACTTATATTTGAAGTTGTATGAATTATTAGTTTGTTAAACTTGCATTGGATTTTTCTTGATTATATGTTTGTTAAATTTTTTAAAAAAATAAGGTTCTGCATAAAATAAAAAAATAAAAAAATGAGATCAATAGCGACGACATGTCGTCGCTATAGAGTATTTTCCTTTTTTAAAAAAAAATTAAAAAACACCTATAGCAACGACATGTTGTTGCTATAGGTGTCTTCCTTTTTTAAAAAACACCTATAGCGACGACATGTCGTCGCTATTGATCTCATTTTTTTTATTTTTTTATTTTTTTTATTCGATAAAATCAGAAACCACGACACTTATAGGAACGATTTGTCGTTCCTATAGAAAAACTTATGCCGACGACCTCTATCCCGACGACATATCAGCCTATTACAACTAACTTTTACGAAATAATATTTTGGTTGCTATAGACCCACTTTCTTGTAGTGTTCAACTGCATCAACTTAAGAAATAATATTTTAACAGATAAAGAATAGGAGGAAACCATAGCATGATAGTCACCACGAGCAACACTATTCTTAATCGCCCTAGGTAATATCTATGCACCATTTAATTACGATCTCTAAGATAATAATTTTTATGTTGGATATGGATTTGATCAAGTTCTTTTTTAACAAACTATTAATTTTCAAAAAAGCGATAGCTATTACTGTTGATTTCTCATACAAAGTAAAAAGTCAACCGCAAATGGTAAACATTTCTATTTTATTAGCCATGAGTTTATTATGAATGCCGGTTTCGAGAATAAAAGTTAATTCATACATTTTTTGACATTGTATGACATTCACCATTATGAACCATAGTTTTGTAACATCACATTCCAATGTAAATGTTATTCGTCAAAAGGTTGACACAAGATTACAATAACATTAACATAATTATTACCACACCATTAGTTAAATAAAATTTCATCAAATTAGGATGATAACATAAGTTTATCTCATGATGAGCTTGAACTCTACAACAAAAGTAAAGGATAGTGATGAGTTCATTAGTAACATAGAACAATCAAACCATCGACCCAATATGGCTGATGCTAATTAATCCCAAGCACCAACCAAGTGTTGAATGGACCTCCGAATCTTTGGTAGGACCGTCAAATGGATGATTCCCAAGAGTAAACACCAAATATTTCTCCCACCATAAGCTCACCACAATGGTACAAACTAAACACAATTTACAAGGTTTCTTGAGTGATGGGCACAAACTTTTATCAAGTACCGAATAGGTATACACAACAAAAGTTGACCACAACCGCATTCTTTATGGGGCACGCCCCTCATGTTGACGGAGCATGACTCGTGTTCTCTCCATTCAGGGGACAACACTTTTGTCTATGACTAAAACTTGGGCATGGGGTTGTGCTAAATTAGCACAAGTGCGTGCTGAGGCTGGGTATGGGGGCGAAGCGCACACCCATGCTTGGGTTTTTGGGTGCTATTTTCTTCAAATTTCCTCTTGTTTTTAGCTCCTTTGGTCTATCTTGATATGTTTCAAACCTGAAAATTTTAATTTCTGGTGATTGTGTAGTAAATCATCACTTTTTGTAAGACTTTTGGAGATAAATGATGTGCAAATAGTGCGATTTATTTGTAAAATATCGGACCCATCGGTTATTCCAAAAACCAAATTTTTATATGTATTTATATTTAAAAACTATTTGGTTTCTAAGTTTCTTTTTTATACCCATTCATGAAGACTTTAAACTTAGCGCTAACGGGGAGGCAACCCGTGAACTTTGTGAGTGTGTTCACTACAAACCCTCACAAGACTATAACTTGTCCACTCGAGATTACCGAATGGTTTAAAGGCTTGTTGCATACGCTAAATGCAACCGTGATTCCTACGACAGTGAGTTAGGTTTTATTACTTTGAATTTTTCTTTATTTGTTTATATGTTATTTATTTTATTTTCTCATTAAGTGCATTATTAGTTACTTTCCCAAAGTTCTCCTAATTCACACCCGTTACATGGTTAACTACAAGTGTGGGGATTGATAGAAAAAATCAGGTATGTTCTATGTCCTTTATGTGATGCGAGACAAAGCACGGTTATGTGGGGGTGGCGGATAAGTAGTTTTCGAAAATTAATAAAAATTAAGCAAATTTGGCACATACCGGCGTTTGATAGTCAGGGATGGGCGTATCATACGCTGGCCCCTAAAAACATGCTGAAATTTTTGTTAAATACGCTGCCCAATACGCCAGGAGGAGGATGATACGCCGGGGGAGGGTGTACCATACACCGGGTATGTGCCAGCCCCAAAAACTTAACTTTTTGACCAATTTCACACCACACATTCACCCCATATCACCCTATCCATGAATCTAACACTATTTTATCCTATTTCTTCTCACTTTTATCATCTTTATCTCAAAAATCTTCTTTCCCCTTTTACAAACCCTAACTTTACACCTTCCTAACTTCTTAAATTCTCAACCAAATCAAACGCTTTTGGTGTGCATTTCAGATAATTTTTTGAGAGAAACACAAATCTTGGCTAGATTTTCAAATCTCACAAGGATTTGTAAGATTTGAGAGGGGTGAAATTTGGGTAATTTGGTGGTTTTTGCAATTCAAGACAAGTTTAATACTTTCAAGGTTTTAACATTTTCCAGGTATGTTTTCTGTCACTTAATTCAAGTTTCATCAGTTATAAATCATTATATGATGAGTTTTATATGTTCCCTTATATCTGAATATAAGGAGTGAGAGATGCTTATATACATTAAAAGGGTAGATTTTGGTATGGAAACTTAGGATCTTGATGATGTTGGGACAACCTATGGCAAAACATGAATTGAGAATTTCACATGAACACCATGTTTAAACGAACGTGAATCAAATGGGAAATTTCATGTAATGAAATAAAAGTATGTTTTTATGATAATGAATGTCATAATCACAAGATATCAAGGGGTAAGCAACCTGAGTCATCAAGATCTTGAAAGAAACAAAAGAAACAAAATCAAATTGAGTTGCAAGATGAAGACATGACACTGGCCGATCAAGGTAGGGGGCCAAGACCAAGCTTTACTCGTGCCAAAAAGCTTTCCGAGCATGACCCACGGTGGCAAAAGGAGCTTTGCATGGGAAAATTTAAAAAGGGGGTGAAAAACATAGATAACATATTTGTTTATGAACGGGCTGCATTGTTAGAAGAATTTGAAGCTTTGGAGTAGTGGAGAAGTTTAGGAGGTTAGGATGGGAGGCAACATTGACATTTCATAATGAATGCCATAACGATAAGATTCCAAGCAAGGAAACTCTAGAATGGATGTAGACATTGGATAGGGAGGATGGTGACAACCCCCTCGTACAACCGCATTAAGGGGGCGGGTAGGAAAAAAAAGAAATGATCAGCATTCGACAACATCCGGCAGGTTGTGAATTTTGATTCAAGGCCATCAAATCAGTACGAATACCCTATTGAAGCAGTCATTTGAAACAGTGAGTTTAGAACCCAAGAAGACATGGCCATATTACAAGATATGTTCTTAGAAAGCGCAGGGGGTCGGTTTGTAGGGACTCAGATGCATATCATGCCAAAAATCTTGAACATGATCAGCATATTCAACATAATACAAAAGCTAGGAGATAAGAACACTATTAGGCAAGTGGATGTGCGCATAATACATGCATTGTTAATAGGAAAAAGGTTGCTCTCATTAAGGCACTTAATCTTAATGAATGTTTGGGACAGTAGGGAGTGTGCAGATTAGAAAATGATCCCCTATTGCCGACTAATCACAGCCCTTATGAGAACACAAGGAAGTACTCATGGGAAGGAGGCCAAACGCTCCACCCCTACAACCAGGTGAAGCACTAGAGCCCATGTCTTCAAGGGAAGATGAAGATGAAGAGGAAGAGAAGAGAACGAGGAAGATAAAGGATTTACTGAAAAAAGGGGATGGCTCGGAACACACACCCATTCCCATCCAAAGACCGTCTGAAGCACCATCAGTAAAAAAAAAGAATGAGAAGAATAAGGCCCAATGAGTATGGGAAGTGGTTTGCCATTGCTCGATACCAATGAGACATGACCAACCGGGAATCAAACTTTGCAAAAGACAGACATGAAGAGGCGATGACATTACAGCGGGAGGCAATGGAAAGGAAAAATTTATATGCAAGAAACCAGGAGTACTAACATCAGTTATTTCTCAACCAAAGGTATAATGATTTAACTCAACAAAGACATTATCAGGATTTCTATGCAGGAAGAGAATACGTGCCATACCCAAGAGAAACAGATTGGAGCCAAACAGGCCTATGACGGGCAGGCAATCTACCCGTATCCAGTATCGCAACCATCTTAGTGGATTCCTCTACAACTACAAGAGCCACCAGCAAAAGGAACCACCGATCCATATAGCTTTCAGCAGATGCAGAATTTGATGACAGAATGGTTCGGGCCACCACTACTACCACCACAGGTTGATGATCCATATGATGATCCTAGCAGAATCCATATGATGATCCTAGCAGGATCCATATGATGATCCTAGTAGGAACCATCGTGGCACTCGCTGATCGAGTGTTGCACACTGATCAAGTCCATGTGCTCCATCCTTTCTAGTTATGAATAAAATTGTTTGTGTGATTTAGACAACTTATAAATAATTGTAATAAGTGGATGGATGATGAATAGGGGTTGGGGCATGATTTGGTAACTTTGAATGTTAAGTAAGTTGAATTTTTAATTATGGTCTTTTGTGTCATAAGATAAACCATCATACATTGGGGACAATGTATCTCAAGTGTGAGGATAATAGAAGAATTGAAAAAAATTGAACCTTTTTAAAAAATAAATCTTCTAATAAGCTTAATTGTGCATGAGACCTAAAAAAAATTTCATACATTGCTAATTATCACTATTTGTACATGTATAGATCTCTTAACATGCTTGTTTTGAAGTTGTAAGAAAAGCATCCCAACATGAGTTCTTATCAAATGAGGTAGAATTCTTAGAAAGCATAACGAATCGGTTGTAGATGACGTACTTGCTTCATATTTTTAACCCTTTTCCACCGTTTATGTGAGAATTTGAGCCTAATTGAGCAATTTATAGCATATGTTGATTTGCTTTATATTTTTTCATAATGAGGGAAACCATAATGTGCATTTAAGTTAGAACTCGTATAATTGATGTGTGTCAAGATCATGAACCAATATGTGCATAAATATGACAGAGGCATTAGGAATAAATCATTTGTTTAAACCTTTTCCTTTGAAGTCCATACCTTGATAATTTCCCTTTAGACACCATGTTGAGCCCCAACTTGTCGTTTGAATAACCCAACACAATAAGCCTACAAAGCCTTAGTCTTTTTATGAAACCTTGGGTGATGAAGTCCAATCCATGACATACTTAGAAGTGTCATTTCAGTAATAGTTTAATAATAGTGTAATTGGTTATGAAAAATGTGAAAAAAAGAGAAAAAACTAAATATGAAGTAAAAATGACCATAATATGAAGCAACAAAAATAGTGTACGAATTCGGTGATATTATTGCAATTAAAATATCGAGATTGATAAATAAGACATCTAGCATGTTTAAATTGGATTTCATTCGCCGTTAGCCACTCTAAAATCTCTATTCTATCCCACCTTAAACCTTAGCCTAACATTACAACCCATGAAATACCTCTTAGTTTATGTGTTATATTGTGTTAATTGATGGCGATATGATTAATATACGAGCTTATGATGAAGATGTACATCCTTGGTTTGAGAGTTCTAGATATACTAGTATATAATCACTAGTCCATAAACCAAACCTAGGGGAGTGTTCATTGTGATGAATGTGAATGCATGATTGTTTGAAGTAAAAGGTGAAGTTATGCCGACTAAGGTGATTCTAAGTTTAAAACATGAATGATATTATATGTTGGGTTGTGAATCTTACATGATAAAAGTTTAAAACTAAGTATGCCTTGGGACCTTAACTTATACAAAGTTGTGATAATTTAGCATGCTTGATTGATTCATGTGAATTGTTGCAACTAAGTTTGTTTGAGGACAAACAAAAGGTTAAGTGTGGGGATGTGATCGAGTGATAATAATTCAAGGTTTAATTGATCCAATTATGTAATTTTACATCATTGTTATTGTGAAATGGGATTACTTTGGTTGTGTTTTGTTTATAGGTGTACGAAGCCTAAACAAGCTTAATTGAAAGTAAAAGAAGAAATGAAGACGATGAGTGTAAATATCAAAATTTACAAAAAAGACACAAATTTAGGTGTATCAGCGTATGATACGCCGGGTATGGGCGTACAATACGTCGATCGGCGTATGGGCGGCGTATCAATGGGCGTATTTGAAAAAAATTATAGAAAGTTGGGCGTATGGAAGCTGAGGGGGGCATATGATACACCAACCCTGGGCGTATGATACGTCGGTCACCAACCAACTTCCAGATTTTATGGATCTTAAAGTTTATTTAAACACATCCAACCCCAATTCGTAGAACAATTTTTCCAAGCCGAAATCTAGAAAATTCAAGGTGATTTTGGGTGCTTTCAAGCTTCCCAACTCACACCAAATCATCATTGATCATCATCAAATCAAGATTGAAGAAGAAATGAAGACGATGAGTGGCTAGTTCGTTCTTGATTGCTTTTGGGTGGATAGTTTTTGCCAAGTGAGATAGTTAGTCATGTTTAGGGTTTTTTATGTTGAACACTTTGTGATAAAATTTGATTGAAGGTTTTGATTGAGTTAAACAATTTGTTTATAAAGAAAGTTATTTGCTTTATCATCAGTTTTCGGTTTCCTTACATCGCTAGCTCATTGAAACAAGTAGATAACTTGATATAGATAAATTGGTAACTTTGTGAATAAACGAATCTTAAAAGATTGTTCCTTGGTTATTACTTCAATCAAAAGCTAAGATCTTGAGTCATGTTATGCAACCCTAAAGTACACTTGATACCCATTGATCTTGTAAAATTTGAAACCCAGAAGTGATTGTTTCTTATTATCTAGTTAAATTAGTTTCAAAGATCCTTGCTTTATGCAATTGTGTTCAGTATTTCATTCAAAGTTTCAATTTTTAATTATGAAGTTCATGTCTTTAAGTTAATTGAGTCATATTGTTAAACACTTTTCATATATTTCCTGTGGAGACGACCTTACTTATCCTTACACAATAAAGGTAGCTAAGACCGATATAATAACTTATTTTTGATCGAGTCTCGATAATCAGATCAGCTATTAACAAGTTTCATTTGATTTCCAACTTTCACAGACATTTTTGAATACATGGCTTCAAGAATCTCCGCCCTTAAAATCAAAGCTCCTCCTGCGGTAGCACCACCTCCACCTACTGCAGCAACACCTCCACCCGCTACAACTCTTGTTGATGATGATGAAAGCCTAGCAATCCCTCTATCCTTCCTATGATTACCTGTGCATGTGTTGTTGTTTTTATTTATACCTGACCATTGCACACTTTGTTATGAATGTTGGTGACTTGAAAGCAATGGTTGGGATTGAAAACAAGCGTGTGACTGTTTCTACAAACAACACAACCGTTACCTTAGGCGGTAGTGTTGATATATCCATTAAGTTAAGAAAGACGGGTAGAATCCATCCCGTCCTTGATGTGGTGAAGTTCAACCTCACCGTTGCAAATCTAAAGAATCATCCGCTTTCAGTATTTACATCCTCCTTTATCAACATCTCTACCAAAGAGATGAAGCTGAAGTTTGAACCGTATCAACTATCAAACTCGGCTTCCGAATGAGCTTGTATTGTTGCTTAAGCAACAACTCCAAGAAAACAATGTGTGGTTGAGCCTTGATGTGGACTTCCATTAGCATATAAGGGAGAGCAAGATGGAAGTTGATGTTAAATGGCACAGGCATACTAGATTAACATGTCGTTTTCTTCTCTTTAATGGAAACTATGAGGGGCTTTGTTATTAGGATTTTTCTTTTCTCTTTTTTGTTTTAAGTTAACCAACTTAATGCATTAGTTAGGCCATATGTAGTATTTCTTGATTCCTTGAAGTGTGTTTAATTAATATATTTGTATGGTTATTTACCGGTTTGATTATGCATGCAAACAATTATTATTGTTGTTATTATTATGTGGAGTTGGTATGTAATTCTTGAATGTTATAGCTGAAATCAAACACCACCACCTAAGAATAATCGAATGAAAACTCTAGTTAAGATAATGAAATGAACGAATGAAAGATTGCACATAAACTATAGACGAAAAGAAAGCCAACGGTTGAATGATTAATTCAAATAATCCAAATGAACTCGTATAAACAGTCCTTTGACTTTTTTCATTGACTTATGCTGATTTGGGAGTAATTCTCAAAAATGAATAATATATTACGAATATTTGAGTTATAATGTATTTGTAAATATTTTTTTATTATAAACCCCTTTTTCTATATTCCAAAATGATCACTTCTAAACCTAAAGCTAGTTAAACCCATTAACGCATGTTGCGCGTGTGATTGATGGAGTTAATCATAGCTCAAATAAACCATTGTGGTCTTATGTGCATCTCAGATAAACCATAACATTTGGTTGAGAGGTGCGGTCACTTTATATGTAGAATGTCTCTTTGGGTTACACGCCTTTCATATGTAATCATGGACAGATCTATATGAATTTCACAGGGGCCAAGTAGATAGATTGAAATCGTTAGAATTTTTAGGTAGGCTCCTTCACAAATACATAAAGACACCAGTGATATTGGCAAGTAGATAGATTGAAAAGAAAAGTGAAGATTTTTATGAAATTCTAAAACTAAGCTAAAGCTTAAATGAAGAAATTTGAGGCTTTATGGAGATATCGGATGTTGGAGAAGACAACTTGTAAAGATGGAATATAATGATTTTTATGTCTTGGAAATGATTCGCTGAATTTGTCAACTTTACTTTTTGCAAAGTTCAAAACTAACCCGTTTAGTTGAATCAAAATTTCTGAAGTCGTGAGTTAGAACATCTACCCACCAAGTAATGTATGTTTTAACACTTAGCATTTTAGTCATGGTTGAAGATGAAAGATCTATAATTAAACTAAAAAATAAATACCGAACTTTTACAATTTTCATGAAACATAATTATAGGATTTGTCATTTTATAATGTTATATATATATATATATATATATATATATATATATATATATATATATATATATATATATATATATATATATATATATATATAATCTTGTGATTCAATCTTTTTTTATTTTTGCTAACACGTCAAAATAATCTCGAGTTAAAACGCTTTACGTCTGCAATTGACTCTTATCGAAACAGTTGTTTATCGATGACTTATTATATGATTGTATTTTGCTTTTGTAAATAAAATATATAATTGCATATCCTTTCAAATTTTCTTTTTTTAACTTTATTCATAAAAAATTTTAGTGGTACATCAAATTATTATTAAACAAGTGAGTTACAAATGAGCTTCATAATATTTATTTGTTTCACTATTTGGTAGGTTAGATCAAATTAACTTCATTCATCGATGGCTTATTATTTTTGTTTGTTTCACTATTTGGTAGGCTACAGAGAAAGTGAGTAAATTGGTGTTGTGTTAATAAGCTAAAGTTGGGACATACGAGTGAATTACATATGAGCTGAATATTTTTACTTTGATGTGTTTAAGTTTCACAATAATGTGGCATATGTTGAAATATTTTATGAAGCACAGAAGTTAAATTTTGTCGGGGGGCTGTGCCTGTGAACACTAGCTTGGGCTTTGTGGCTGGACTGTGTAGAGTACAATGAGAAAAGAAATAGCCCACATGCTATTTCAAATGATAGTGTAGAATTTTTTGTTGTTAAGATTAACTAATTAATTTATTTGGAACGGTAAATATATATATACTCCCATGTTACTAGATCAAGAGGTTGATAATCCTTTGGATCATCGGTTGTTGGTCCTAAGACGTTTTCAGAACCTGACACTCTAAAAAAACTAGCAGTTGAGCCCAGATCACCACCCTTATCATCATCATCATCCTTCTTCTTGCCTTTGGCATCGCCCTTTACCATCACCACCATCATCATCCTCCTCATCATCATCACCATAATCAACTTTATCCAAACCATCATCTTCATCTTCTGTCTAAGAACTCTACATAATGTACGCCAGAGTGACAATCACATCAACAGAGGCTTGCGTCAAAGGTTGATCATCAATAACAACTTTAGGATTAGTCACATTAGGCTCTAGATCTACTGCAGTTGTCTCTGTCTGTTGAGTTTCAATGAAAGGCTCTGGATCAACAGTTTGCTATCCACTAGACTCTCCAATCTTAGTAGTTGCCTCCTTGATCTGGTTGAGTTGATGGAGATGTAAATATAGATGCAAACTTCTCGAACTGGTTGTCCATAATATGAACATAGTTGTATAAGAACTGCAACCGATGCTCTAAGTTCTTTATCCTAATGTCTTTCTTTTGGTTTTCCATATGTAAGTAATCAATCAACTTAGTGTCAAACTAAGTTAATTTAGTGTTAAAAATGTAAATCGTAAGACTTAGTTTTAAAAGGTTTTTACACAAAGTATAATACCCTCAAACTTCAAGGACTAAACTTATAAAACCCGACTTAATTAAAATAACATAATTTATTTATAAAACTTTATAAACATTTTAAAACTAACTTTTAAGATTTGCATTTTTAAAACCAAACTTATAATACCCTACTTAATTAAAATAATATAATTTATTTATAAAACTTTATAAACATTATATATTTTGTAAAACTTTTAAAATTAATCATTTATTTTAACTTAATAATTAAAACAAATAATTATTAATTATATCTTCTAGATTTATCAAAATTAATTTTATAAATTATAAAATTATTGTAAATTGAATAAATGTCATATTTATTGTGTTTAAAAAACTAAAATAAAAAAATGGTTCAAATAATGTGTTTCATTTTCATAACTGGGCCAACAAGCTCGGCTTTACATTTTCAAAATGAGACAAATGTTACATTAAGTCTTATCCAGTTTCCAATAATTGTATCCTCTAATCTAACATAGCACGAGTTGGTGATCCAGATGTGGTCTCAGCTATGCATCTCTACACAAGAGGAGTACTGATCAAATGCTCAATATCAAATTGAACTCCTTCCTCTTAACTTTTTGGAGGTGTGGTTTGGACATCTTCAGTAGTAGTCATAGGAGTATCTATCATAGTAGTAGACTCTATTACAATAACAGAATCTCCTGATACGCAGCCTCACTTACACTCTCAGTAGCTTAAGAAACCATAATATCTTTGCTTCATGAGACAGTGGTCATTGGAGTTCGAGTTTTACTAATAACAATACCTCCCCATCTTCCTCTCCACATCCACGACTATCTAATGTAGCTCTCTTCCTTTCCATTGTCTTCTTCCTCTTCATAGTACCAAGATAATCTTCAGGTATAAAGTCAGCATCAGTATCTTCAACAATGCATTTAGTAGGAGTTACAGACACTCTCGGTCTCTCCTGAAGAATATATGGCACATTGCCCATCTCATCACTTGCTGTTTTTTCATCAAAACTGTCATCAAACCGAGCCTCAAGTTCTTCATCTGAATTCATCTCTCGTTGTCGTGTAGAATACCATAAACATCATTAGGAGTTCTATATTGTGAACCAGTTGGTTCAGTCTAATGATGCTCTTCTGCTACTTGTTGTTGTTCTTATGCTTGTCGTTATGGCTATTGCTGAGGTTAGAAATCATCAGAAAATCTGCCAAGTTTGGCAAAATGGTCACCCTTCCAAGCATTCCTTCTAGCACCCATCAAGTATATGAATATGTCTTTCTTCATCACCATGACAAAATAAGTGGTTGTATCAAGATTAGATAACTCAGGATGAGTAGCATTAACAATCAGTTGAATAAACCTTGGGTACATAATAAAATTCTTCCCGATAGCAGCTAAGACATTCTTCTGCATCTTAGCAAATATGGCTTCGGATATGCTACACGAAAGATTATCAACCAATGACACCAACAATGATACAAACATAGCACTCAAACTGTCTAAGCTTGCATTCAAGTTACTTAAGCAATGGACCACCATATGAAATAAAATTATAGAACGGTAGCAAATGTTTCTTCTCCAATAATAGGTATCAATGATCATAACCCATTCTCTGTAAACAGTCTCGAGCCACATCATCATCTATCTTTACCGGAGCATCACCTTGATCACCCAACTGAAGAACTCTGTTGATAATCTTAAATGTTAATGACTATAACCCAATGATAAGTGATTTGAATAGTGCTTTATCATCAGCCACTTCTCCCAAGTAAGCCACAATATTATGGTTTTTTTTAAAAAACCATTGGCCTAGCCGTTTATACAACAAATAATACACTTAATAAGTTTCAAATTTATCAGAAATCAAACTTGAAAATGTTGCCAAATTATAACTTCTCGTGCGAAAACTTACTTATCGCATGTGATAACTTAGATTAATCGCATGTGATATTTTGAATAAAAAGTCAACTTATCAAGCGATAGTTAAACTATTCACATGCAATAAGTTCAATGCAAACAACTAGTTTTCGGGTCTATTCATCTTCAAACTAGGTTTTCGCGTGCGACATCTTGAAAAACCCATTTCGAATTTCAATATTTTAACTAGTTTCATTCAAAGATATGTATTGATTAAGTGTCGTTTAAATACTATCAAAATGTCATTACGGTCAAATTCATCAAATATCAAGTTGATTTGTGATTTTAAGTTCGGTTCAAGTGTGAAACATCATATTTTAATCAAATGTCACGAATAATACCTTGAATCCACTCTTGATACACTGAAACAAGTACAATGGTCAATGTGTTTCAATATATCCAATTAGAACTTAGAAAATTTTGAAAGCAATTTCAAACAAGAAATGTGTGCGAGTAATGAAGTGTTCGTGCACTATTTAGTTTATATAGAAAGTTGACTTCTCATGTGAGAAGTCAATACTCGCATGTTTTAACTTCTCGCATGCGAAAAGTTTTTAGCAATTTTAAATTTTCAACTTTTTCAAACCTATTAAATCATTTTTAATTCAATGTTCAACTAGACCGTGGATAACTAACTACAAATTTTCATTTTTTCATATTTAGAAAATTATCTTTATTTATTTTTCAAAACTTTATATCCTTGAAATTTAAAAAAAACATACACAACATTATAAAAAAATACAAATGATTTGAACCTTTGTTGAATTTTCTGTTCAAGGATCATATTCCCTGAAATTATTCACTATCATCTTCCAGATGTATTTAAAATAAGACTGGTTAAGTTGATTGTCAATATTAGAAACTCAAAGCTACAACCATTACTTAGTCGCATATGTTGTGATTGTCACAATATTAAGAACTGAAGTGTAATCACACCAAATGATGGTGTCATAAATATTAAGACCGTAATCTAGAAGTTATTGCTATCCAAACAATTTGAGAACAACAGCTTGATATAGCCACATATTTAACTTCTACAGTGGATGTTGAAACAGTGTTCTTCTTCTTGTATTACCGTGAAATCAACCTATTTCCAAGAAATTGACAACCACCTGTAGTTCATTTCCTATCCAAATTACAATCATCAAAATCATTATCAGTATAAGCATAAAATTTAAAACCAGAATTTTAAGGATACTAAAGTCCGAGTTGTTGTTGGCCTTTTGAGATATTTGAAAGTACGTTTGACAGCTTGCATATGTGGCTCCTTAGGATTACTCTGATAACATGCATACTGACAAATAGGAAGCATAACATTTGGTCTACTTGAAGTGAGATACATCAAAGATCTGAGCATTGATTTGTATAGATGTTACAACGGCTTCACCTGTGAGATCAGTAGATATACTAGGAGGAGAATACATAGGAGTTAGAGCAATCTTGAAATCTTGAAATTTATACTTGTCTAGGATAGTTTAAATATATTTTTCTTGATGTATCAAAATACCCAGGTCATCTTGCTTGACTTGAATACCCAAGAAAAACAAAATTTCTCCAAGAAAACTTATCTTAAATTTCTTCTTAATCATAGTTTCAAACTCCTTACGCATATCAAAATACCCACTTCATAATCTAATCCTTTAACTTGATAAAATCCCTTTACAACAAGTCAAGCGTTATTTTGAACAATAACACCTTTTTCATCCGTCTTGTTTCAAAATATTCATTTTGTTCTGATAGACAACTTACCCTTATGCAGTTCACAGATATGTCACACATCTAATTTCTTAAATTGCATCAACTCATCCTGCATTGCTTCAACCTAACTATTCTCCTTTAATTCCATTTCCATATTCTTAGACACGATCTAAGAAATAAAACATGTATAAAGGCATGTATTGATGGATCCTGACTTACTTCCGGTACACCATCGGATAATAGACCAATAATTGTGTCAGTTGGATGCTTTTAATGAATTTTCAATTATGGAATAGCATCTAACTTCTTCTAAGTTAGAGATATGACCAACAAGCTCATTTCCAAGAACACTTCCTTCTGGTTGATAAATAATTGTTTTTTCCTGTTGAATATCAAACGTAGGATTTTCCAATAAAGGGGACTCAATAGATGAACTTTCAAACACAAGAATGTTAACTTAAGTTTTTAAGTCACATGTTGGTTAAAATCCCAGACCATAACTCATATCCTCAGCTATTAAGGTAACTAATGAAGGCATACAAGAGTAATCATGATTAATGGGAGGTGCTATTTTTTAAAATCCAATACCGCTCTTACCTCCATCAATTTTCTCTATCATTTGGGATTTTATTATTCATTCGACCATTGTTGAAGAGAGTTTAAAATTTTGCAACTGTAAGTTTAGCATATATGATTTCACTGTTATGTTTATTTATTTTCAAAGCAAGTTCATCATTACGTTTTGATAATCATTATTGGTATATTCTTTATCATGAAGATTAAGTTGTAATTAATAAATTGTTTTGTTTAAACCTTCTAGTTTTTCTTTGAAATCTTTTCATTTGATAGCATACTATGGTTCCTCAAGGTCCCGACCCCAAGAAAAATAAAAGAACAAAAATAAAAGAAAAATAATAATATGTCATGATAGCATACTATGGTTTCTCAAAGTTGTGCTCTAGTGAACATTCAATAAATCTTGAGGTTGGGTTGGTTTTTGCTAAAGGCATTAGATGTGGGGACGGTTAAACCATTACGGTAATTTTGTATAATATAAAAAGCACGAGGCATTAGCTGGATTAAATGGGTCTGAGTTTAAAATGGACACGATATATTGACAATCATGGTTAATGTATTATTATGTTTCTGTTTGAAATTAGTGTTATAAGATTAACATAATAGTTATGATCTCATTGTATATCTTTTTCGAGACGAAAAACGTTTAAGTTGGGGAATGTGATACGAGTGTATTGGAATAGTGTTTTAAGTGTCTAAACGTTAAATATTACATATGATTATTCGTTTTTATGTATGTGATTAAGTTGAATAGGTTAACTATGAGTTGGAAGTGATTTTGTAGGTAAAACAAGCAAGTTGGAAGCTTACATGGTGAAACAAGTCATTGGAGGTGTCAAGAAAGAAGGATTTAAAGTGCAGCAGAAAGGCTTCCACCGTAGCCTACTGTAGCCACCATAGGCTACGCCAGCTCAAAAAAAAAATCAGCAGAAAGGGTCCCAGCGTAGGCTACGCCAGGACAATTTTTGAAAACCTATAAAATCGCGTTTTTATTATGTTTCAGCCACCACTTGATTCCCATTCTACCTAGAACATTTAGAGATGAATTTTGGGCGTCCCGAGATCAATTTTTCACCATTCCAACTCTCAAAAACAAGATTCAATCATCCGGAATGCAAATCAACAACGGTTTTGAAGATCATTCAAGAACGATGAGCGGCTAATCCTCTCGTGATCGACTTCGGGTATTAGGTTTTGTGTGATTAGGTTTTTGTTTTTGTTTAACTTTGTTAGAATTAAACTTTAGAACCCGTTAAGTTCTTTCATAAGTTTAACTTGTGTTTTGGTTATTTAAACAATGATTTTGGTAAACTTTGATATGAATATCATCTAATCTTCCGAAAATTATATGATTGCAAGTTTTGGTTTCTAATTAAATCGGCATTATGTATTAAGACCTATTAAGTCTTGATTATCGATATCACTTAATCATTACACGCATAGAATCCCCGTTAAGGATTTTCCACCAAGTTGGACTAAACAATTACCGAAAACCAACCCTTGATCCCGGGGTGGATTACTATTTCTCATAATTGCCTTCTTAATTAATTTTTATTATTTGCAATTTGTTTTCCTAGTTCACTTGTTAATTATTTCAAAATCCAATTTTCACAGCCAAGAGGCAATAGTATAAGTAGTTCAATAATTTAGTTTTAGTTAAGTAACTTAATTAAATAATCAAATGAATCATGTAACACTAACCACATGCTCCCCGTGGATACGATAACTGACTTACCCTAGCTACCTAGGTTGATTAGGTTTTTGCATGAACCCAACGACAGGTCATCAAAATGGCACCGTTGCCGGGGATCGACAACCCTACTTACCCTAACTAGTTTAAGGTGAATAGGAACACACATTTTAACATCTTATTTGATTGATACTTCGACATCGATCAGTTTTAAAGCTTGATATTGAACTCTATATCTTTGAACTTTCTCAACACATGAATTAGTACACAAATAAGTATATACCTTAGATTTGTCATTAGATGATTCCCCAACATCATGCGTTTCCCTCTCTATGAACACTTTTAGAATTTCCTTTTCTTTCAATTCTTCTTTTGTTGAATTTGCTGAAGTAGTTTCAATAACTTTCATCATTAGCATCAACTGATTCCATCTCAAAGATTTTTGGAATAATTTCAACAGCTTCAGAAATAGAATGCTTCTTCTTAGAGTTTGTTGGAGTAATCTCAACAACATTAGCATCAACTGATTCCATCTCAAAGATTATTGGACTAATCTCAACAACATTAGTCAACTCTTCAGCTTCTATCACAACAACATTATCATTTTTAACCATTTCTTCATTCACAAACTTAGTCTAAACTGATTTCCTTCTTTATTAACTTCGATACCTTTAGCAAAAACCCCAACTAGTAAATCATTATAAACAAATTCAGCAAATAAATTTTCTGATTTCACTTTAGTTTCCTCAGTTTTGATTTTAGCAAGTAATGCAGTGGATATTTTTAGATCTAAAATCTCCATTTGATCTGACCAGTCATATTTACCATCTGTTTGAGATACAAGGGCTTTGTTGCTTGAAGTTTCAATCTTATCCTTCTTGATTTCAACCTCTACTGTCACCATTTTCTTCCTGTCATCATTTGAATTGGTCTTTGGTTCTGTACATTCCCCAGCAAAATTCCCAAGTTTGTTGTAGTTATAATATCTAAGACTTGTCTTGTCGAAATCAACTTTGCTTGAATTGTTGACTCCAAACATTTTCCTCTCTGTTCGTCTGCTTTTGGCAGCTTTTGGCACGATACATAACCATTGTTGTTTGATACTTGATATCATTTTCTTCAATATCATCAGGGTTTACTTGTTGCAGATCATCTATTAGAATATTTGGTGCACTCAATCTTTCAGCCATGAAGGCTTCATAACTCTACATGAATGTAGTAAATAGTGCAAGATGTTCCTCAGCAATTTGGATAGTTTGTTTGGAGGGGCTTGAAGTGGTAACATAAGCTAGTTGGATTTAGGGTTAAGGCTGAATGGATGAGTAAGTTTGTGGTTGAGGATGAAGTGATGAATACTAAGATTGTATGGGCGAATATTGGTTTGCATTGGAAACTTGGAATTGACATACTGGCACTTCTTGAGCTGTAAGGACAAAAGGGCTTCCTGATTGCTATTGTTGATATATCTGTGAGTAACTCATATAGTAATTTGGGTTACTTGCCATTTTTGCATATTAAGTTATAGCTTCAGCACTCATGGTGTTCAGATGGTTGGCAGCACGTTATTTGTCATCCATCTTATAAGCCTAGATAGTGGAAATCAGATCACTAAGTGGCAGTATGAACATGGCTTTGGTTCTTTTGATGGAAGTGCATTTGTTGTTCTAATTGTAAGGTAATGAATTTAGAAGCTTGTTGTTGACAGTAATATTTTCTAGAGTAATACCAGCATTCTTCTTTTTGTCACCAATTTGACAAATCTAGAAATATGAATTTTCAAAGTTTTACCGAGGATGTGATTGAACATGTTGAACTACTGATTGAGTATGTCTTTCTTGCTTTCTCTCATGTCTTTATTCCTATGATTTGTGTTTCTATAGCATCCCATAAGACTTTAGCCCCCCTGAAATCTTTGAACTTATGAGAGATTTTAATGGTCAAAGCCACAGTGATAACGATATAAGCTTTATCATCTAGTTCAAATCTCTTCATATTATCTTCATCCCAGAGATGCTCAGGTTTTTGAACTATCTCACCCTTGTCATTTTTGTACAAAGGTATTTAAGGTCTATACTTGATAGACCTCCATATGTTTGGTTCAGTGTAAATGGCATGATTCTTGAACCTATAAGCCCAGTGAGCATAGTCATCCTCGCTCAACAATCTCGGAGGCTTAGTACTGGTCCCGATTTCCTCGCGTATCAAGACTCAAAGTAGCAATAAGATTCTTGAGATTAGAGTTGTTTGCCATTTCAGAAACTTCAAACTTCAAAACTTCAAAAATTCTTCAAAAATTCAAACTTGTCGTGCGACAACCGCAGACTTCTCTTGCAACAAGTTTTGTAACCGTTTTCTCGCGAGTGAGTATCAAATGTGTAACCATCTTATGCGAGAATAGTACTTCTTGCATGAAACTTTAACTTTTCGCGTGGAAACTTGAAATTTTCAAAAATTCTCTCTAGCCAATTCGAACTTTACCACTCTCAATTCAATCATCAATATGTCTAAAAATGATTATTGAGCTTCGTTTAGGTGAATTAAGTTCAAGTGTCAAGTTAATTGTCACTAAATTGATTCAAGTAAAGATCATTTTAACCCAATTAATCATCAAAATCACTCAAAACTTGAAGGAATCTTCTTCAACAGGTCTTTGGTCCCTACTAACTCAATTCAAGCCTAAAATGATCAAATCAAAGTAGTCTTCATCTCGAAATCAACATTTGTAGCTTGAATCTTCTTCAAATTCAACTCAAGTTCGTTTAAATCGATCTTAGAGCTCCATAGCTCTTATACCAACTGTAAGATCCAGGAAATTCACGACATAAATCGATCTCATATAATAAATGCAGAATGAATAGTGTAGGGAATGATTAAACGAACAAAAGATCAAGATGTAAATAATGGCACTTGTATTCTAGAGAAGCTTTACAGTACAAAATATGAAAAAATTAACAAATGTTCAAGACTACAAAATCAAACACCTATTTATACAAAAAAAAGGTTCTCGCACAGAACATCTTCTCGCACAGAAACTTTTCTTCAAAAATATCGATATTAATTACTGAGCCTCTAGATTTAATGCTTACGATAAGAGTTTTATAAGTTTCATGAAACATAATTATAGGGTTTATCATTTCATGATGTTATATATATTAGTTTTAAATTTTAAATAAAATAACAGAATCTTGTGATTCGATCTTTTTTTAATGTATGCTAATGATGATTGGTTAATATGCATGCACTTAGTATAGTTAATATTGTATTTTTAATATATTTTATATGTCGAACAATATTACTTTGTTGCGTGTTTGAAATGTAGGATAAATGAAGCTTAACGGACATTATTTGAGTAGGATACAAAGAATACTAAGACTACGGGTTGAAAGGTGCTGAAAATAAAGAAAATTGTGCAAACTGCAGGGAGGCCGTAAGCTACGGCCTGAGGCCGTAACTTACGGCCCTGTATCAACACCGTCTGTGACCCCGTAAGACAGAAGGTTTGGCCGTCTGGTTGAAGGTAGGCCGTAACCTATGGTCTATAGGCCGTAAGTTACGGTCTAAGGCGATATTTTGGGGTTTGTTTCAAATTTCAAAACCTATTTAAACCCTAACATTAGGGTTTCGAGAAAAGACTGCCCCCCAACCCCAAGAACGAATCTTGGAGCATTTTTGAGTCATTAAAACCCTCTCTAATCATCAAGTGATCGAGGATTCGTATGAAAAAAGACAAGATTGAAGCGATTATGATGAAGATGCAAGGCTAAACCACCCGTGATCATCCTTGGGTGGACGGTTTGTGATTGGATTATGCATGCGTATGTGTTTACCTAGTCAAGACATAAACTTTGATTGTTTAACAACTTTTATTCATTTATGTGTTTTGAACTATGTGTTGTTTAAAGATTCGTGTTAGTTGATTTGATTATTACTTATCAAGTTATCAGTTTTACATTGTTAACCATTGAGTAGTAATTAGGTTATCTTCATTAATTGGTGATTGCAAATAAAGTTTCTAGATTGTGGCATTAGTTAGTTTACTAGTTAATTTACATAATCGGATATCAAGTTCGCAATTACTTTTCAACATATGTGATAAGCAAGTTATGTCTATGTAACTTCAAGATTGGGTAAAACATTAGTTATATATTCATTTATATTCCTGAAACCCGGGTGTGATCCCTTTTCATCGCAATAGTTTTCAACCAAGTCCAAGTTTCGTCTTGCGTCATAAAGTGATTATTTTTATTGGTAATTTCATTTAGTTCTAACTTACAGTTTAGTGACAATAGTAAGTAAGTAAATTTTAAATCAGTTACGCGTGACACCATCCACGGACTCCTCGTGGGATTGACACCCTATTTATCCTAACTAGTTAAGGTATTTAGGAATCATAAAACAAGCAAAATTCTTTTCTTATTTGATCGGGTCTTCGACACCGATCAAATTTTGGCGCAGTTGTCGGGGAGACTGTGCGCTTGGTGTTTAGTTTAATTGATTGCTTTAGTTTTTATTTTGTTTAATTGCGTGTGTTTTGTTTTGTTTTGTTTTTCTTTCTGTTCTTTGTTACGCTTGGTGTGTTTCAGTGTGCAGGTGACAGGTTGCATGCATACTCGTTATTCGGGTCGGAAATCACCACTTGTTTTTTATCCAGGGATTGAGAGATCAGCAAGAGAAAATCGTGTTTTGCATAGATCGGGAATTCCAGTACCGCCAATTTCTCGTGCCATTGAACAAGCAGCTTCTAGTTCATCTCAGTCAGTAGAGATGGAACCGGTAGATATCCCACAAGGAGGAAATGTAGCTCCGAACCAAAACCCACCCGTGAACCCTAATAACCCGAATCCACCCCCACCACCGAATAACAACCGCAACACCTTGAATCAACCACCACCCAACAATAACATGAATCAAAATAACCGTAATAAAGGAGATGACTTTGATCATGTGAGCATGCATAGTGTCCACACTGGTGATGAAGATTATGAAGATGAGTGGAATAATAATGAAGAAACATATAATGATGCAAATTATAACAATTGGGATGGACATTTTGGGGGAGGTGGTGGATATAATGGAAACAACAATTGGGGACATGACCAATATGGGTGCAATGCACCACCTATCAATCAACAACGGGGTGGGGTTAATAATCATAATGTCAACCAACAAAGAAGACCTCAGAGAGCTCCTGTACAAGGCGTGGATAGTCATTTCAGACCAGCTATTTCTGAAAACCCGAATCCTATTGCACCTCCAAATTGTAGAGGAAGACCTTTTGACGTACGCCCTCACTATCTCACTATTCTTCCCGCATTTAGAGGTACTGCAACAAAAGAACCATATGTACATCTTGCTGAATTTGATGCAATATGTAGCACTATCGGTGGAAATCACTTTACACAAGATGAAGTGAGACTTAGATTATTCCAATTTACTTTGAAAAACAGAGCTAAGCAATGGTTTCTTACACTACTTGATAATAGTATTCATACATGGCAAGAGATGCAAAGAGTTTTTCTTGAAGAATATTATTCTATGGGCAAGACTAGTGATGCAAGAGATGCTATTCGATCATTTCAACAACAAATGGGTGAACAATTCCATGAGGCATTTACAAGATTCAAAGAGTTGATCCGCATGTGTCCTCATCATGGCATTGAAAGGTGGGAATTGATTAAGGCATTTTCAGATGGCTTAACACCAGAGGAAAGAAAATATTTGTACTCCACAAGTAACGGTACGTTCTTATCTAATCATGAAGACATGGATTGGGAATTTTTAGAAAGAATGTGCAAGAACTCCAAGGCTCAAGCTTCGGCTAGCAGAAGGTCAAAACCTGCTCCAGCAAGATCAACTACCATTGACCATGAGACTAAAGAAAGAATTGCTTCTTTGGAAAGGCAATTGGCCAAGCTGGGACGTGGGGGAGCCAAAGATGTAGCTTCAGTTGGATTTGATGTGTGTAATGAATATGGGGAATTGGGGCATTTAAATGCAGATTGTCCGTTGTTGCTGGGACAACATGAAGAAGTGAATCAAGTATATGGAGAGAGAAAGCAGTTTGATATGAACTCCAATACTTCACCCCGGATTGAGGAATCATCCTAATTTCAAGTATGGAAATGCTACTAACCAAATGAACCCAAACTTTCAAGGTTACAATCAAGGTAATCAGTCGTATCCAAACCGCCAACAAGGGAATTATCAGGGTAGCTCTCAAAGAAATTCCTACAATCAAAGTGGCTCCAATCAAGGTGGTCAATAAAGCAGCTCATCTAAGAATTACCAAGGTAATCAAACGGGAACATTAAGTAATGATGATTCTATAAACTCAAAGTTGGATGCACTTATGAACATGATGAAGGAAAATAAGAAGGAGAATGAAATAAGAGATAAAGCATATGAAGCATTGAATAAACAAGTGGGACAACTTGCACAAGATATTGCTCAAATTAGAAAGAACCCGGGCAAATTACCAAGTGATACAACAGTGAACCCACAGAATCAAAGCTCTAATAGGAAACATCATGTCAATCAGGTAAGTACTCTACGTAATGGTAAGGTATATGACAACAAAGTCATCCCTCTACCACCTTTTGTAGAAGGAGTGGTGGAGGATGTTGATGAAAGTGTAAATAGTGATGATGAGTATGAAACTATTGTGTCTAAACCATTAAAGAAAGCAACTTTTTCAGAAAACACTAATTGGTTTTAAATGATAAACTAAAGGAAAACAAGGATAAAGGTGTGGAGGCTAATACCATTCCTTATCCAGCAGCTTTAATTGATCCGAAGAAAGCTTCATCTATCAATAAAAGAGGCCCACAACAAGAAGAAATATGGGAAGTTTTCAAACAAGTTAAAATCAATCTACCTCTTTTAGATGCAATTAAACAGGTTCCTGCTTATGCAAAGTACTTGAAAGATATGTGCACTCAGAAAAGAAACCATAAGTTTCCTAAGAAACTTGATGTGCCCGCAAATGTGAGTGCCATTCTATCAGGTGCCCTTCCTCCAAAGCTTCGGGATCCAGGAGTGCCGGTTATTCCCATTCAAGTGGGTGACTTTAAAATGGCTAGGGCATTGTTGGATCTCGGAGCCAGTGTTAGTATCCTACCAGGGAGTTTATATGACCAATATGACTTTGGTCCACTTCAAAAAGCCGAAACCACCGTGGTATTGGCTGATCTTACTCTTAAACTCCCCCGTGGAATAGTAACCGATGTAATTGTAAAGGTGGAAGATTTTTACTATCCTGTGGATTTCTTGGTTCTTGATTATGCGGCTATTGATAATAACAAACAATCTAACGTCATTCTTGGCCGACCATTCTTAGCAACCGCAAATGCTCAAATTAATTGTAGAAATGGAACAGTCGACATGACATTTGGAAACCGTAAGTTAAGAGTCAATGTTTATGAAAATGCATCTAATTCTCTGGTTGGTAATGAATGCTTTATGGCGGACATTATTGACGGGTGTGATCCTCATAAAGATGAGGATAGCACCAAGGAGACATGTGTTTTATGTGATAGGGAAGACGCTGAATTTGTGCAACAGTTGGAGGAAGAAGAAAAGCAACTAGAGGTATTGGCAATTCAAGAAGGTAAACCACCATGGACTCATCAAGTGGAGCCTCTACCAGAGAAAATAGACTCAAAGCTGAAGCCATCGTTAGAAAGTTTCCCAATTATGGAACTCAAGGAGTTGCCAAAGCATCTAAAGTATGCATTCCTCGAAAAGACCAAACATTACCGGTGATAATCGCATCAGATTTAGAGAATGATCAAGAGGAAGCATTGTTGAAGGTATTAGAAGAGCACAAGGCGGCAATTGGATGGACCATAGCGGATTTGAAAGGTATTAGTCCATCAATTGTTATGCATAAAATTATTACTGATGCAGATGCAAAACCCGCACGTGACACACAAAGAAGGCTCAATCCCAACATGAGGGAAGTTGTCAAGAAAGAGGTATTAAAATGGTTAGATGCCGGAATCATTTACCCTATTTCTGATAGCACATGGGTAAGTCCGACACAGACGGTGCCCAAGAAATCGGGCATCCAAATTGTAAAAGATGCACAAGGTGAGCATGTTGCTACCCGACTTGTTACCGGGTGGCGGGTATGCATTGATTATAGAAAGTTAAACGCGGCTACCTCTAAAGATCACTTCCCGCTCCCTTTCATAGATCAAATAGTTGAGAAGCTAGCAGGTCAGAAGTTTTATTGCTTTTTAGATGGTTACTCAGGGTATAATCAAATTGCCATTCATCCTGATGATCAACAAAAGACAACGTTTACGTGTCCATATGGTACTTTCGCGTTTAGGCGAATGCCATTTGGACTTTGTAACGCCCCAGCCACCTTTCAAAGGTGTATGATGAGTATCTTTTCAGATATGGTTGGGGAGTCTTTGGAGATTTTCATGGATGACTTTTCAATATTTGGTCCATCGTTTGACAGTTGTCTCATACAATTAACCAAAGTATTGAAGCGATGTGTTGAAACAAATTTGGTTTTAAGTTGGGAAAAAAGTCATTTTATGGTTCAAGAGGGTATTGTTCTAGGACATGTCATTTCTAAACGTGGGATAGAGGTTGATCCTGCAAAAATCAAAGTAATTTCAACTTTACCTCCCCCCACGAATGTCAAAGGCATACGTTCATTCTTCGGTCATGCGGGATTTTATAGGAGATTTATAAAGGGATTTAGCACAATCACCAAACCGTTATGTAATTTGCTAATAAAAGATGTGCCATTTGTTTTTGATGAAGAATGTTAAAAGCTTTTACAGCACTTAAAGAAAAATTGGTTGAAGCCCCGATTCTGCAAGCACCAAATTGGTCATTACCATTTGAAATTATGTGTGATGCTAGTGATTTCGCAATCGGGGCTGTATTGGGGCAACGGGTAGACAAGAAACCCGTGGCAATTTATTATGCTAGTAAGACATTAGATGGTGCTCAATTGAATTACACGACTACTGAAAAAGAATTGCTTGCAGTGGTATATGCTCTTGATAAGTTCAGGTCGTATATTTGGGAAGCAAAGTCATTATATATTCAGACCATAGTGCAGTGAAGTATTTGATGGAGAAGAAGGATGCCAAGCCAAGGTTGATTCGATGGGTCTTGCTATTACAAGAGTTTGATTTGGAGATACGCGATAAGAAGGGGTGTGAGAATGTTGTGGCTGATCATCTATCCAGAATTGTTATAGAAGCGGATGATACTAAAGCGATAAACGAAACATTTCCTGATGAGCAACTATTAACAATCTCCACTTTACCTTGGTTTGCTAACATAGTTAATTATTTAGCTGCAGGTATAGTTCCAGATCATTGGTCAAAAAGGAAAAGACAACAATTTCTAGCTCAAGCAAAGCATTACATTTGGGATGAACCGGACCTTTTTAAAGTTGGTGCTGCTCAGATTATCAGAAGATGTGTGCCAGAAGAGGAAGTGCAAAAAGTGTTGACACTAACCCATTCGTCTGCATGTGGAGGACATTTTAGTGGTCACAAGACCGGGCATAAGATTCTATCTTGCGGGTTATTCTGGCCCACATTTTTAAAGATGCTTCAATTTATGCTAAACAATGTTTAAGATGCCAGCAACTTGGTAGTATCTCCAAACGGGATGAGATGCCCATGAAACCAATCCTTGTAGTTGACATTTTTGATGTTTGGGGGATTGATTTCATGGGACCACTCCCGAATTCACATGGCAATTATTATATTTTAGTAGCAGTGGATTACGTGTCTAAGTGGATTGAGGCCATTGCTACTAAACCAAACGGCCATACTGTTGTTTGCAAATTTGTACAAACCAATATTTTCTCAAGATTTGGCATCCCTCGTGTGATCATAAGTGATGGGGGGTCTCATTTTAAAAACTTTAACTTTGGAAAGTTGCTCAAATGGTATGGTGTAAATCATCGAGTCGCAACACCATACCACCCCACAAACAAGTGGTCAGGTTGAGGTTTCGAATAGGCAAATTAAAGAGATTTTGCAAAAGACGGTAAGAACCGACCGAAAGGATTGGTCTTTACGTTTAAATGATGCTTTATGGGCATACCGAACCGCTTTCAAAACACCTATTGGAACCACACCATATCGCTTGGTTTTTGGGAAAGGTTGTCATTTACCTGTCGAGTTAGCTCACCGTGCATTGTGGGCAGTGAAAGCTGTCAACATGGATTACGAAACTGCAGGTAAGGAGAGAAAGTTACAGCTGTGTGAATTGGAAGAATTAAGGAACGAAGCATTTGATTGTGCATCGGCGTATAAAGACAGAATGAAAGTTGTTCACGATGCCAAAATCCGAAGAAAATTGTTTGAAGTAGACCAGAAGGTGTGGCTGTACAATTCCAAACTTAAATTCTTTCCAGGCAAACTTAAAAGCAAATGGACAGGCCCGTTTATTGTTACACGAGTTGGCCACTTTGGAGATATTGAAATTGAAGATCTGAAAGATCATACAAGGCGTGTGGTGAATGGTCATAGATTGAAACCATATTTGGAGGCAACTGACATCAACAAGGTACAAATGGATTCGGTGAAATTCCTTGTGGATTCACCAACATATGCGACAAACTAGTATATCAGGTACGGTCTGGCTGAAGACTTAAAACTTAGCGCTTTCCGAGAGGCAACTCGGAGAACTTTGTGGGTATGTTCACTAGAAACCCTCACGAGACTTAACTCGTCTGCTCGGGCCTACCGAGAGGTTTAAAAGGCTTGTTGCATATGCTAAATGCAACCGTGATTCCTACGAAAGTGAGTTTCAGAATTTTATTTTAGATTCGTCAATTTTTATGTCTTTGTATTTGTGTAGTTGGTATGTTTTGCGTTTCAGTCTTTGGATGCATACTAATCAGCAGGTGGAAGCCTTTAGATTTTCAGGTAAATATAGGTGCGATTGAGGACAATGCATAATTAGTGGGGGGAGTGCCGACTAAAATAACAAAAGAACGATAATTAGCTTTTCAAATATTTTCATGAGTTTTTCAAAAAAAAAAAAGGGGGGGGCGTAACTTACGGCCATAGGCCGTAAGTTACGGCCTATGCCAATGCGGACGGTCCAAGCTTCTGCCTTACGGTCATCACAAACGGTCTCAGCATAACACAAGAGACCGTAAGCTACGGCCTTAGGCCGTAACTTACGGCCTGTCGAGGCTGGGCACATCTTGACCGCATTATTACATAAAAAACCCGACCCAATTCCAATTTCCACAAACTCCTTTTGTTTTTAACTCCAATCCACCACCAAAATCTCAGTTTTACTCATCCATCTTCACCTTCCTTCTCAAAAACACTCAAGAACCCTAGTTCTTCCCCCTCACATAACTTTTTCAATTCTTCATCAAAACATACGAAATTCATATGCATCTGGGCTAATTTCTCGAGACAAACACAACCCATGGTGTAGTTTTCTCCAATTCATGGTCGTTTGTTAGATCTAGTTACAAGAGGACTCGAGAGTTTTGGGGGTTTTGGTGACATTGTTGTCAAGGTTGCATTTTTCTTTGTAGACATCACTTTAACAACAACAAGGTATGTTATTTACTGATTTTCGCTTATCATTGAAGGTACTCACTTACTTATGATGATTATTGAGTAAATTTATCGGGAACATGGCATGTTTTGCGTTGTTGAAACCATGAATTACATGATGTTAGTACAACTAGGTTGCTTGTGACATATCACAGGTTTTACATTAATTTTTAGAAATTAACAAATGGTTGATATCAATGTGGTAGTAAGATTCAAGTATGGGGAAGATTTTGGGTTAAGGGTTACTTGTAGGTGTTATTATTGTTAGATCTTTCAATTGGCATGTTCTATGTGTATAATGGGAGAACCTTGAATGGTTAATGTCGATAGTCAAAGGGTGAAATGGTATCCAGGTTGGTCACTTAGTTCATGCTGCTAAGAATGTGTTATGTTGAGAATTATGATGATTACAAACACAATGAGTAGTAATAAGATATATGCCACTTTTCTTTGATGGAATTGGTATCTTTGTTTAAGGTTTAAACTCCTTTTTCAACAAGTAAAAGAAGCATGTAAAAGATTATCACTAACGACATCATAAACTATTATACACGTTAATTACTGATAAGTAACTTAATCATTGTTTGATTGCAGGATCGATGGCAGGTAATAACCAAAAAGGTAAAGGGAAAGCGATTGCTTCGACATCAGGCACTAAAAGGAGGAAGTTTCCCGAATCGGATCCACCTAGGACTGAGAAGAAGACATTGATATGGAGGAAGAAGAAGAGTCTGGAGATGAGGAAGAATATGATGAGGATGGATTACCCAAGTGGAGAAAAAGTAGACGTTTATCCTCATTTGCAGAAGAAATTCAACCTTTACTGTATCATAAGAAGATGAGGGACATTAAAGGGTCGCTTCAATCCCTCATGATCTGTGAGAGGCAAATTAATCAAGATCATTTTGACAAATTCGGATTACTGATTGCTTTACAAGATTGGGATGGGAAGAACACATGACTTTTAACAATGATGGGAGCGATGACATTTACATGGATGCAATTATAGAGTGGATGTCAACACTTCAAAAGAAGCCAGGCAACAACCCACTGGAGACAATAGAGTTAGTAGGAAAGGTCAATGGCAAACCCGTAACATTATCATTTGAGACCTTGAGTAGAATAGCCAACTTCGACACGGGGGCCGAAGATGATGAACCATATGAGTATCCCTCCGATGCATTACTAGCTTGTAAGAAAGCCAATGAAGACACATGGAGAGATATGATCAGAGAACTGTTTGTTGTGCCTCAAGGCACAGATGTAGCAAGATGGCCTCTACGTCGGCAACATCTCAAACCATTACCCAAGTTACTTATGATATTTTTAAACCAGAATGTAATGCCCCGACTAGGTGATAAAGGGTCAGTCAGATTGTATGAAGTGATGATTTTGCATGCTCTTGTGACGGGAACACCCGTCCTATCAGCCCGTCATCTTATCTTGTGGAATGTGTGGGAAACCAGAGAAAAAGCTGATAGGAAGTCTGTTCCACATTGTCGACTGCTCTCCAAATTGCTAAAAAGGGCTAATGTGTTGCCCCGCAGAGTGAAACCTCAGATATTTAAGCACGTACCATTCCGCCTAGATACATTAGCAGCTACAGAATGGTTGTATCAAGAGACTGCACGTGTTTACCGGTTGACCGACAGAAAAAGTGGGCGATGCATGGAGGTATTGAAAGAAGATGCTGAGGAAGAAGAACGAGTGGAGCCGACAGCCGCGGCAGCGGAGGATGTGCCTCGCGAGGACTGGAGACCTCATCAACGTAGTGATGGGAACGCAATAGCACAAGCACGTCCCACTAATTTTAATCGATGGACTGACTGTGAGCAAATTATGTTTGACAGGCAAACGCAGGAAATTGAAGAAAATCGGAGGAACAGGCGAACAATGATGTATACTCAAGAGCTCTACCGGAATGAAGACTTCAGATATCATGAACAGATTCGACATTATCACGACTTCCAGCAGGGTCTGCCATACACCGAGAGGCCTCACCCGACTGACTGGCGATCTCCTGATCTTGTTCCATATGCGCAAAGCCATCAGATGCCCCATTACCCTCAATCAACTCCATCAGAATGGGTGCCATATGACACTAACATGGGTCAAGCACATGGTAGTTCTACTCAAGCCGACCCATATGACATGAGGAGCATCCAGCGGAGTTTGTATGAGAGCATGTTTGGTCAGCCATACCCCCGACCATCATATGATGGATGATCTTGCATTCTCTGATCACATGAGATCAGGTCCACGTGCTTTTCTCTGAACTTATGCTATTATGATGTTTAAGTTGTCACTTCTTGTTTTTAGTTGTGTTATGTGGACTGGTCGTTTTCTTCTATGTACTTGGTGGCGTAACAAACTTGTTGTTTTGGGAATGTGTTAATTTGCATTTTAGTTAATGTCGAGTCCAGTATGCATAACACTCACTTCTACATTCATTCTACATTGGGACAATGTAGTCCAAGTGTGGGGATGAGGTGTTTAAAATCTTAAAATTTAGAAAAGTTGAAAATATTTTGAAAAAAAAAAAACAAAAAATAATTGTGCATCAAACCTAATTTCTCAATGTAAATCGCTAAATATCACTTGCTTGTGTATAGGTAGAGATCCCTTGGCATGGTTAGCTATAAGTGACAGGAAGGTATGCCCAATTGGTAGTTTCTATAAATTAAGTAGGATTGCCTTGTTAAGTATAACGAACTAGACAGTTGACAACATGCATGTGTCACATCCTTAACCCATTTCTTCGTTTCCGTGAGAACTTGAGCCTAATTGAGCATTTTCCATGATATATCTAGTTGCTCTTTTCTTATTATATTTAGTGTTTACCATAATGTGCATCTATTTTAGAACTCGTGTAACTAATACATGTCGAGATCATGAACCATTACTTTGCATAAACGTGATAGAGGCATTAGGATAGCCATTTTGTTTAGACCATTTCATTTGACTCCCCTACCCTAACATTTTCCCCTTAGACGCCCCTTTGAGCCCTAACGTGTCATTTGAATGAGCCACATCATTAACCCTATTAAACCTTTAGCCTTTTTTTTAATTAAGCCGCGTGGTGAAATCTAATTTGTTACATGTCTAAGTTGTTTGAAAAAAAAAATTGAAAAAAAAAATGGCGATGTATGAGGTTAAAATGACCAAAGTATGAAAAAAAAATAAAAAAAAATAATGTGAATTCTTGTAGTGTGTTCGGGTCAATGTGATCCAAGTTATAATAGTTCTTAAATTTAGCATGTTTGAATTGGATTTCATTCACCATCTACCACATTAGATCCTTTTGCATACCCTTAACCCTAGCCTAATAGTACAACCCGTAAAAGACCTCTTGATTTGTGTATTGTAGTGCGTTAGTTGATGGAGATGTGATTGTTATACGAGCTTATGATAATAATGTGCATTACTGGTTTGAGTGTTCCAGATATACTAGTATATAATCACTAGTCCAGAAATCAACCCGAGAGGAGTGATCATTGTGAGAGGGTGAATGCATGTGTGTTGGAAACCGAAGGTAAGTTATGCTTGGTTAGGTAATCCTAAGATTTCAAACAAGCGGCTACTTGTTGGGTTGTCAATCTTGAATAATATAAACATTAGAGCCAGGTATGCCTTGGGATCTTAACTCACACAAGGTTAAGAGATTATTGATGCATTTGAGTAATTAGTGTTAAAGTGTACAAGAGAGTTTGTTTGAGGGCAAACAAAAGGGTAAGTGTGGGGATGTGATGATTGGTTAATATGCATGCACTTAGTATAGTTAATATTGCATTTTTAATATATTTTATATGTCGAACAATATTACTTTGTTGCGTGTTTGAAATGTAGGATAAATGAATCTTAACGGACATTATTTGAGTAGGATACAAAGAATACTAAGACTACGGGTTGAAAGGTGCTAAAAAAAAAGAAAATTGTGCAAACTGCAGGGAGGCCGTAACTTACGACCCTGTATCAACACCGTCTGTGACCCCGTAAGACAGAAGGTTTGGCCGTCTGGTTGAAGGTAGGCCGTAACCTACGGTCTATAGGCCGTAAGTTACGGTCTAAGGCGATATTTTGGGGTTTGTTTCAAATTTCAAAACCTATTTAAACCCTAACATTAGGGTTTCGAGAAAAGACTGCCCCCCAACCCCAAGAACGAATCTTGGAGCATTTTTGAGTCATTAAAACCCTCTCTAATCATCAAGTGATCGAGGATTCGTATGAAAAAAGACAAGATTTAAGCGATTATGATGAAGATGCAAGGCTAAACCACCCGTGATCATCCCTGGGTGGACGGTTTGTGATTGGATTATGCATGCGTATGTGTTTACCTAGTCAAGACATAAACTTTGATTGTTTAACAACTTTTATTCGTTTATGTGTTTTGAACTATGTGTTGATTAAAGATTCGTGTTAGTTGATTTGATTATTACTTATCAAGTTATCAGTTTTACATTGTTAACCATTGAGTAGTAATTAGGTTATCTTCATTAATTGGTGATTGCAAATAAAGTTTCTAGATTGTGGCATTAGTTAGTTTACTAGTTAATTTACATAATCGGATATCAAGTTCGCAATTACTTTTCAACATACGTGATAAGCAAGTTATGTCTATGTAACTTCAAGATTGGGTAAAACATTAGTTATATATTCATTTACATTCCTGAAACCCGGGTGTGATCCCTTTTCATCGCAATAGTTTTCAACCAAGTCCAAGTTTCGTCTTGCGTCATAAAGTGATTATTTTTATTGGTAATTTCATTTAGTTCTAATTTACAGTTTAGTGACAATAGTAAGTAAGTAAATTTTAAATCAGTTACGCGTGGCATCATCCACGGACTCCTCGTGGGATCGACACCCTATTTACCCTAACTAGTTAAGGTATTTAGGAATCATAAAACAAGCAAAATTCTTTTCTTATTTGATCGGGTCTTCGACACCGATCAAATTTTGGCGCCGTTGCCGGGATTTGTTTATCGACGACTTATTATATGATTGTATTTTGCTTTTGTAAATAAAAATAAAAATATTACACATGCTTTCAAATTTCTTTTTTTTAACTTCATTCATGAAAAATTAAAGTGGCACATCAAATTATTATTATTAAACAAATACATTACAAACGACCTTCCTATTATTTATTGAACCACATGAAAGAAAATATTGCTAGCCAAAACACCCACTAGTTTGAATCGGTATATCACCACCGTCATTGCCGTCGTCTTCCTCTTTAACATTGACCATAGCTGATAAATCAGTGGCAAGTTCTTGTAATTGGATTTATCGGTGGGGCTTTCAGATCTAGATAATTTGTCAAACCTCAATTAAAAGTACAGTTTTATAACTAATTGATTAAAACTTAAAATTGGAGGTGATAGTATGTTTCATTATCTCGTGTTCTTGTGTTCGTTTTGTTTATCATTTCTTAGTTTAGTTAAAACTTAGTTTAACATTAGCTTATTTTAAATAAATAATCATCTTTGATTTTAGCCTTCATATAATTGAATGGACCGTATAATGTTGATCGCTTAATCATACGCCCTTTTAGATACGATGTCTAATTATCCTAGTTATCTAAGTTAATTAGGTTTTTACATGATTTAACCATATTCTCTCCGGCAACGGAAATATTTTGATTAGGTTCACTTTATGCTTCGGATTATGGTGATAAATTTCTATAGAAAATTAATTAATGTCTTGATTGTAGTGATACAAGATTAATTAAGGTCTTAGTTTGTGGCGACTTTGAACCAATGTCATGCTAAGAACACGAGCATTTTGTTTATGGTGTTTCACAAAAGACAATAATTAAACTGACTATACTATCACCATTTTCGTTTATTAGATGATTAAGTGCAGCAGAAGATTACTTATGATCAAGCATACAACAAATGCAAATTGTGCCTTGACATTTTGATAGTATTACAAGTCCTCTAGGCATGTGATCTTCGCATTCTTTATCACAAGGATCATATGTGCAAAGAGATGGTGCAAAATCAAAAACATAGATATTGAATCATCACCTGGAAACCAATATAAGAGTAATAAACATTAAATAGGTCTTCGCACATGATGATTTTTAAACATAATTAGTTGGTCATTAAAAAAATAAAATACTTTGCTTAGTATATTACACGGATGGTGTTTGTGCTTTGAACCAAATTATGGATTTGATCCTTAATCTTTGGAACATATGGACCACCCCTGTAATTTACTCTTTTTTTTCGGTTGAATGTACACTCTAAAAATAATTATAAATTATAAATATACGATATAAGACTTTCACGGTAAATATTACTTACGAATAGATATGCAATATTCCCCTGGAGAGGCAGAAATAATCCCGCTCGTAAAATTTGTGAAAAGCATGTAGAAGAACATAAAACATACAAGACCTTTCTCCATTATGAACACAAATATTTGAGAGGTCAAAATATTTTGAGTTAGTGTTTAGGGTTAAATACAAGGTATCTATAATTGGCTTTGTGCGATATATGTATTTATTTAATGTAAACTTTAGTAAACCCATGTATTATACGGGTTGAATAAATAAAATAAAATATATTAATTATAAAATAATATTTAGATAATATATGATTGAAATCTTGCTTATTATAATAGAATGAAATTTTTGTTTCAAAACAAACGTTGTAAAAAATATCATTTTTAAAAACTCTCTTATTATAACTCTCAATTTTAAGTATTTTTTGTTTATAAATATTTTACTTTTTAAGAACATCAATTTAAACATATTTCGTATTTGAAAAAAGTTTGATCTTTTAGAAAAAAAATCTTATTTTATAAAAGTTTGTTATTTAGAAATAAAATTAATAAAAAAATCTCTTTCATAATTTTAAAAGAACCATTTTAATTTAAAAAGAAATTAAGTAATATTATTAATAATTAATATGATTATTTAATAAAAAAAAAAAAGCGGAAAAATTTGGATAGAAAGAATATAATGCTACCACATGTTTCTTTTAATTATTTTTTTATTAGAGTAAAAAGATTAAGAGCCATTTAAGCATAGTTTGTTAGTACAAACGTTTCATTTATTAACGATTAAATATTAGTTTGTTTTTAATCTGTTATTGTATTTTATTTATTCGATTGGTTTTGCCTATATATTAATTAATAACATATTTAATTGTCTGGGAAATCCAACACATATAAAAATAACTGAATATATTTATTAAATTTACTTTTCAAAGTTTTTAATAATTAGATTTTCTTTGCCCTATCGAAGTTGTTAAAACTATTTTGTTCACACCTTTTTAATGTTGTTTTATTAGTCTTATATATTCACATCTTATTCATGTATCACTAGGTGCAATTCCACTGGGATTCACAAAGGTAAACATAAATATTTTTAAAGCAACTAGAAACTTGTTTTTTTCGGGGTTTTGACTAGCGTGGAGCATGTTAGGTTTCATCCCACGCATCATAAGACTATGATTCACTTAATTAGCAAAATTTATGTTGGTGAACCCTTTAAATTACGGGTTGTTTGGTAGACTTATAATAATCATTAAGAGGCTACTTTTGTTGTTTGGTAGATTTTTAATGATCATTAAGATGTTATTTTTTAATGTTTAATAGCCTCTTAATGGTTAAAACTATGTTTTCTATAAAACCAAGATTTAATAAAATTTATGTCTAGATGATAATAATAAAAAAACAAAAAAAAAAACTTAAGCACAACCATAAATACATTTTTTCTAAGTTAATGAATGATACTTATTAAGGAAAAATTAAATTAACAAACAAGTTAATGAGTTAGAAACGTATATCTTCCTACTTTAATAAAATGGTAACTAGAATTGACAACTGTAAGCGCCGTATTTATTCCCATCAAAAATTTTCTGCTTCTTTTTTTATTAAATAACTACATTAATTAATGATAATATTATTTAATTTCTTTTTAGATTAGAAATAGTTTTTTAATAAATTAAGAAATAGATCGTTTTATTAATGTTATTTCTAAATGAAAAAACCTTATAAAAATAAAACATCAAACATGCTTTAAAAATACGAAATATTTTTAAATTCAATTTTTTAAAAGAAACTCTATAATTATGCTTTTGTTATGACTTTCGTGTTAATTTAAAAGACGTTTTGTGATTGATTTAAACCGAGATGGTCGTTTCTCTATAAATAGACTCTATATGTTGTATTATGCTTATGTGATTGGAATGTCACAAATCATTATAGTTAATTGTTGAATCATCAAAATGTCATTTTAATATAATAAAACTCAATTGTGTTGTATTATGGCCTATGAGTTTGATTGAATGTATTGGTTAACATGAAAGGTTTACATATCATGTCTATGTACTTCGTTAGACCTCATTCAAAACTACTAGCTTTATGTCTAATTGATTAAAATTAACTTGAAATCGGAAGTGATCGTGTGTTTCATCATCTTGTGTTTTTGTGTTCTTTTTCTTATCATTTCTTAGTTTAGTAAAACTTAGTTTAATATTAGTTTATTTCAATTCAATCATCATACTATTTTCATCTACATAATTAAACAAACAGATAATAGTAACCCTACGCTCTTTGTGAATACCATACCTACTTACGTTAGCTATCTAGGTTAATTAGGTTTATGAATGACTTATCTGCATGCTCTTTGACAACGACACTATTTTGTTTAGGGTCTCTTTGTACATTACATTCATGAGTAGATAAATTGATTTGGTGCCCAATCCAATCATAACATAAGTTTTTTTATAAAATTATATCATCTATATTAAGTATAACTAGTAATGGCTTAGGTTATAATGACGAATTTAAAAAACAAAAAAATATATATATTATCATTATACAAAACTTTAAAGTCGTATCTGGAGGTCTTAGTTTGTGGCAATTTGGAACCAATTAATGTCATGCTAAGAACACGTGCCTAATTTAGTTTATGGTGTTTCACAAAAGACAATAACTAAAGTGACGGTACTATCACCATTTTCATTTATGAGATAATGTAGAACAACACAAGATTATTTATCAAGCATACAACAAATGCAAATTGTGCCTTGACACTTTGATACTAGTATATGTCCTCCCCTAGGCATGTGGTCCATGCATTCTTTATCACAAGGATCATATGTGCAAAGACTTGGTGCAAAATCAAAAACATAAGGTCTTGAATCATCACCTGAAAACCAAAATAAGAGTAATAAACATTAAATGGGTCCCCACGCGTGATGATTTTTAAACATATTTAGTTGGTTATTAAAAAATAAAAATGCTTTGCTGAGTAAAATACACAGATGGTGTCTGTGCTTTCACGTTAAATATTACTTACGAATAGATTGACAATAATCCTCCGGAGAGACAACGATAATCCCGTTCATAAAATTTGTGAAAAGCATGAAAAAGAAAATAAACATACAAGACTTTTCTCCATTATAAACACAAATATTTGAGAGTGCAAATATTTTGAGTTGTGTTCAGCGTTAAATACATGGTATTTATAATTGGTTTTGTGGGATACATGTATTTATTTAGTATTAAGAGGCATTTAAGCATGGTACAAAACGTTTCATTTGTTAACAATTAAATGCTAGTTTGTTTTTAATATGTTATTGTATTTTATTTATTCGATCGGTTTTGCCTATATATTAATTAATAAAATATTTCATTTGTCTTGGGAATCCACTACTTATAACTGAATATATTTATTAAATTACTTTTTATAGGTTTTTAATAATTAGATTTTCTTTTGCACTATCGAAGCTGTTAATTACTATTTGTGCACACCTTTTTAATGATGTTTTACTAGTCTCATATATTCACATCTCATTCATATATCACTCGATGTAATTCCATAGAGATTCACACCAAGTGAACATAAATCTTTTAAAGCGACTAAAAACTTATGTTTCTTGGGGTTTTGACTAGTGTAGGAGCACGTTAGGTTTCATCGCACGCATCATAAGACTATGATTCACTTAATTGGCACAATTTATGTTGGGGAGCCCCTTAAACTTACTCTACTAGTAATATCACAATTAATATTATAAAACTCAACAAGATTGTCTCCATGGAAATAGCTTTTGAGGTTAATAATAATTTGAGGTTTATAAATGTATGTATGAAAAACATATGGACAATGATTTTCTTCCTAAATAGAATGGGATTAGGTGTCATTTACTGTTATCTTAAATTATTTTCAGAAGTACTTTGTTTAGGACAAGTCTTTCAAAAGTTAATCTTTCAAGCGTATGTAAACAATCGAAAGAAACTTATCAAACAGGAAGTTCTATTATTTTCAATATTCATCAAAAAAGTAAAATCTATAAGCCAAAGTGGATATGATCACAAATTAAACTCCATATGAAAATAATTGTTTGATGCTCTTGGAAAAATTCCCTTGTGTACATGTACATGTGAGGCCTCTAAAGAATTACCTGTCTTGAATCATTCTAAGAAAATGTATAATGTTTCGTATGGGTTTGATAATGTGTATCTTAGATCATCACCTAGAAACCAAAATATGAGTAATAAACATTGAATAGATAATAGCGCATGATGATATTTAAACATAATTAGTTGGTCATAAAAATATAAAATCCTAAAAGCATTTACATCCTATTCTTTAAAAATTTATAAATAGAATCCTTAAATTATATGGAATGGTTTTAAAGTTGAGTTGATAAGAGATAAAAAATATTACTGTTTATCTGTAAATTTAAGGATTTACTTTTCAACCCTTTTAAATGTTTTAATATTTTTGAAAGTGGTAGTGAACAGAGAAAAAAAAAGTAATAATAAATGTTTAAAAATGTTATTTAATTGAAAGAAAAGAGAAAAAATAATGTTTTTTTAGTGTAATTATAAATATAAAAATAAGAAATGAGATGTGAATGCTCTTAGACGAGTAAATTACACGAATGGTGTCTATGCTTTGGGCCAAATTATGGATTTGATCCAAATCTTTTAAGCATAAAACCATCCATGTAATTTACTTTTTTTTTTCATTTGATTCTTTAACCTAAAGATAATTATAAATTATAAATCTCTATACTAATAAATAAAAATAAATCCGGACACTTGTCATCATTCTAGGTAGTCTAATAATTTGTTTTTCCGTTTCTCTCTACTCTTAATTATAAATGCTATAATAGCAATTTATTAATTAATAGCTATCCATAATTAAAATTTCAAATATGTTAAATTCAAAATTTCAAATGTGTAATATATGGGTTTCAATCTATATAATACATAATACTTAAAATATAACTTTTTATATTATTAATCATGTAACAGTAAATTTATTTAGCTAGTGTATTATACGGGATTGTAACCGAATATACAATATAAGACTAATTTCCCGGTTAGTATAACTCACGAATATATCGGCAAAAATCCTCTGGAGGGAACAATAACCCTGATCATAAAATTTGTGAGCAATAACCTAGTACACAAATATTCTAGAGTAGAAAAATGTTTTGAGTTATCTTCAGAGTTGAATACATGGTATTTATAAGGTACAATAGTATATATTCCTTTGCAAAACAACTTAATTGCATATTTATTTAATTTAAAATTAAAATTGCATACATCCCCTCTTTTATCTTTTTAGTTGTATATTTACCCAATTCATAATTAAAATTGCATATATACCCGCCCTTAATAAAAAAAATTCAAATTTACCTATCTTTTTTTATTTTAATAATAATAAATTATAGGCTGACTATGTTAGCCTTGTCTTTAGAAAAACTATAATAAAAAATTTTAATTTTCATATTCACCCATTTTTAGGTAGCCTGTTTTTCTTTTTACACCTTTTTGATGCTTTTTGGTTTTTAATTATGTTTCGCTAAAGAGTTTTTTTAGTTTCTTAAACTTTTTTTCCTTTTTGTTTGTTTTAATTATTTAATTCATCTATGTTGAATCTATTCTTCATTATCAAGCTTTTGCAATAACAATTACAACATAAATACCAAACTTTCAATTCATTACGAAACTAAAAATAACAAAAAACAATCACAAATAATCATGGGTAAAATAGTCATTTCATACTATTTTTTATAAAAAAAAATCAAATTGAGTTAATTTTGATATTTCTTTATTATAGAAGTTTAAGTTGGGTAAATATGAAATTAAGTAGATTAAGGAGGGAGATATATGCAATTTTAGTTTTAATTTAGATAAATATACAACTAACAAAGTTTACAAAAGACATATGTAATTACACCTATTTATAATTGGTTTTGTGGGAAATATGTATTTTTAAAAGGCAATTATGCATTGTATAAAACGTCCCATTGGGATTCACACTAAAGTGAGTTTAAAAGGAAAATTATCAAAATGTTCCTCTTACCAAAAGTTTTTTTTAAAATGTCTTTTTTATAGAACAATCTCTAAAAATATTCCCACCCCAGAGAGTTGTTTTCGCAAATGATCTTAGTTAAAGTTCGGATAACCTTATTTAAGGTTGGGACATTTTTTTAGAATAGATTAGTCAAATTAACTTAATTTCGAGGGACAAAAAGGAACAAAGAGACATTTTGAAAATTTTCACAAATATAAATCCTTCAAGGAGATATTTTTGAAATAGTCAATTCAACCATATTTTTCCTTCAAAATGCCTATTTAATCTAGCAGTCCTAAAAATGTCTCCACTCAATAGCGTCGTCCCCGGCTTAGACCTTAGAGTCATCCGAACTCAAGATGAACGACTCAGATGAAGATATGTGTCTAAACATGATCGTTTTGATCGTGATGGTATTCGCTGGGAATCATGTTGGACCTGTTTAAATCACATGTCTTCGTCTGATCAAAATGACATTTTAAATTAACCCATCTTTTAAAATCGGGTTTTGACTAGTGTCGGAGCATGTGAGGTTTCATCGCACGCATCATGTTGGTCGTTGAGCATCATCTTTTAAAGTTGCTTATTTGGCAAAAGTAGTTAATTATAACTTTGTTTAACAACAATTCGATGATTACATTTAACCTTGATGCCCCTTGAGGACATAGTTAATATTATAACTTATTAACACAAAAGCAACCATATGAAGTTATAAATATATAGTCAATTTATCATTAATCTAACAACAATCATCACTGCCCATTAATAAACTTCAAAAACAAAGATCCAGGCGAAGAACATTGCAAAACAACCCAGAATCTATCCATTACAAAAACAAAAATACACCCCAAAAAAATCAATAAATGAACATATATATTTTTGGTCCAACAATATTATCAAATCATAATCAACAAAATAATCTTCTTAAATTTCTATACAGTATAATCAGTGTATATATATCCTAACACTTCATAAGCTAAAAAGATCATCGATCTCTTCATTGTATGATATACTCTTGATTCTTTAAACCCTAAACCTTTACTTCATCAACAAAATCTCAATCAAAGATTGATTTAGAGCTGACTTTAACGAACACATGATTAATTATTTGGTGTAGAATTGACCACTGAATTGTGCCTTTTTGAAGGACCCGAAGGTGGGACACGTCTCCCTTTGGGTAGCATGGCTTTAACCAAGCCAGGGTTCTTCGAACCCGCATCGTAATTTGTCCGGTGGTGCTCGGGCTGCATCGTGGTGTAACCGCGGCTAGTCACTGCACTTGGACCGACGAGAAGGATGGCAAAGAAGAAGACAACGAAAACGAGGTTTCGTGAAACGCGTGGACCGTTTAAAGAAGAGAGGGATGCCATGAGACTATGAGAGTTTTTGTTTAGGTTTTGAAGATATGGTGTAAATAAGGTATAGAGATAACAAAGGCCAATGGTGTATGTGTATGTATATATATATGATATGTGTGTGCATGAGGGTACGTAACGGTGACGAAATAGGCATGTAAATTTGCGAGTGTAAAACGAGAGGAAACAGAAATGAGACGTGAGTGGCACGCAAGTGACTATTTCTTCATTGTCAACTGCTTGAGAAAGATATCTAGAGAGAGAAGATATAGAGAGAGAGTCGTAAGATCTTGCAACAATTTTGAACTTTGACTTTATAAAATATAACTTTTAAATAATAAAATCTACTAATGTCTAACTATGACAATTAAATGATTTTAAGTTAATAAGTATACCCCATTAAGCAACAATAACTATCATAAATAATTAAATAGGCTTTGGCTTAAAAATACTATTATATATCTTGTGTATTAAAGGGTGTAATGTGTGTTCAAAATTAATATGCATTTTTTAAAAGATTAATGTAGTAAAAAGAGGTAACAAAAATATTTGCATATTGAATTAAAACGCGTATTATTTATTTAATCTCGCATAAAAATGGTTTTTAATTTGTCCGCATATATGTGTTTGGAATACTTTGATATTATAGTAGGTCAACAATGGGTTAAGATTTTCTATTCTTGAAATTCCTTGTACGTATAAAACAATATTTATATATCCTATGAAACGTAACCTCTAAATTCCAATATTTGAAAAATCGAGAGTTTTGTTATCAAAAGCAAGGTTGGTGTGTTTTGTGACTTTAAACTTGTTTCGTTATCTTTTTCATATATAAACTGCTTATTTTACATTTAAAAAAGGAAAACTTCATTTAATCATGGTACGTAAACCAAATAAGGGTATGAACATGTGAGATTAATTATCAAAAAAGTTGTATACTTTATTTGTGCTATATTGTTTTGATCGGTTTTGGAAATTTAAATTTTGACCAAGTATTCAAAGAACATGCAATTTTAAGTATATACAAAATTAATATATGCACATTATATAAATTATAATTATAATTAACTATATTAGCATTTTAGATGTATATAATAAAGTTTATAATGAAGTTATTACCGAACCTATTAATGTTGAATATACTTTTTAGATGCTTTGGGTGTATCCGTGTAGGAGTTAGAATTTTAGATGAATAATAAAGTTTAATATATAATATATCACCGATTTCACCTCTTTGATTCCCTCTAGAAAACGTACTCAAGATTATTTAATAATATGTAATTAAAATGAATTATAATTTTGCGTGTTATATAATATATAATATAGTACAATAAATTATTCCGTAATTATATAATATATTTTATTAAAATGATGAATAAAAAAATAATAAAATAAAATAAAAGTTTTCCATTCTATTATATAATATAGTATGATAAAATTTCTTTTGCGTGTTAAAGATATATACCAATGAAGCCAAAACGTTTGAATTAAACAATCAAGGTGGCTGTGAAATTTAATTGGAAAGTGATGTATATACACTATCTCTATGTATACAGTCTTAGTCAATATATACTTTATACTAATACTAATATCTTTTTTTCAAAGGCAAATGTGTCATCCTGCTTCGAAAAACTAGTGTTATCTTAATCGGGTCCACCTATATGTTTTCCAGTCGGGACCGCACCCCCAACCTCCTCAGGAGGAAACCCATTACTGATAAAACATTCTGTTTCAACTCTGAGTATTTTGCTCAGAGTGAGACATGAACTCATGGTCTCTCAATATTTACATGTCATGTGTACCTTATCTTAACCAGTTGGCTAAGGATCATTGGTACTAATACTAATATCTAATGTGTATAAATAAAACAATTGTCTCTCACAGTTTAAATATATAAAATATTAATATAATGCTCAATATATTCAAATCTAATATCCACCTGAATAAAGAAAAGCAATAAAAAAAATTAACCAATTTATTATACTTACTAATACATTAGATATTAACTAATCGATTCAAATAATCAAAAGAAAATTATAAAAAGATATAATCCTATCACTGATCCGAAGAACATCATGTGGTCATGTGTTTGAATTAGACCAAATAAGTGCGTGTTGAATATGTGTCATACAAGTGTGAGTTATCTTCATTTATCATTAAAAATTTAAAAGTCAACTTATTATTTTTACTAAGAAAAACCTTAATAGTTTGGACTTTTAAGATGGAGAATATTATTGGTAGAAAACGTCATATTCGTCTATTAATTATCTTAAAAGGAATTAATGAATTAACAAGTAAAACGTAGATGCCACATAGTCTACACCAAAAATTAATGTATCATAGGATAATTCGTTTCTTATTGGATTCCATACACTTGAATTTTATTAAGTAGAATTAGCTATTTAGACCAGTGACTCGAATGTAAGTTAAATTGAAACTGTTGGTACTGTGGTCGAAATTTTGGGAAGAAATAATTTTAATATTTGGCATAAGTATGAGATATAAATTTCTTTAATTTAAAAACATAAATATAAAGTAAATTACTTTATTTATTTTTAAAATCGTGAAAATGAAGAAAATGGTGACTCAGCAAAGAGCAAGCTGGAGTTGGAGACCGACATTTATCGAAGTTGGGTGGGTAGGGGGTAGGGGACAAAAGAGGCAGTTGAAAGAATATATTATTATTATGTTACATATGAAAAGCTATATTTAACAAATGTCTAAAGGGAGACTTTTGCACTTTTAGTTGAAGGAAAGAACGAGTCTGTTTTCTGTTTTGACTTTCAAATAAAAATTATATTTCCATAAAACAGATAATCACCGATGATATTGGTATTCTTACAGCTTTTGTATTCTAAAACATATATTCTGATATCTAATACTACTAATAAATCTATATTTTTATATATTACAGGTAAAAATTGATGTATCAGATTACTATAGTTTAATCATTAATAACATACTTAATTTAATTTGATAATTCTTGATATTTGAAGGATGTTATAAAGTATGTCACTAAAAGAAATCTTTGTTAAGATATGTAACTGAAAAATATCAATACATAAAAATATTTTAGTTAACTCTTTAGCAACAATAACGATCCGATATGTACCATTATGTCATCTTGTGATGGTTAATATTTTAGTTATTTTATTCGTTGTTTTATCAATTAGCATATGTAACTTTTTATAAAAAGGAAAATCAACTTAGAGGTTAATCATAATGTTTGAAATCACATGATTTTCTAAATAAAAGTACTTACTGATTAAATATCCGTTAAATTAATTTATTGAGTTAAACAATTCCATTAATAGCCAAAAAGGTAAACTGCGGTCGCAAAAGCCATTCAAAAAAGGTAATTAAATCCAATCTAAATACTATTAGATATTATATTTTAATAATGCAGAAGATTAAGTTTGACTTATATATAAATCAAACTAATTTTTAACTCAAAAGTTATCCACGTGGACAATGGCTGACCATCAGTTTGTCAAACAAACACCTCGGCCGCGTACGGCTCCATCTTGGGTGGATCGGGTCATGGTCAAGACCATAAAACCATGTTAACATACCTTACCACTAAATTATTAATTTGTTTCCATGTGGTTGTTGATTGTTTAAAAAATTATAAACTTTGACAACAAGGAAAGAATTGACGTTTTCATATTAATATTTAATACTTAATTATCCTAATCGTATGGAAAACAAGATATGAGAGGGCCAAGTTAAGATATAAACATAGAAAACACTAAATTGACCGTAAAACTAGAAAGATGGTAACATGTTCGTGTAGGAAAATGTAACATATCATTGATCCAGACAACCCACGACTTGTGGCATGCGCTCTACATTTCTACAGTAAATACGCTAAATTATTAGCCTTAAGATACTGACGAGATATAAATTGTAATACTTTTTTCTTTGTACACAAAGATAAAACTTATACTTGTATATTCGTTTATTTAGGCTTATTTGACACCGCCGGGATGGAAGCATGTTCATGTGGAAATATGTACCAAATCACCGCATTGTCTAAGGACTATATCATGGTCCAGATAAGCCGCAACTTGCAGCTAGCACTCTCGTTTCAATAGTAGTTACATTAAATCATGAATAGTCTTGAAATAGTCACCAAATATAAATTGTAATACTTCGGTTTTTTATAATAATTTATATTTATATTTGTATATTTACTTATTTCGGTTTAAATTGGTCTTGAGTTTACGCAGATTGTAACATGTTCGTATGCAAGAGACCATACATGATCCAGACAGCCGCGACTTATAATGATAAGCATAATTTGTATACTTTAGTTGTGTACACAATAATTAAAAAATTATATGTGTATGTTCATTTATGTCGGCTTAAATGTTTACAACTTCTCTCATAATACCTTACCTAATAAGTTTTAGTAAAAGGTTAGGCTCCTTTAGAAAAGTAAACCGTTGGGTGGCGGTGGTGTAAAAGTGTTGAACCAAGGGAACACTTGGTCTTCTTTTCACCAAGGGTCCACATATATGGCTATAAATCCTTCATGTATGGTCCACCACCGACGAAGCCGGTGGACTTTTGGTCACCCATTAGCCATTCAGCCGTCTGACTGTGTGAGGAGAATCAACCATCATCATACTCCTTTACACTTGTTTCTTCTTAAGATAAAAAAAAAAATGAATATACATTAACACAAACTCTATTAAATAAACAAACACAATGACAGTTTAATACAATTCCACCAAACATTTAACACAACTAATATTAACAAATATCAAGATTAAAACATTAAATCTTCCTAATATTAATAATACAATACCACCAAACGTTTAATACAACTCGTCCTTGGTCCACTGTACGTTTTGACCCGCCAAGCAAATTGCTTTTTCTGTTGGTCTATTGAATTGGGTGATGGCATTTTGTATGTAAATGTCAATAGAAATGTATGTAAATTTGTAAGAAAAGTATGAGAGGATAACATCAATGTTTTAAAAAAAATATTTGTTATTTTAAGTTGCTTTTTCTGTTGGTCTATTGAATTGGGTGATGGCATTTTGTTTGTAAATGTCAATAGAAATGTATGTAAATTTGAAAGAAAAGTATGAGAGGATAACATGAATGTTTTAAAAAAAATATTTGTTATTTTAAGTTGCAACTGAAATTGTAATTAGAACCTAAGATTTAATTTTAGATAAAAGGTAATTGAAATTTTTAAAACATTTGAAAATATGAAGGTCAAAATCTTGATTATTAATATTAGTTGTATTAGATGTTTGGTCAGTTTTTATTAGACACCATTGTTTCCAGTCGACTCATTTGAACTTAGCATCACCATCTTAATCATGATTATAATAATAATCACTATCATGATTTGTATCTTTCGTATCTCATGATCTTATTTGTCTTTTAATTTTCCATTCACGTAAATTATCGATCACCTTCATGGCTCTCAAATTTACCGATCACTGGTTCTCCATAACCTATTTGACACAAGTTAATCTTAAGCGTCTTACAGCTCTACCTTCACACCCGTCACAGGTGGATGACATCTCCATGCAACTACATCTCACACCGTTCTACTTGCTCTTCTCGATCTTGTTTCTTACTGTTGTATCAAACCCATAGAAACAAATCCTTCTCTTTTTCTCTTGATCGATGAAACGTCTCACACGATTTGCCCTTCCGTTGTCTTTTGCTTCACACAATTGGATTGAGCAACAATTATTTGCGACTCGATCACAAGATAAAGACACTTTTATTAATAATGAAAGACCATACATCATATTGACCCGTTAACTTTTATTTAATTTATACTAAATCTATATTACTCCTATCACAACTCAAATTTTATTAAATAATCAAATACATAAACGAACAAAATAATATAACTAATATTAATAATTATCAAAGATTTAAACCAATTCTAAAAATTTCAGTTACTTTTTATTTTATGTTAAATCTTAGATTCTAATTACAATTTCAGTTGCAAATTAAAAAAACAAATATATTTTCTTTAAAACAGTCATCATTCTCTCATACTTTTCTTTCAAACTTACATTCATTTCCATTGACATTTACAAACCAAATGCCACCACCAATTCAATAGACCGACAAAGAATAAGCAACTAGTTTGTAAGATTTAAGGAAGTGTCTGGTTGGTAAGGTTAAAATAAAACATCATAAATGAAAATCATACCTTGTATTTAGGTTAAGGGGAAGAAAGAAAAAAGTCGATAACACAAGATATCGACAACAAACTATTCAGGCATGGTTTAGGATCAAATAACCCTAGGGCGTGTTAACCGGGATCGATTTGAGTTTTATAAAACAATTATGTCTAAAATAAGTTGTCACAAACAAACAACCGTATGCAATAAATATAACCGATAGTATAAACTATAGGTAGTACTGGGTGTAGGAAAGGATAATGATACACATTTCCGCTATCCTATGAGATAGAGTACTCTCTTGGTAAAACCTCCGACACATAAATATAAACAGTCACATATAACACCCCCCCAAACCCAATTTCACAAGGTCCACACAGGACCAGACCACCGTCAGCCATATGCCATATTCAACAACCACATGCAGCTTGCAGCCCATAGTTGCAATTATTACCAACAACAAACTAAACACTAAAAACAAACACTAAAATGCATATCAACAGTCTTCTATTCAGTCATTTGGTCAAAATAAGGATCATAATCCTTACACAAGTGTTACCCGAACAGTATTTTCCTAAAATAAAACCTCGTGATTCCATTCCCGGGTAGTAAACTCAGGAATGGAATCACGATTGTTCTTCGTGGCATAACTTCACTCCAAACGGGCGAACACTAGCCGACACTTTAGCAACAGGGAAACACAAATTTGAGTTATTCCACGCCCCGAATCGCCTGCCCATTTTCATATAAAATTCTCGAGGAAACTTGAGGTCACCGGTGAGGTTATTTCCATGGACATAAAATGCACTCAAACTTCCCAATTCTGCTAGCTTCGGCGAGAGATTTCCCGACAGTTTATTCTCGTTTAAACCCAAAAACCGCAGGCTTTTCAGACTTGTAATCGACTCAGGTATCACCCCGGTCAAACCCGTGTTTGAAAGATCCAAAACCATGATCTTATACACATTTTTCCAATTAAAGTTCATAAGATCACCACTTATAGGGTTGTTTGACAAAATCAACTCTTCTAATGAACTCATTTCTTGATCTGCAAACTCCAACCCACCTGAAATCTTATTGTTACTGAGATCCAAAAGTGTTAAATTCTTCAAATTACTAATCCCACTTGGGATTTCACCTTCCAATTGGTTCTTACTCAAGTCAAACTTCAACACAGAAGTCAACCCTCCAAAAGTCAAAGGTAGACTTCCAGACAATAAGTTTCTACTCAAATCCAATATCAACAACTTACTCAAATAACCATAGTTTTCTGGTATCATGCCGGTAAACAAATTACCAGACATAACCAACCTCTTCAAATTGGTCAACTCACCAATGTTGACCGGCAAACCGCCCGATAACCTGTTATCGATCAAAACGAGCGATTGAAGCTTCTTGAGGTTACCGAACGATGTCGGGATTCGACCCGTTAACCCGGGGTTTGCACGAAACTCCAGCGACTCTAAAGTGCTCGAAAACGAGCCCCAATTAGCGGTTTGAATGGGAGTTGTGGTTTGATTTGGTGTGATGAAGCAGTTGGAGAATAATAATGATTTCAAGTGTTTAAGTTGAAAGAATTGGGGTCGAAATTCAAGATTTTGAGCACAGGGGAGAGAATTATCGTAAGTTTCACCGATGCTTAGGTCTGTAACGTACCAAAATCCATCGAAAAGATCACAAGAAACACCCTGTAGAATCAAAACAAGTGCATAACGTTATTTATAATTTTACTATAATGGACCAGAGTTCTTCGCAAACAAATTATTATAAAATTCTATTCTCTACTAACCGGAGAGGTACAAGTTACATTCTTAGAAAAGCTCAACTCTTACGTATAAAAAAACCGATTAATTGTACTAGAATCAGTGGCGGAAACAGAGTTTCCAGTGAGGAGTCATTATAAGATTCTTTTTTCTCTACATACTACAACGGGTACAAGTTATGTTCTTAGAAAAACTCAACTTTGATGTATAAAAAAAGGGATAAATTTTACTAGAATAAGTGACGGCAACAGAGATCTTAGTGAGGAGTCGTTATAAGATTCTTTTTTTTTTCTATATACTAAAACGGGTACAAGTTATGTTCTTAGAAAAACTCAATTTTTATGTACAAAAACTGATAAATTTTACTAATATCAATGGCGGAACCAGAGTTATTAGTGAGGAGTCATTATTAGATTTTTTTTTCGCTACAAACTACAACGGTACAAGTTATGTTCTTAGAAAAGTTCTAACTTTTATGTATAAAAAACCGTTAAATCCCGATACCAAAGTTAACAGACCCTCTTGACCCTCACAGGCGCGAACAAAATGAGATTGAATAAAAATATTATTAACCTGAATAGGTGTCCAACCACAAGGATCAGGATAGAGATCTGACCCATTCCACCATTGACCCACAAAACCTTGAATTGCAGAGTATAAAGCTTCTTGCTCTGTTTTCACCATTGGAGCTCCTACTGCATCTCCATCATTACCTCCATCAATGCACGTTCCAAACAAACTAATCATCATCAGAACCACAAGAACAAAACACCCATCACTTCTGAATCTCAAATCCATCACAAAAGATCATGAAAAATTAAGAGAAAGATCCAATTTGAAATCTTGAAAGTGAGGTAGAACAGAGCACATGTGATGATGAAGTAATAATGAAGTGAAAATCAGAAGAACTGAAAAACCCAAGTGGGATATAACTCTAAATACTGCAAATATGTTAAGAACCCAGTTGGATTTGAACGAGAAAAGCTTTAAAATGGTAATTGATGTTGAGATTTGATGAAAACAGAGAAACACTTATGGAAGGTTGAAACAGAGATCACTAGTTTTCATGTTGTTTTATAGCAAAGCTAAGGTAGAAAGAGGGAAAGATAGAGGTTGATTGTAGAGTTGCAGAATTAAAGCAATTGTACACAAAATTATACGGCTAAAAAGCTAATGATGCACAGTTATCAAAGGTCCATAAATGTTTGAATTAGAAGAAACAATATAGGGTAGGTTTGTTCAGCTTTAAAGAGATGCACCAATTGAAGCAGAGGAAGAGAGTAATTATGGGGTTTCAGTGATGTTGATTATGAAAGAGAGATGGTGATGTGAGTGTTTGTGTTTGGGGAGTTGGAAAAGGTTAAATTGGGATGAAATGGAAGTTTGCTCACAGGAACAGGGGACCAAACAATGCATGTTGCATGTATGTAGTTATGTGTTGGATGTGTATGCATGCATGCATATAAAAAAACAAACAATGATAGAACTTTATCAATGTTTTTAGCGGTCTAATATTAAAGCACTTATCGTTATAATTCAACACTTGGCTTCGTATGGTACCATACGATGTGTATAAGGTCGACGTCGTTGAAAACGAGGAAAATTCGAGGGTTTGTACGAAGACTATACGCCCATATAGGCCTTCTATTTTGTTGTTGCTCATGTTGCTATTGTTACTATAAAAGTATTTAGTTAAGTATTTAAATGAAAAATATTTATTTATAAATTAAATGTTATGCTAAAATATTATAAATAATATAATATTTAATATAATAAATTAAATAATCACATATTATTAAATAATATATTAATAATATGCATTAATCAATGTATTATTAAAAAAATTTATTAATAAGAAGCAAAGTAGAAATGATTGCAAGAAGCATTTGTATCTGATGCTTTAAAATTGTATTAAATGTTTTAATTGTTTTATTAAATACATGTGTGTCCTAAAGTTATGTTTTATATAATATAATAATAATAATATAGATATTATAAAGTACACAACTAAACCTTATTTACTTGTTTTAAAGAAATACTTTTATTATTTTTACATTAAAGTTGTCATTTTTTAATAATAGGTACAAATATAATTGCAATGGGTCCTGTTTTTAATTAAAAGAAGTTAAATGAAGAGAGAGATGTATATTATTTTAATGGTAAACATCTTCCCGGTCTCCCTGCTCCCCATGTTCTCGGTCGTTAATATTTTTTTCTATGCAGTTGTATTTACTTAAGACTTTTAATTTTTTTATAAATGATGTTTTTAGAGGCAAAGCCTCTACCACTACTACACCGTCAACACCATCGGTGGTTGTTATATCGGTTAGACATTTTGTTCATATATTTATGATATTTTGTTTGAATATTTATTTAATTATATAAAAGATAAACTAAGTAGTGAGAGAAAGTTGTGATAGTTGCGTAGATGTAATACGTATCATATTCAAAACATTAATTACAAGCATGTTATTTGATTTTTGTCATATTTTTTGTTCTAAAATGAATGTTTCTCTATTCGCACAATGAATTCAAAAGAGTACTACAGAATATTAAGAAAAGATTATGGATCATTTTATTCACTTATAATAGTTTCAGAAATAGTGTATCCGTGGATGAGTACATAAGTTATAGTTACCAAGTGTATTTATCAATAAACAAATGGTCGTAAATATCTAGTGTTGAATAATTAAAAAAAAAATGAGAAACAAGATAACACTATATGACGATTAGATCAGATTGATGAAAAGAAGCACCTCTTACAACTACCTTTATATCTATGACATAAAAGCATTCCCTTGTTCTCATTTTTAAGGTTTAGCAATAAACTCTAAAAAAATTATCACACTCGCGTTTAACTTAGCTTTTGTTTTGTGTTTGTTTTGTGTGAGAGCATGTGAGAGGTTAGATTATTTCATGATCTCACACTCTTACTATACATTTTATGTTAGGAGGTTATTTCTCAGGCATGAACCAATGACCACAAAACTTTTTCAATAAACTCTCTTATGCATGCAAGACAAAAAGGGGTCGGATTGAGACTTCTATGTTTTCACTAAATGCTTCTGCCATAGAAGACCCTTGTGTAACAACTAACAAGACACTTTTCAGTTTCCATCAAATCATAATTTTTATTTTCTTCTGCACTTCTATAATAAAAACAAAAATTATTTATACACAATTTCATATCCACAGTGTTGTACCATGTACTTATACAGTTGTACCATAGGGTTGCATAGGGAATACTTATGAACACAAGTAATTGGACCTGCAATCATAGTAGGAGTCAAGAAAATGGTTGCAAAGGTGACTGACATTTGTGAGGCACTCTAATGTAACCAAAAGTACATGCTTTCATCTTAATGAAAATGAGAAATTCAAATCTTTTACAAGTGTTAAAGATGATTCATATAATTATCTAACAACTTTATATATTTATTTTAGGTTATTTGAGGGGTTGTCTTTGTTAAAAAAAATCATGTGTTACTAGAATAGTTAACCGGCCTGTGTCAAGCCACTCTAATCCAATACGCACAATAACAAGGTGCGTAAGGTGTGAGGTTCAAGTTATTGTATATTCCCCGCTTTCACGTAGCATTTCTTACATAGGCATTAACAATTGCACTAGACGCCTACTTGTTAGGAAAGCGGAGGTGTAAATTGATTTTATAAATGTTTTATTTATTTTAGTTGATTTGTTCTTTTAACATTGATTTAAGTTTTCCTCATTTGGGAGAAACATGATTTTGTCAACCAGTAACGCCATCTAACATTGCACCATCTAGTAATTATTTATATTTGTATGATTTACTTGGTTAAATTAAAACTGTTTTAATAAAAATAAATAATAAACTTTAAGAACACTACGTTGATTGTCTATCTAGAGAGGACCACATGTAGATTGTAGTAAATACAAAAGTTGTCAAGTATAATGGTGCTATTGGACCACATGAATAATACAAAATGCTACAAAAATAATGTCCCTCTTTGCAGGTTTAATCATTATAATTTTGTGAGTTAATTAAATTTTAGGCATATGTGCTTAGGTGAAAACCATATATTGATTTTTTAATACATAAATATAAGTTTATATTACTTTTATCATGTTAATCTTTTTCTTAACATCGTTTAGTTCTGTTACATAATTAATCGTACAACATCACCGCCTACGATCATCGTCGCCTACAAGCAATCACTAGCAACATATTTGGATCTGAAGTCAATTGCCATTAAGGTATTTGAATGTAGCCAACTTTAATGCGAGCTTAAACTAGCCCGGGTTGCACTAATCATCCATAACATTAAGTGTAACACGAAAAATTTCAATAGAGTTAAAGATAATATATACCATTTCTAGGTTGGGGATTAAACAACAAATTTTTAATTTTTAAAAAAAACGAAACTAGCCAATAATCATAGTCAAAGCACATATGTAAAGCAATAAATCAACCATAGCTAAAATTAAAATAAATCCACATGGTAGGACATAGAACATAAATTATTGTAAGAACAAGGATGAACCATGTAAGTTTCAATTTTATAAAGCTTAAAAGTTAAGAAAGTTTGTAAATACTATACTATATATAGATAGAAAATATAACTGAAAAGATAATCCTTTGGTTTTGAATACCCTACAATCTAACAAAAGCAAACATAGATGGATGGACACAAGAGCAGGATAGTGAAATATCATACAAGTAGCCCACCCTATTTTTTATTAAATGTATGACATTGATTCGGAGGATATGTGTTATCTTAATCCGTCCCACTTATCCGTTTTCCAGTCGGGACCGCACCCCCAACCCCCTCAAAAGGAAACTCATTACTGAGAAAACCTCTTGATTCAACTCTGATCATTTTACTCAGAGTAAGACTTGAACCTATAACCTCCCCTTATTTACATGTCATGGGTATCTCTTTCCTGCTTAATTGCTCTCTTTCCTCCATCCCACTCATACCACAACTAATATCCTATAATAGTCGTTAATCATCTTCAGGAGTGGTACATCTTTTTGTTCTAGATTGTAATTATGATTGTAGATTGTATATTCATACATCCATGCATACATATATACACACATAGAAACTTATTTAATACATGACTAAACTTAATTTTAAATCTAGCACGGTTGTATGACTCTATAATATAGTTTTTCTTTTTCTCTTTTATTATATCTAGTCATTGCTACCATACATATGTCAGAAGACTCTTTTGTTGTTTTCTTGATTATTTCTTTTAACGGAAGTTAACTAATCTGAATCTACATCCATAGATGTCCACTTTTATTTTGATGTCATAGACCACCAATTGTTTTGACTTTAGTAACCTTTCTGTTAATCCCAAAACTATGCCTTGGGTTGAAGGCGATAATGAAGGTAACAATTCTGATTAAACGATGGAATGGGCTTCTTGCTCCTATGTATGCTCGACTTAGGGTGTCGGTGCTAGTATATAGATATGAGTACATTGTGACGGGATCATCACCCGAGAAAACCAACCCTCCTTCAAGACAAACTGTGTACGCCCCCATCATTGATCCTTTAACTCTTTAAATTTGTACGTTGAGAAGAAAACGTAAAATTCTTATAAATTGTTACAAAAAAACAAATAAGAGTACATGGTGTTGATGTTCAGCAGGTTTGTTATTTGCACAATAAGAGCATGACTAACAAAATCGTAAGAAGACCGTAATATTCTAAACAAAGAGAACTCACAGTTTACCAACATAATTTTCTGATCTTCAAGATGCTCCATTCAAGTTGAAAAGAATACAACAGGTGGTAACGGGTCAAAATAGGTTTGACCCAAAACAAGCTTGCCTGGTTACTTTTTCTGTAAAACGACCCATTTCAACGCAAGCCCATTTTGACGGGACCCCTTTTGCCTGAACCACAAAGAAACTTCTATGCGAGTGTCCCGGGAACCCAATTTGCTAGGCTTAATTTAAGAGAAACTCAAAGTTGCCTACGCTAGTGGCGCTTTTTCAAGAATATGCATTATGAATGTAAATACAATGCACCAAAATAGACAACAAAAATCATTTGCAAAAAAGTTACAAGACATACTAGCCTACATGATATGAATTAATGTTCAGGTCTAAAACATTACATGGAAGTATTGAAATTGATATAAATCGATCACGTCGACAAGAACTTCCATATTTTCTTTCCAATGGAAACTTCACCAGGATGTTGCTCTGAACCATCATCGTCTTCATCGTCATCATCATCATCATCTTCATTGTCATCAACATCATCATTGACATCATCATTGACATCATCATCATTGACATCATCATCTTCATTATTATCCAAGTTTTGGTACTCATGAGCAACACTAACTTCCTCGATTATTTCTGTATTTTTAACAATTTTCATGACACCAATGCTGCCTGCAACATCTTCTGGTGGTTTTAACTGCAACACATCATATGCTTATACCAAGTTACCAACACAGAATTACTTGTACATGTAAAAAATAATAACTATTTATACTTACAGCCGTATGTAATATCTGAGTGTCGGTTCTTGTGCTGATAGTAACATGCTCCAAAGGTTTGCTGACATCATTAGCAATTTCTGTATCCACGGCGGGCACAACTTCAAGTTTTTTTGTTCCAGAAACTTCTTTCTTTTTTCTATTATTGGTAGAAGCTTTAGCTTCAGGGGCAACATCTTCACTGATCATCATACAAAAAGCAAAAACACAGATTTAAACATGTAGAATACAGTAATATATTCATCAACTTCCTAATATGGTAGACTTAAGACCCAAGCTTCCAATTTTGGAAATTCAAACTTGGTACTCACAAATCTAGAATAAATAATCAGAACTGTTTCTCTTTTAAAACCAAAGATTGCTATGAAAACTGTAATTTTAAGATGTGAAATAAAAATTGCTAACTTCGTCTCTTTAGTAAAGTTTTCTAACCATATTCCTAATACCCTCATTGTCATCATTACAAAATGAATAAAATTATTGATTTGGGATTTCAAGAAAACAAGAACTCCATTGTTCAATACCAAGAAAAAAATGTCAAAAGTTGCATTCATTATTAGAAAAAATTATACACATACATAAGGGCTTCAATACAGAACCAAATTCAAGTAAAGAACTACAAGAATCACGCAAGCACTTGTACGTAGTGCATAGATGATAATCACATGTAGTGCTAGAGAGTAATAGGAGATTAAAAAACAGTCATTATCACATGTATAGCATAAGGTACAAGTGTTGATGTAGTTCTCGCAATTCTTTGCTTATATTGGTTCAATATTGAACATCCTTGTCTATAGACATATAAAATAATTAACGAACAGGACAATCAGTTTGTCTTTTTATAAAAAATAAATGCATTCTCGTATATGAATTAACATGAAAACATCCCACATTGAATTATAATTTATCAAGTTCAAAATTAAAAAAAACAAAAACAAAACAGAACAACTGTCTTTAACACTTCCAAGATATTTGGATCACAAGACTACCAAAAGACCTTGAAAAACTTACGTCTTGTGCCGCCTTAGATTGTATCGACTTTCTCCAGGAGTTTGGGGCAGTGGAGCCACCGTTTGCCGCCTCTTCCTCCGCCCACCACCACCACCTGTGGTTACACTTTCGGAATGAACTTCACTCTCATTATCCATCTCACTTCCACTCACTAAAGATGTTTCAGCATGGGCCCGTTTTCTTGTAGTGGGTCCTGCTAGTTTCTCAGAACTTTCTTCAGCCACTGGCTCGACGGTGGGGGTTTTTTGGGCCCTACCTTTTGGTTTTCTCCCGGGTGTTTTCCTGCCACTTCTCAACTCTGATTGCTCGGAACCTGCTGGAACTTCAAGATTCTTGCTTCCCACATAGCTTTGATCATCATCGTGTGACTCATTTGCAATCCCAATTTGTTCCTTTTGAATAGTATCATCACCCTCCAGGCCAGCTGGCACATTCGAGTAATCAATTTTCGCTTCTAGATCGGGCTGTTTTTCTGGTTGGGGTGGTTTGGAGATTTCATCATTTTGGTGTTTGTTTTTTCTGTGTGGGGACAATCTAAACACAGTTCCATTGACCCAAGACTTCAATTTGTTTGTAATAATACCCTCAGACTTTTCATTACTTTCATTTTTAGTCCTTAGATTTGCAGAACCATCTCTAACCTCAGGAATTTGCATATCAGAAAGCTCATAATTTGCAATAATCTCCTCACAGTTCTCACATTTCTTCAATTTCTCAACAAATTCAATAAAACGATTTCTTTCCTTCACAAAATCTTCCCTTTGATCTTTAATCTTCTTGTTAAGAACTGCAAGGTCGTTGATGTCCTTTTGCACTTCAAGCTGGTTTTCTTTTAACTTTTGATTGTTGCCCACAATCTCGTTTTTCTCTTTATCAATTCTCTGTCTTTCAGATTTCAACTCTTCAAAATCTTTTCTTACAACTTCCTTTAAGTAATTAATATTATCTAACTCTTTCTCTCGTAACTCCTCAAATGCTTTCTCTTTTTCCTGTATATTTCTCTCCATTTCCATTCGTTTATTTTGTAAATTTACCTCAAAATCTCTTTTTCTTTTCTCAAAATCATGAAGAAATTGTCTCTGCTCGTTTTCATATTTTTCAACTAAAAGTGCTTCTTCATGCTTCATTGTAGACTCAAATGTTTCTTTCTCCAGCTTAACAACTTCCATTTGCTGTTTTATATAATCTTTGTGGAAAGTTTCTCCTTTTCCAACTTCTCTTCTTCAGATTTCAGTTTTCTTTCAAAATTTCTTTTTGTTCATTAAATTCCATTATTTCTTTTCTTATAACTGTTTTTTTCTCATCCAATGACTCCCATTCCTGCTCAAATTTCAATCTATCTTTCTTTAAATCATCAATTTCCTTCATAACCAACTCTTTCTGAAGCCTGCATTTTTCTAGCTCTTCTTTTAGCTCTAACTGTAAACACGAAAAATTTGTTCTTTCATCTTCCGTAATTCTAAGTTTTTCAATCTCTTCTTGAACGTGTAGCTCCTGTTGAGTAATCTCATCCTTAATTTTTTCTGTAGCAACTTTCAGATCTTCCAAGCTTTCTTTCTCAGCAACTAATTGTTTCTTGTCAATGTCCAATTTTTTTGCTTCTGCTTTAATAGATTTCTCCTTCTTTCAGTGATTTTGACTTTAAGTCAATCTCCTCTCTTCTCATTTAATCTTGCTGATTTCTTTTCAAGAGATAGCTCTAGCTTTCTTAGTTTTTCCTCCTTATGATTTAATTCACCTGTTTTCTGCTCAACAGCTTCTATTTTGCTTCTCATATCAGCCTCAATTGATTTCCTCTTTTCATCCATTTCTAAATCAAATTTCCGCCTTTCAGAATCAAGAGCATCTTTATGGGTATCTAGAAGCTTTTGGATCCCCACCTGCAGCAAATCAAACATGATTACAGGTGCAATTTCAAACCACTTAACTTACATATGGGTCAATTCAGGTGATATTTTGTCTCAAACAAGTCATAATATAAAAATAGCTAGAATGGCAATGTGTTAATGGGTTAATAATCGCCTAATCTTGAATAAAAAAATATCCCATTTTGGCATGACACCCAACTCGCTTATAGTGATCAGTTGACAGAGTGACATATTCCACATATAACTCACCCTTTCTTTTGCTGTCAGTTTCTCTGTCATATCAAGCAGTTCCTTTTCCTTAATCTCAAGATTCTTCTTAATTAACTCAGCTTGCTGCAACAAATAAAGAATAAAATAGTACAATGAGATCATTGACTAGTGATTAATCAAGTCAACAGAAGGTCAAAAACATACTTCCTCTTTTGCAACTAAGTTCAACAGTCTTTTGTTTACATCATCTTCTTTCTTCTTTGACTCCAAAATGCTGGAGGCAATCTTATTATGTGCAACCTCAAGTTCCTTTTCTTTGAGTTTAATGGTCTTCTCGAGTTCGTGACTTTTTCCTCCCTCGAATTGATAATTCTCCTACCTTCACATAACCTTTCTTCTCCCTCTTGCAATTTCCTTTCCCATTCCCGTATATCCTCTTTCTGTTTGGAATGTGTACTTTCCCATGCTTCTCGCCTATTAAAAAATATGATTATATCAAACAGATCAAAGAAATTGTAACAAAATAGGTTAATAGGGTTTGGATGTGCTTCTGCTGTTTGAAGTTGCAATAATCAAATACTTTGATGTTTGTGTTTGGCAAATTTAAAATATATTGACAAAAAAAAAAAGAAAAATCTGGGAAATGGTTATAATGAAAACAGCAAGTCTTTCAAATTAATAAAAAAAAAACAACTTTATTTTATCCTTTTATAATTACTTCTGTTGCATAACCAATATAATCAAGTTTCAATGTTTAGATACATTCTGCTTCTAATAATCTGATGTTCTGATTATTGTGTATTCAATTGCAATAATCACAGAATTAGATAATCAGTTCCAAAACACAAATCAGAACATGCCATAAATATAAGCATTCAAATTATTATACAAAATTTAGCATAACATACTCTGCAATAAACGATTTGCGTTCACTCTGCAACACACTTTCATGGGCCTCTAGCTCTTGCAATCTTCTGTCTAAATCCAAACTTTTTCTGCCCACCTCTGCAAGCTTTGCATCAGCTTGCTGCATTTTTTCTTCCACCTGTCTAGCTTTATCCCCAATTCCAGCTACTAAATTGTTTGCATCTGCCAAACTAGTCTGAGATTCAAGTTTAATCTGTTTATTCTCTTCAGCAATTTCACGCAACGCCTTCTCAAGCTGCAATTAAAAGCACTAATGTTCATAAAACAGTTTAATTAACTATAGAAAGCAACACTATAAAGAGAGAAATCTTCTTACATCAACCCGACATCGTTTTTCAAATTCTAAAGCTTTCCGCAAATCATCACAGCGTTTTTCAACTTCAGATAAAGCCATGTAATGGGCAGCCTCCTCACGTTTAACAACTTCTTGTGTTTCTGCAAGTGCTTCTTTAAGTTCCTCAGTGTTTGCCATTAGCTCCTTGTTTTCGATCAGCAGGAGTCCCATATTATACTGATAATCAAATAACTGGGAAAAGAAGAAAAAAATTCAACTTAAAATGCCATTTGAATATCTGCAGCACAAAACTTAAGTGTTCGTAATCTTCAATAATATGTGAAAGAACCTCGGAATTGTAAATCGTAACTGTTTCAAACGTTAGGTAATGGAAGGAATGCTTGTCAAAAAGAACAAATTGCACATAGATTAGTTATGGGAGGAATTGGTATCAACTGGAAATGGAAGTGTGGTTGTTCTTCTCAATGACAAGTTTACAACAATTATACAAAAACATTTTCACTAAAGCACTTACTCAAGAAACGCATCAAGACTTTCAACTAACATATATATGTAAAATCAACATGTAATAAGAATTCACATATGCCTCAATTTTCACAGTGAGCACAGAAATAGAAGTTCTGAGTTCTAACAACTAAAACCATATAATGTGTATGGATTAAAACTCTACGAATTTCTCATTTATCTTTTAATTGAACCACTGAACATACGCTGCTAAGCAAGCTAACATCCTACATAGAATATAACAATTTCTATCCCGGTTAAATATGCACATATTTACTGAAGTTATATCATAGTAACTAACTTTTAAAATTGTTGTTGATTCTGAAACTGTTCATCAAAAATTCAGAATCACATTACCATACTCTATAGTGTAATGTGTATACTAACCATACAAAAAAAGAATCCACCTTACAGCAGGAATTATCTAAAGACCCTTATTTTTTATTTCAAAACCAATTCATGATGCAACGTAAGTAGTGCTTTGCATGTGATTGAAAGACAGTTACTAACCACCCACTTTCACTCTCGCACTACTTTGATTACCTCCTATGCACCATCTAGGAGAGCATTCAGTTCTCAACATATTATTGGTTCTTATGTGTAACTTTTTATCACAGGAGTTCAAGATTTAGCAGTTTTAAAACTGACATTTCTATGATTATAGTTACTTTACACCAATACATAAACAATAACAAAAGTAATCAATTCAAGGGTCTCAAACACACACACAATCTACACAATAACATCAACCAAAAGTACCTCTTTTTCAAGCCTTTCAGCTTTCTCAGCCAATGCCTCACGATCTTTCTTCTCCATAACAGCCTCATCCAACAGCCCTGCTTCCTTAAACCGCCTCCAATCGTCTAACCCCTCACCGTCCGCCGCCGCACCGCCACCGTTCTCATCCAACAACCCTAGCGGCGGCGGCGGCGGAGGCGGTGGCGGACCGTCGATGAACGCCACCGCCTTACCCTTCCCTGACACGTGTCTAATAGGGTTTCCAAACGTTTTCCCATCGGCCCGTGGTGTTGTTGTTATTGATAATGGAGAACGTGTTGTTAGTCTCTGTTGTGTGGTGTACATTGGTGCGAAGAGCGATTGCAGTAAGAAGAAAGATTGAAGGCGTTTGTGGGAAATTGGAACCCTGAACGTAAAGGTTTGAAACCCTACGATTTGGGGATTTGGGTTTTGGGATTTGAATTTGTAATTGAATGATGCAAGATGAAAGATTGAGTTGAGGGTTGAAGGAAGTCGAGAAGAAAAATTTGAAGGTTCTTGAAAGATGGGGATTTGAGGGTGCAAAGTGAAATGGTGAATGATACAGAGGTCGTTGGCCCTATGAGTTCGAAGTGAAATCAAGTTTGGTGCTTTTGATTCAAGATTCAAGATTTCTAGGCTTCAAGAGAAAAACGTTTGTGCGTACGAACTACCAAGGGTCGAGTGAGGCCGTGAGGGTACCAAGTGTTTAGTTCGTTATCATGTTTCGTCAAGTGGTTGACGTGCGATATTCTAAAATTTCATTAAAATAGAATAAGTTGTAATTTAATTCTTACATGTAATGAAATTAGTGGATTTTATCTTGAGCAAAAAGTAATAGGTTTTTTCATCTAAGATTTGTTTTTTTTTTTAATTGATGCGGAGTTAACCCACTTGGTTTTGTCTTTTAAAATGAAGGTTATGGGTTCAAATCTAGACATGTGAGTGGTATCAAAAATCATAGCCACTAAGCCACCGATGTTGTCTTCTTCCACCGTGTGTGTCCGTTTACGCTATGCCATCTTGCATTAGTTAGCGTGATGATCACCCTTGTTAAAACTGTAATATATTCCTTTGAATGGTTGAAGCTTATTTTAACAACCCCTTATTTGATACAAGATGCATAACATTTGCTTTCCATTTCCCTTTATTCATGTGCTGCCATGTTGCTCCTGGATGACAGGCCATACTCAACCACATTTGCTCTTACCAAAGGATGCAAAAAACTACCCTCCTGAGTTATTGTGTTTTCATCTTGATACGAAGACGAACCAAAATTATCCACCAACCATCTTCTTTTGGCTTGTGTGTTTAGGTAGTTTTTGAATTCTACACAATTAGTATGTGACTCTTAACCAATGATTTCATTTGAAAAGTGTAATTAAGAGTCACTCTCATCAGACTGTATGTTATGAAGTGCAACATGTAAACCAACCCACGGTGGTAATATAGGTGTAGGCAGAGTGTTCCTTCAAAGCATCGTATTTTGTTCACCGCTCACATCACACATGTGCAAGTGAGTGTGTTAGGGTATTTCACACTCTTTAAGTCCTATTTGTTTCTTACTTCTAATAAACAATATCTAAGAAAGACACAAGCTAAATACTATTGTAAGTGTCCACATTTCTCCTATGTGGGACAAAAATTATCAATTACAACTTTTTTTTTAAATAAATAACTTTAAACATTGATATCTTATTTGCTTTAGCTTTGTTTTGAACATGGTTTGAATCTTATGAAGTCTGATTAATAAAAACGCAAAACTAGAAAATAATATATTTTAATGTAATAACAGATAATTATGTGTTTCATGTTAGTAAAAAACACAATTTTCCACTAACAAAAGACCATACATCTTTGTTATTTTTTCAAACACATGGGCCCAACTTTCTTCTTGTTGAGCATCGAGGAAGGACGAACCAAGTCATCAATATCCTTGAGCACCCCAAGTAACCCTTCGTTCTTTGTTTACACATCACCTCACTCGTCACTTCATCTTGAATCCGATCAAGATGCTATCACCGACCTTACTTTCTTTTCTTGTTTGGTAAAGAACTCTTATTTTTTTGTCATTAGTTAAATTCTTAATATATAATGTCTTAAGCATCAAAAAGTCCTTTTTATACCTCTTTATAACTTATTTTATGAAATAATAAATAAATAAATGAGTGATACCTGTATAAAATTTTAGTATAACGAAACATCCTCTAATACAAATTTAGTGTATGTGTTCCCCTTTGAGTTATACCAAGTTACGAATCATACGAGCATATGGGAATGATCATAAAGATGTGTAATTATGTTGGCAAGAAAAAAGTTCCAAATATGATTAAAAGAAAATCACGATCTTCGCCCATGCGTTTGAAAAAATCATGCTTTAACGTTTAACAGAATGTATTGTTATCTTTTATTATAGACTATTAAAGGAAAGCACACCACACAAACATGAATAACGAGTAAACATCTTTTTTATTAACTTAACATGAAAAACGAGGACAGATATGGTTGTTTGGTCTCAAATTACTAGGTTTCCATGTACAACGATTGAACTTGAAGATGCAAATCATAAAAGACATTAGAGCATCCACAATGTTCAATCCACAAGCGTCAATCATATCATCTCATCGTTGTCCATTGATCACAACACGCCTCCCTCCCTCCTTTCCTTTTCACAGAAGTTGTATGTGGGCGGTCCTAACAAGCAAAAACTTCTACCTCTTCACATTCATAGTATCTCTCTACTATGCGTTTACATACTGAACTACTATCAGCCACATATCTCTACCTGGAAATGATATATGATGAATGTGATTGAAAACTAAAGAATATCTAAAAAGTTTAGATATTATTCAAGTTGATTCTAGTTCGAGACGTAACATTCGACATAATACTAGTTTATGCATAAACCTAATACAACAAATGATTTATAAAATATAGTATCTTTTATCAGATGAAAAAACATACTGATACAATAATTATATTAAGTGATTGTTATTGTTCTTTACTTAATTTCATGAAAAAAATACCTCTATGACACAATCTATACGCATTATTATTGTAATTCGTCCTAAATATTTATATATCTTCTAAACTAGAAAGTAACCATTATTATTTTATCCTTAACTCAAATATCATTAGTAAGAATAACATATTATAACTAAAATTATATACAATGTATATCTATCTATACATCTTAAATCATACACATATTTTTTTATGTATAGACAATAATTTCCATGGGGCATGATTTTCTGTCTGTTTTTTTAACAAAAGTATGAATCTTTCTATCTTTGTGGCACTAGTTTATTACCGAAAGCATATGTGATAAAGAACCCTAATCATTATCTCCTTCACACAAACTACTTCAACAAGTCAACAACACACCCATCTCCATCTTCTTCACTACTGCAGGTGTGTAGTAGCGGAATATGGCCGCTGAAACTTCAAGATCTTCAACATCATCGGCCGATTCGTACATTGGAAGCTTGATTAGTTTGACATCCAAAAGCGAGATACGATATGAGGGCATTTTGTATAACATCAATACTGAAGAATCGTCGATTGGGTTGCGTAACGGTAGCCGATTTCTTGCGATCTTGTTTTTTGGATTGGGTTTTGTTGTCCCGATTTGGGTCTTTTGGTTGTTGTTTGGGTTAGGGTTACAAGAATTGCAAATAAATTAGGTAATTTGGTTTCATGATCGTATACCGTGTGGTTTGGTTAGAACTGAAAACATTTGGGGCGTTTTGTTGATATCTTATTGATTTTGGTTTGAAAAGAACAATGATTTCACTGTGTAGATTAATTGTCTGTATCAGATCTCCGGGTGTGTTCATATGTGTCTGTATTAGGTACCCATTTGGTTGATTTCGTTGAACTAATAGGGAAATTCTCTTTTTTGGGATTTATAGTCAGAAAGTCTCTAATCTTAAACTCTTAAGTTAAATTGATATTGATGTGGGAAGGATGTATTTGGTTTAGATTTGATGCATCTGATATGTGTGATGTGTAGGTATCTATGATGAAGGTTATGCTGACTATTCTTTGCTTGAAGGCTGTCATTGGTGATTTGTTGCATAACATAATGGCTAGTATGTTGAAGTAAAGTAGTGATTTTTGATGGTGCTGTGTGTGTAGAATCCTATAGCTTTTATGTTCTTGTTATATGAGGTGTTGGCATGGTATGACCTAAAGGCGATCTGTGGAATTCTGTAAAACTCAAGGGACAACAAGAATTTGGTTTCTTTTGAGAATAGTAACCAATTAACCATAGATAAGTTATGAAGCAAATTGATGAACCATTGGTTTATGATTTGAAGATGGTATGCATCATTGCATTGTCCACAAGCTAGATGTTAATGTTATAATTGACACTATAAACTTAATTGATACTTTAATAGTCATTCTCCATAAGCTAGTCCACTATAGTATTATATTAATGCTTGTATGACTATCTACAGTAAGATCATTTGGAAGCGAAGGGCGAAAAAAGGATGGCCCACAAATCATGCCTAGTGACAAGGTTTATGAATACATTTTATTTCGTGGAAGTGACATCAAGGTGCTATATTATTAATATTCTATCATTGTTCATTTTTATTTAGAATAATGACTCATGCTAACTTGCTTATGGATGCTATTTTGCTACTTTTGCAGGATCTTCAAGTGAAAACTTCCGCCCCTGCCACCTGTTCAACTACACAACTATACATAATGATCCTGCATATACAGGTTAGAAAAGTAAGCTTTCATACATTTGCAACAATATTATTATTAATGGTTTTTGAATATTTCATTTTATGTGCAGTCTCACTATCCTCGGCCAGCTCCACTATCATCGAACTTACCTGCTGCAACCATCAGTAACTCCATGCCTGGTCTTAGCACACATAACCCACAAGTGGGACCAAACGGCCCAAATTTTCAAGGCGGAATGCCTTTGTATCAACCAGATGGAACTATGGGGTCATGGGGCCCTTCACCACCTCCACCAAATGTCAATAGTAGCGGTCTTACAATGCCGCCAATGTATTGGCCAGGATTCTATGCCCCGCCAAATGGGCTTCCGCATCAGCAATCATTGTTTCGGCCAACAACTATGCAGTATCCTGGTTTCACTCCATCATTGCCAAATGGACCTCCTAACCTGTCTGATTATTCTACAAGCTCAGCTAACCTTACCACATCCTCATCGTTACTGGCGTCCGGCTTGCCTTCTGGTCTTCCTCCTGTACCACCTCTATTATCATCTACTGAACCTCTGCCTAGTTTTCTCCAAACTAAGGTCCCTAATTCATTGGGTTCCACTGCATTGCCACCTGCATCTTTGACGACTGCTGCTACTACTAGCCCTGATGTAAATGACACAATACCTCCTGTTTCTAACAAATCCAATGGGCTTCCTGGTGTATCACCCACACCACCATTGGTAACCCCAGGCCAGCTGTTGCAGTCTGGGGTTCAAGTGGTTCATAAGGATGTCGAACTGCTGCACCAGCACCAGCCCAAACCATCATCAGAACTGTCTGCCCAGCGCCAGCACCAGCACCAGCACCACCACCAACAACAACAACAACAACACCAACACCAGCACAAGCACCAAAACCAGCAGCATTATTTGAACATTCTGCACCAGTTTCAGATCCCACAGAAAGTCAGCCTCCAATATTACCATTACCAACTCAAAACGGTAATCCAACCAAGGTATGACATTTCACCCTTTTCTATGCAATCCAATGCTATATGCTGCATTCCGATGTTTTGTGGCCCTAAAGATTTGATCTTGAATGAAACATATGCCAATATGCATCTCTGACATGTTATTTTATTGTAATTATTATTATTGATGCTGGTTGTTAGACAAATGGAGGTCCTTACCAGAATCGCAACAGTTATAGAGGGCGTGAAAGAGGCAGAGGATCTGGGGTATATTTTTTTTTTGTTGCAACTTCTAGTTCATTTTTAGTGCAAATGTTATGTTCTTTAAACTGTCATAAGACCAATTATCTTGCACAAGGGTATATTTGTCAACTCAGTTTATGGGTTTATGACGATGCAGGGGTCACGACCAGTGATGAAATTCACAGAAGAATTTGACTTCACCGCAATGAATGAGAAATTTAACAAAGATGAAGTGTGGGGCACTTTAGGGAAAAGCAAAAATTCAAATTCAAAGGAAAGAGATGGTGATGCTAGTGAGGATGAATTTGAAGATGAATATGATGCTTCTGCTTTACCAAAAATTGATGTCAAGGTAAGGTTTTAACATGGTTTATAGGTTCTTGATCAATTTTTTAAACTAGAATAATTACATTGAAGAAATTCGCTTGATTTACAGCCTGTTTACAGCAAGGATGACTTCTTCGATACTTTATCATGCAACTCGAATGATAATCGATTAAATAACGGGAGGACAAGGTTCTCTGAGCAGATGAAACTAGATACAGAGGTAAAGCTCAAGTGATCATGAATGTTATAGACTTATAGCAATGGTTTAGTGTTTTCTGCTTTGTTTTGTTTTATTTTAATGTGATGGTCATTTTGTTATGTGCCTTTGGTGGTGCAGACATTTGGAGAATTCTCTAGATACCGAGGGGGCGGTTGGGGTGGACGTGGACCCTACCGTGGAGGTCGATCTCGAGGCGGTGGCTATCATGGTAGGGATACGGTATGTTAGCAGGGCCCGTGGTGGAAGAACCCGCCCGTATTATTAGGTTTTAATTGTGTGCCTGGAAAAGCATTTCACTAAACTGCTTTACCTGCAAATGATATATGAGACTTATCAATAACTATGCAGATACTCATCGTAATAAATAAAATTTAGCGATAATTAAATCTGTGATTTTCGCTTAATAGTACGTTATGGTATAGTTATGAATGATTGATTATTGCTCAAAGTTATGTTATGATTGATGTGATCAATGCTCGAAAGTAATTATGGTGTTGTGTGGGTTTGGCTTACTGTCAACAAAACATCAACATCTGATTACTCGATTTTGGTTCAAACCAAACAACATAAGGTAACGACTAGAACCCGTCAACCTCAATCGGGTTAGGTTTGGTCGATTTGGTTTGGGATTTGTTTTGTAATATTTGCCATCTTTTTTAATTCCGTCTGGCTTTTAATCTGTTTTCATATTTTTCAATTTGTTAAGAAAATTAACGGGTGTTTCTTTGGGTTGATGGGAAATTGATCTCTTTAACTCATCAGCTTAAAAACAGTCTAAAATTTGAAAAAATATAAACGCATACAAAATAGCATGGTGTTTAGATTTTAAAAGTTGATAGTCAATTCTATTTTAAATATTGAATTAACCGCATACAAAATAGCATGATGTTTAAGTTATTAAAATTAAGTGTCAATGTCAATTTTAAATATTGAATTTTTAAATGAGCATAAAATACGTAGTCATTTTAGTTTGTGACATACATACACATTTAAAAGATTAATTATGAAACATCTTGAATAGTTTAACAGTGAACTCATCATGTCAGCCTGAAATTAACTTGTTTTAAATGTGTTTTTGGGCCAGAAATACACATAAAGCTATCTAGTGTAAACCTAAACTCGTAAGCTTTGTTTAAAATTTGTTCGTGTCATAAATTCACACCCAACAGTATAATTGTATAGTTTTATTTATTTTTAATTAATAATATTTGCCGGGTACCGTTTCTTTACCCAAAAAGAATTCTATAGCATACGCGAGAATACGGCTCAATAATTTCCTAAGCCGATGATAGTTTTTTTCCCTTAGAAGTTGAAAGTCGTCTTGTTTTAATTTAAACGAACTATCTATTCAAACAATTTGAACCAACGTTGTCTTGCGTATAGAAGTAAACTCGTATAAATGAGAAGTTGTGCACAAGAAACATCAAAACTTTAAAGGGAAAATGGGTAAAGAGTAAAAACATCTACACTGATATATATTGCGTATAAACTATATTTCAATCTGTAAAACAATTCAATATACATAAATTGCAAGTATTTGTATAGAAACCAAATTAACTTTTGAGTGACAAAATGATAAAAAGAAGTTTTAAATTGTGGACACGCAAGGAAATAATGAAACTTATATTATCATATCCTTCACGTCTAGTTTAGACAATATCTCTAGAAAAGTCTTGCACGCCTTACTGTTTTACTTACATCCATTCATCAGCGAGTAACGAAAAATAATAGACACGAGTCTACATCATTTAGTTTATTATCGATTTAGACGGTGATGAAAATTTAAAAAGATACAAAACATTAGTTATTCATATCTTTCTTAATTGATATTAAGTTGGATATTTTAAACCCCCACAACTTTTTCTTTTATGTCAACTTTTCTTTATTCATTTTAATCGGTTCACTGGCCAGTTGAAACATAAAGAGTGGTTTAAGAATACAATCAAATCGTGTTATAAATTATATACAAACATATATACTTAACACGTACACATGTACATAAATACTTATATAATTAAAACATTAAGTCTAAAATACTAAATAAAAAAATTATAACATGATTTGATTGTTATTTCTTAAACATTAAGTCTAAAATACTAAATAAAAAAATTAAAGGAAAAATAGTAAAAAAGAGTTTAAAATCCAGTCAGACCATTTGTTCTGATTCACCAGGTTCACTGGTGCGACTGACACCAACTGGTGTAAATAAAAACAATTCAAAGAGATAAAACTCTCTATCCGACTATCTGGTTTGGTCTGGTCAGGTTATAAAAACATTATACAAAAGTGAATTAGGGGTATACTAGATCGAATAAAGTTTCTTTCAATCAAGTCACATATACACAATACACAAAATGAAACAAAACAAACTTAGTACTAAATTAATTAGTGTAATTAACCTAATTATACCGTACTTCTGATCGTCGGAAAAGTAAAATCCGGTGACGGAGCGATCCGAGGCGACCTCGGAGACCTCGGAGGAAACTCAGAAACTTGATGACCATCACAATCATAATATATCACCCCTGAAAACTCCGGTGGTTGACACTTTACACCCATCAATATCTCCTTTTGCCACAAACCACCCTCTCCAACTTCATCCACCACCCTATCACCACCATCACCTCTTTTATGGTGGTTGATGACTAACGAGCTAAAAGCCTTATTACTTATGGTGGTGATAAGTTTCTTTGGAGACCTTAACGGCGATCGCGGGGGCAACTTTTTTCATAATAATCATCATTCTCAACCATATCAAACGTCTTGTTGATGTTACACGTAGAATCTTTACTTTCTTTTTTCTTGAAGCTCGTCTTCCGTGGCTTGCGCATAGAGCGACGACAGCGGACGCCATCACGAATAGGCCGATACCTATCGGTATCGAGAAGATATGATCGCCGGCGAGATGATTGGTGGTGGCATGGATGAAGTTTAGACGAACCATGTTGGTTGATATTATTATTTGATGAAAAGAGGACAAATAATATGGATACAAGTCTTTGTTGTTGATGTGGTGTGTATATATAAGGAGTTGGTGGTTTATATGCATTTAATATTATGGGAAGGTAGAGGGAAAAAAGATTGATGTTCAACTTCTTGTAGTAGGATTAATTAATGTTTATAGATGATTATGAAATTATTTTATGTTGGTTTGGATTAAGTTAGTCAATAAAATAGTTGTGGTGATGCATTGTAACATAATTAACTTATAATTTAAATATGTGGGTAGTGGACTTAAATAAAATGCAGAGAAATATTAATATGAGTAACATTTTAAAACATATATTATAAAATAATAAGTATTTTGAAAATATATGTATCTCAAAATATTATGAGCAACATGATTTAACAAAAGAATGAAACTGATATGAAAAAGAAAATCATTTGGGTTGAGATCTTGTCGGTTTTTGGAGGACGAAACCATTAGGAGTTTACTTCTAAGTTTTTATGACTTCAAGTCCTGAGATGGTATTGGGTAACCTTCAACCCGATTACTTTCAAGTGATGCATGATATTAAATTCGTTAACCTAAATTGAAATTAAATATTTTAATAATATATTGAATAATGTTTTAGAAATATAATAATTATCCAAATATACATTTTTAGTTTTCTTAATATAAATTAGATGCTTAAACTATTAAAAAGTTGAAATTGATAAGCTTGCACTTAACTTTTAAATATTATAACCAATCTTTCTCTACTAGAACAATGAGATTAATGTAATGTTTATAAGTTATTTAAAACAAAGTTGCATTTTATAAAGAAATATAGCATTTGCTAACAAAAAGATTACATTACAAATATGTGCTTTACAAACACATACGAAACTATTTTGATATTCCTGCCCGGATCCATCCATACTAATATTTCGTTATATATTTTACAAACATATACGAAACTGGGAATATTAACCTTGAAACCATAATGCATATTTTGCATTTTGCAACATAAACATTAAAAAAAAAAGTTGTTTTTCTTAATTAGAACAAATAAGAAACCTATTAATGAAGAGAATACATCATTAACCCCACAAAAGCCTATGAGAAAAGTTCAAGTCAACCCTTTATTGCTGTAATTTGTTGACTTTTGCTCTACAATTTCTTTAGTTTGACCGAGTCTTCTGAAGTAGGACACAAAACAAACCTTGGGCGTACGTTGATCAAAAGTCAAACCTTGTTGAAGTCGACCTCACTCTTGACCGATTCCACAACCTCCTCTAGTCTTTTTATTAATATTTTATAACTATTATGAATTGATATCTTTATAACTCCATATAATGAAATTATGACTTTAAGAGAGATTATTATCTTTCATACAAAGGTTTACGATGGTGAAAATCCATCTAACTTGCTTTAACTTCACTTAGACTTCATAAACTTGCACTTCTTAACTTGTTGTTTGAACAACGTTTGAAACAAAACAAGATCGGCATAAAGTTTGTTCAAGCTCGATTCTCCAAACATCGTTGACAAAAAAGAAACAATTGAATACTCTTTATATAGATTATTTTAAATAAAGATTTGAACGATGAACTCAAAAACACTGCATTAAACAGATTGTTACATCTAATATTAATATTGAAGTACTTTAAATTGCTAAATCTATACGTATATTTATAAGCAATATCCTACATTTAATCACACCTTAAAAAGCTTGTTAATTAGTGGTACGTACTTAATCTTTTATTATCTGTTTTATTCGTACAATCATGCTAGTCCGTGAAGAAAGAAGCTAGAAAAAAGTTAATCTTGAAGTTTTATCAAAACCAGGACATGGGTTGGCATTTTGAACTTATAAAATATATTTTTATTCTAGTATTATGTTGGTTGATGGGTATTTAGATTTTCCATTTAATTAAATGGTAAATTAAACACTGAATCTATACAGCTGTTTAATTAAACCCGTCATTCATAACATTAATATATAATTGTATTCTTGTTGTGTCTAATAATGTGAAAGGTTGAATTTAGAGTTTAGAAGATTACGCAAATTAAAATTTAACCAATGTAAATGTGGTGATTTACTCCATCTGTTAACTTTTTTAAATGTCAAAATGTAAGTTAATTTCTTTACATTGTATAGAGTTAGAAACATTGGTTACAACACAAATTTTCTTGCAAGTTCATAACCATAGTACACACTATAGCTAGGTGTGTAAAAATGCTAAGAGTCACTCATCATTAGACCAAACTTAATGAGGCATTAAGGAGGCACTAAAGGGACATTATAGCATCTTAAAATGTTCTTACACAGCTCCTGCGGGTATTATAGGGGCGTTATAGGTGGGGGCGTTTCCACAATGATACCATAACTTCTCATAATTAGGTAATGATTAAAAAACATATAGGTGATGCTGAGTGATGATGATTTGGTATAAGATGCCACTTAAAAGATATTAACCATACATATGGCTTTAGTTGATTTATTATAAGACAATCTATAAATCAAGATATCTTCTATCTTCTATATATAATAAAAGAGTAATTTTTGAAGCACGTGTTACGTTTATATGTTTTCTTAAAATTCCCTCCCCCCCCCCCCCCCACCCCCCCCCCCCCCCCCCCCTCTCTCTTATTAATACTTATACTTAGTAATTGTTTTTCTCATTTTACTTTGTAATCATATCATAATTTTCGTATTTTCTTCAACAACTAATCATCTTCTTATTCCAAGAAATTTTTTTGTTCAAATTTTAATTCTTTAATTTCATTTAGTGTATGATTGTTTATATGCAAAGTTCTATATGTTATTTTCTTTGTAAAACGTACTTGAAAAATATGTGATCACTTAAAATAAAACATTAAAAAAAATTTATTCAACCCGTATAACATACATGTTAGTATATAGTTTGATTTATATAAATATAATAATGCATGTAGTTTACGTACTTTTATTTATAACAACTTGCAGTTGATCGCATCAATCAAATATTTTTATGTTTAAATTATCATTTTAAAAATAAGATATGCGTAGTCATTCATGTATTTAAAAAATAATTACAACAATTAAAATAACTTTAAGATCACCGAAGTATTAATTTAGTATAATTTATTCTAATCCCGTCATACATGTCACTAGAAAATAAAAAACGTCTCTAAACTTAAAGTCTTGTTATAAAATGACGATATCATTAATCTACGTAAGCATGTCTTGACAATCTATCTAGAGTTAATTTTTGGTAGACTCAGTAACATTTGTATTTTTGTATTAACTTTAAATCTGATAAAATCTTTTAATTTACAATCATTGTGTTATTTTATGGAATATAAAAAATAAATGAATACAAGTCGATGCTCGATCAACTTTTAAAACGGTTAAATATTATATCTTTTTTAACAACAAACTCACACACCTATCAAAACCTCTCCTATAATCTAAACCATTTGTCTAAAATAAAACTTTAACTCTCAACCACTTAATAGTGACATCACACTAACACCTTGATTTATCAGGTAACATTCTCTTAGATAACCGTACACGAAAAACTTTTAGATCTCCAATATAATATATATTGTATTGTAACGAAGTCATAAATCATAAATCTTCATTTCTTCCTTTTCTTAAAAATATTAATCGCTAAAGTTAGTAAGGTCCATTGGGCTCTAACAGATAGATCTAAATATCTAATAAAAGAAGCCCAACAAGTGGTAACGGTAGCACTAGACTAGCACCAATCCAAGGAGTTAACTACGTCAGATATTAATAGAAAATTATAAAAAAACTTTTTTGTTTAAGAAATGAAATTATTTACTTTAAATACAAAAATAGTAGAAATTAAGTAAAAAGATATCACATTTATCAAACATATGTAATAACATAGTTAATAAGTTATAATTGTACCAGGGACGACCTCTCATTTAATATTCATTCATCTGATTGATATGTTATGGTTTTTTTTAATATCTAAATCAAATCATACAATTTCTTTACTGGCGACCATAATGATGTTTTTATCTGATTTGTTAGGAATGTGCTATTCGCTAGTCATACATTATGCGGAGATAAACATGATATCTTCAACGTCTCGCTAGTTGCCTTATAAGGTTTTTTTTCCCAATATACCGCGAGTGGTTTGAAAGTTTTTTGTGATGATAACTTCATTTGGATTTGGAAACGGGAAAGAAGTTTTTTTTTTTTTCCAATATACCGTGAGGTTTTGAAAGTTTTTTTGTGATGATAACTTCATTTGGATTTGAAAAAAGGGAAAGTGTTATATAGTATTGAGCACGGCTCGTTTATATTATTAAACTTTATTTTTTTATTCACTTTAGATTTATCTATAATTATTTTGTTATTTAACTTAATAAATATTATTTAATTATTTATCACAACTTTATATATAATGTAACTATTATATGAATATATATTATCATATAGACAAAAAATATATAAATAAGAAGCTTATCTGAAGCTCAGGCTCAAACTCGTTTAGTAAATGAGCCATAATATGAGATCAAGTTCGGCCTCGAGCTCGAGCTCGTTTAAGCTCAACTCGATTCAAGCTTTTTTCGAGCTGTTCCTGAATAGCTTGTGAACCGGTTTGACTCGTTTACACCCTTAGTATTATGCTTTCGGGTAATGAGCTTCTGTATGTGGAAAGATCATAGCGAAAAAGTCGAGACCTAACAAAAAGAATGTACTGGATTTTTAGCACGTACAACAACCATGAAACCAAAGACCAAAGCAAGGCTCAACAAAACATAAAGTATCATAATAGTCGTCCTTCCCTGTTCTAGTGCTTGCTTCCTAATCTTTAGTACTGAAATAAAAGCTTGAATTCATAGTCGAAAATAATAAATCAAAATAGATTAAAAGTTAAGAATCGATAGTTATTAAAAAGGTCTAACACAATATAACAATATTCAAGATAAAATTGAACATAAGTATCAAAAGAAGAAATAAAATTCATTATTTATAACATACATATGAATCAATTGAATCCAAGATTGCAAATCAAACAACAACAAGCCATCATGTAACCAACAAATCTCCCTCAAGCTATACATACAATTAAGAAACTATAATAAAGATATACAAAACTCTAATCACAATCAATACATATCACACCATCTCTGCGATTTTAGATTTCGAACACGCCGAAGGCGATGAAGAAGCATCTTTATCATTAGGATATGCATCAGGGGGTGCAACCGGAGCCCCAAAGGCTTGAGCATGAGTTCTGATATCCTGTCTTCCTCGCGCTCTTCCGATCAAATAACACCCGATACCGAGCATCACGGAGAACAATATCAGCGGAGCGATATCACGATCATCATCGCCATCTTCGGGATCTTGCTTATGATTCAGATTATGGAATTTTAGTTGTAGATCAAATGGTAGATTGATGATTGATCATGTGAAACAACTTAAATAAGTGTTGTTTTTAAAAGGGGTGCACAACGGGTGGATATTTATTTTCGGTTTTAGTCCTTGTGGTTTCAGGTGTTTTTACTTTGATTCTGTAGGTTTGGTTTTTGAACAACGTCTCACTATTATTTAGAAGAATGATTCGAGTTTGAATGAGTTTTGTATCGTGTGGTAAAATGTTATTGCAATATATTTTTTTTATCAAAGCTAGTTATTTATATCTTATAATTTACACACTTCTTGTAGAAAAAAGTTATAATATTTTTTCTAAAGTTGTCGAGGAAGTGTGTTTTAAGAATTATTTTTATAATTCTTTTTTTCTTATATTTAATTAGCGTATGACTGATATGATTTTTTAAGACAAAAAAAAGTTTTATCAAGTGCGAGATTGTAAGTGTTACATACTTACATGCACATTATTGAAACATTAGAAATACGATAATTAAGACATTTAATCTTAATTTTGTAAATTTCTCATGTTTTTAATCTAGAGAGAATATGATGATATCACGTCCGTCATCTCCGTCACATCCTGCATTTTCTATTTGAAAACCCACCCGTGTGATTGATATGATTTGTCTTGTATTTTAATAAGCATCAATATTTTTTGGTGGTTGTTTTATTAAAGGTTGCCATAACATCGTTGTTGGCATAATAAATTGGTTTATAATTCTAGGGGTACAAATGAAAATATTGGTACTCTGAGTAAGGGGGTCCCACTGGTAATAACGTTATAGGCCATTAACGTTGTATTTTCCAACGGATACTTCACACGCACACTGGATGTCGGGGGCTTGTCTGCACTTGGAATTTGGCTAAAGAATTTAGTAATTTATGCAAAAATATTATAAGTATTTAATTGAAAAATAAAACAATGAAAACTAAAAATCCGTAACCAAATATATTTTAATAGAAATAATTAATTTGATATGCTATATAAAAAAGTAATCAACTTCAAAATCAAGGTTATTTGAGTACATAAGCCTAAGAATTGGAGGTGTTGATCAATCGGTGCCGGTTGGTGGGTTGACTAGTTGAATAGGTAAATCAGGTTAAGACCAATATATTTATTCGTGTCGAATGAACATCCTTCATGTTCAGTTCTGGTTGATCCTTTTGATGTCTATTTGAAATATGTGCAATACCTACAACTTAATTGATGTCATTTTAATTTTGTTTTTCTGTCTCTTATAACCTATTAAAAAGTTGTTTTACATACTTAGCTCTATGTCAGATAAATCAAATAAAGATTTAGGAACCGATAAATAGACTTAATGAAACCCTCTATAAATCTATATATAATTTCCCAAAATTTAAACATCAAACTTTAAATTCTAACTTTATTTAAATAACACCCTAGATCTAAAAGTGCTCGCGTGTAAGTTATTTAATAAATATATGTTATATTACCAAACCTAAAATCCGATTATTTTCGTTTTATTATTAAATCAATGATCAATCTTCACCCCACTGAAAAGGTCAAGCCCAGATCTCCGGCCCAAGAAATTTAATACGGATTGGGCCGGGTTTTGTGGGCCAATGTAATAATCTTGGACTCTTGGTCCTCTTGTAGAGTTGGAGGCTTGTTACAATGTTACTTACCTCATCATATTGCAACCGAAGTAAAGTAAAACATTATCCTATATGTTAGAATTGCCCTAGCATTTTCATCAATAATACTTTGCTCGTTTATGGTAAATTATGAAATTATATCATCTTCTCGTATATTTGAATTCATTTATGACCAAACAAGGCCACCAAGGTAGGCTCAATCTATTTCAAGTCTTAAATTAAAATTTTAATTTCTGCCTTTTCCATAACAGATTTAACGGAAACCAATTTATGTGATGTTGATTAAGACGATGATGAACCTATTAAATTTTGATATACCTAAACTTTTTTGTTACTTGGGTTTCATCATAAAAAATAATTGAACCGAAGTAGAGTCATTTATATACTACTAAATTAAAATGGATTAGGTATAATTCTTCATACTAAATCAAATCAAACAACCAAAGGCTCTTTATCCTAATGATATCCGGGCGAACGTTCTTCCCATTAGATTGGCTTTTCGAGACCCACAATAGTGTAGTATTAACTGTTAAGAGTTAGAGTAAATTGCTGTAAAAAGAAAAAAAGAGAGAGAGAAAACATGAAATGATAGATTAAACGAGAGTAATTCATGGATAGTCCCTAGAGCTTGCACAGATTGCAACTTTAGTCCTACTTTCAAAAAATTACAGTTGTGGGCCTGAACTTTGATGGTCTGCACTCCAGTAGTCCCTAACACTAACAAAAGTTAACTTGGTCAGTTAAGTCCATGTAAAATGACCAAAGTACCCTTACCTTTAACATAAAAACAATTACCCCACCCTCCAGCCACCCCCTTGTACTCTTACTTTCGGCCATCTCTTCGGCCACTATTCCACTTGTCATCGAAGATGATCCTGTGGTTCGGGGACGCCGCCCAGGCTGTCGTCCAGTGCTTCTTCTGCGGTCCGGCGCCGGGCTGCAATCAAGCTCGATTGCATGTCCCCGGAGGGCCGTACAACAGTATCCCCTCTTCCAAGCTTTCCCACCTCCGATAATACTCTCTCCTCTGCAAAAACATATCCAGATCCTTCATCACCTCTCCTTCGCACCGAATCCATCGCCACCATCGCAAACGTCGGGATGGTCTAGATTCACCGACATCCACGTCGTAGGGTACCTCGAATAGATCATCCGCGATCGACTGTAACAGCTTCACCATTTCTGATTTGATTCTTTTTTTCGACTCGTTGACGATGAACGGTAGGTACGAATTCAACGCTAGATCCTTGTGGTGGTGGCGGTGGTTGAGGTAGAGGCGACGGTGGTAGGTGTTGATGTGGAGAAGAAGATAAAAGAAAGGTATTTTGGTCTTTTTAAAAAACTAACAGAAAAACTTAACATTTGTTAGTGTCCGGGACGTCAGCGTGCACTCCTTGCATAGTATAGGCCCGCATATGTAATTTTTTAAACGCTAGTGCGAACCGGATGGTCTCTAGCTTACACCGACATCCACGTCGTAGGGTACCTCGAATAGATCATCCGTCGATCGACTGTAAACAGCTTCACCATTTTCTCGATTTGATTCCTTTTTTTTCGACTCGTTGACGATGAACGGTAGGTACGAATTCAACGCTAGATCCTTGTGGTGGTGGCGGTGGGTTGAGGGTAGAGGCGACGGTGGTAGGTGTTGATGTGGAGAAGAAGATAAAAAGAAAGGGTATTTTGGTCTTTTAAAAAACTAACAGAAAAACTTAACATTGTTAGTGTCCGGGACCGTCAGCGTGCACTCCTTGCATAGTATAGGCCCGCATATGTAATTTTTTAAAAATAGGAACTAAAGCTATAATACGTGCGAACCCCAGGGACTGTCCGTGTAATTTACTCTTTAAGCGATTACAAAGTTGAAAAGTCTATGTCACGTGCACTGCACACTAAAGGAGCTTTTACACTAGCCAACCTTCTTAATAATTAATATACCATCATTATGGTTCTATAGCAAGTTAGCAACGTTTGACCATTTTGTCGTGCCGTCGCAGCTACTCATGTTCATTTTATATATTAAGTCATAATAATCATAATTTAATATAATCATGAAATATATATTTCCACACACACATATATATATGTGTGTGTGTCTTAAAAATCTAGAGTAAATCAATACATTTCATACACAAATACAAAATTAACACACTAATGAACACAAGAAAGCAATCATGCACACGTATACATATAAAGGGAGCTACACAACTACACGAGCCACCTTTTCTAGTGGTGCAACGGGTTAGGACCCGTTGGCACGAGTCGCTTTTCAACGTCATAACGTGGATCGATACGGCTTCCATGTTGCTTGGGTATGTTGTTATGGTTATGGTGTATTAAAAACGGGGTGAAGTCGAAGTTAGAGGCTAGGGTTTTGCGGTTCGTTAAAGGGCGGTGATCGCGTAGAGATGAGGCGGCGGCGATGGTGGCAGATTTGGACTTGATATGGAAGATGATGAGGAGGATGAGAGAGAGCCAGAAAATGAGGTGGAGGAGGAGAGATATCTTCATAGCCATGGTGGTGGCGGTGGCGGTGGCGGTGTCGGTGGTGATGGTGATGATGAAAAGAAAACATGGAGAAAAGAAAGAAACAAAGAGGATGAATTATAGGGATGGTTTAGTTGTTTGAGAGTTTTTGAAGGGTGACAGCTTATATTTTCTGGATCATATACATATACATGAGATAAAGAAAAATAATGTTCACTCTTCACTCTTCTTTTTGTTTTATTAATTTTTATGTATAAGTATGTGTATTGTCTTATACTATTGAGTTTTTGTGCACCCTAAGAAAGTTTGGATGTCTTACAACATGGTATATGACAACCTCGTAAAGTATGTGGTAAAACATGTTTGAAGATTCGGGTATTAGCTGTGGCGGAACCAAAAAGACCGCTGATATCTAGTCAACTGAAGTCGTTTGATATCTTCTATTTATGATTTTCTTTAGAAAAACACGAGTTTAATTTTTCATGGGTAGTCGTAGAAAAGAGAACTTATGATATTGACTAAAGTTTTTATGGGGACTTAACTATGTACGATATATACTTAAGAAATCACGACTTATAATTATATCTTTAGTTGGTATTTACATAAAAAAAAAGGTGGAATTTATGGAAGGGATGTTTATTTAATTTGGTGACAAAGTTGTGCGATTATAATTTATTGTAGAGTAAGGAGGAATAAATGATTAATCATTATTCATTAATGGTTGCATATTGGGCTCGTGAAGCATCAGCAGAAGGCCCACGTTTCAGAAGCAAACCCAACACAAGAAAGCCTTCACGGTTCGTTGATTGACATTTCACAATGCTACTTCAGTTTTTTAATTTTTCTATTTATAATTTCAGTTTAGCACTTTAGTCTGGCCTTTTATAGTTTTATCTATTTGATTTTGGACCTTATTTCAATTATATGTTAAGTTTATGGAACTTATAGAAATACCTCATAATAATAAAAATGATAACTCAGTCTGACTAGTTGTTTTTTCTCTATTTTGTATTATCATATGTGATCAAATCACGAAAATGGTATTTGTATTATTAGAAATATATTGGGATGTAAAACCCTGACTCACTTTTTGTGAAAAAGAAAGTATATAACAAAACTAAAAAAATAAAATGCTCACAATTCTATGATGCTACGACGTAAAATAGATAAGTTAATTTAGGATTTGAGTTATATAATTAGGATTAAATAAAAAGGCTTTAAGTTTAAAAGTCTGGGAAACATCCTGAGTTTGACATATCGACACACATTCATTTATTTTTTTTAATATGAAAGACATTATAATAATCAAACATAATTCGTTATGTCTGATATATTTAGGTCATCCCGTCAAATTGATATAGGTAATTGTGTCAATAATAATCATTTTGTTATAAGTTAATTTTTTAGATTTGATTTTAATTATTAACTAATTGAGCTATGAACCCAATACAACACTCCATGAACCAGCATCAAAGACCGATTCATATGAGAAGCTAATGCTTTCTTTTGGAGTTCCTTAACTTAAAGACGACATGAGGGCATACAGTATGGTGCCTGGGGTGTGTCTGGCAAAAACTGGTCCCAGGTGGGAACACCACTCCCAGGACCCAGGAAGAAAAAAAAATCCCAACCAGATGAATTTTCACCGGGCTTTACCGCCTTTTTTCTCTTCTTTTTTAGGTCAAATAGAAGAACAGAGAAAAACTAGGACGACTTCATACAAATCAAGAAAAAATGAGAAAAAATATAAAATTTAATGTGGCAACCAGGGAATCCGGGAAGGCGGGACGATTCCCACCCCTCTAATACTTGTAGTGGGTTACGTCTAGGACTAGATATAGGTAGGTTTAATACGTTAGATCTAGTTCGGTTCAAATATACTCTTTTATAACTGAGGGAGATATTATATCTAGGCGTTAGTCATCGAATGACAACTTGTTAAGGATCTTACTACATATATTTGATGTTTCTAGCTAGGATGATTATGACTTTCCAATTGGTTGAAATTTGGAGCCTTTTATCCAACTTTTTCTATCGAAGTGTTAGTTGAAGGGTGCATGAGTAGCAATCAATTTTGATTTTTTTAGTCCTTGACTTTATGCTGAACAATTGGAAGTATTATAGAATTCAGAATTTGTCTCAACTGTGAGATTTTGGTGTCTTCTTTAGATGATTTTTGGTTTGGATTCCATTGACAAAATTAAAACAAATACATATGACAACCTGATTAAAGAAAGCCAAACACAATTATTAAATATAGACGTTAAACTTTTAACAAAACTTGTGATTTGCGGAGCTTCTCTCTTAACAACCACAATTAATTAATATGCTATTTATTATTAAAAAAATACTTGTATAATTATAATTGATATATATATATATATTTTTAAATGACTAGAGGTGGTATCTATTGAAATTAAAGTTTAAACGAATTACCCCCCCCCCCCCTAACACATGATTTTTCGGAAAGAAGTAACAACATAAATCTAGACATGTATAAAACACATCTCTTGATAGAAGGGTAACAACATAAAACCATATTGAGGCTACCGATACCAGCGTAAGTAACCTCTAGGTTTCTTATGGAGGTGTTTACGCTTAATTTGACCGATTTTTGTAAAATTTTTGAGTTGATTGAATTGATAACTATGATCTTAGTGGTGTAGCTGAACGGCCAGAACGGTTTGGGTTAACCGTGTTTTTTATTTGTTAGTGTGTATTATGTGAAAGAATCTAACACAAATTTAATTGAAAAAACTTTCAAACTTGAAAAGAAAAAGAAAAGAAAAATGACAATGCTAGACCCAAGTGGCACTTTCAAAATATAGTAGAAGTAGAGTAGCTGCACCTTGATCGGGGTGGTATTGTCGGCTTGATGGGGATAGTGGGAGTGAGATTAGGGCAACGGGTGACGACAACGGTGTTGATAGGAGTGATAGTGTTGTGAGAATGGTAGCAGTGGTAGTTGGAGGTGTAAAGTTCTGACAAGCCTTGAAACGAGATGATAAAATAATTAGATTTTGGGTTGTCATAACACTTATAATAAACACGTTGTGTTCGGTTGATCTGTTTAGTTAAACAAATCGACCCGCCTAACTACTTAATTAAACAAGTTGAATTGCCAAATGTGACACAACTTAAGTTGATCCTTATATAATTTTAATAGACCCAAATGTGACTCAAAACCAAAATTTTGTTTACTTAAGTAAATTAATTTTCCTAATAAATTGATTATAACCCATGTATAATATTTACTACGGAGTATCTAATATTTTTTTTATTAATTTGTGTAATACATAAGTTTTTTTAACCTAATTACATTAGAAAAACGAAGTAATTAACTGAAAACTGAACAAAAAATAAGCGAAATCAACTTGACCGATCGGTTGTGGTTAAAGCAGGCCAAAACCATCCTAACCATTAGGTTATGGTTTCGGTTTACACGTCTTCCATGACCAAAATTCTTGTAACCGAACCTATAGTCATATATTCATTAATTTTCATGTATTTACCTTGAACGTACTTGAAGCATATTTTCATGTAATTCCAACAAATCATATATTCAACCATGTATTTCATGTATTTTCCATGTATTTTCTTATTTGTTTAATATATGTTCAAAACACTTTAAAACGATGAAACTTAGCTCCATAACCAAACTTACAAATAGCGGAAATACGTGGAAAATATCTACTTTGCTTACTATATCTACTTTGTAGGTATTGTATGAGTTTGTATCTAGTATTACCATTGCGTTGTAGTGATGATGCACATCTTGTGTGAGTTTGTATCAAGTATTATTTCAATTGCCCCTTGTAATAGATATTACCATTGCTTTGTAATAGAAAAATGTTTCTTGATGATACGTGAGCGAGATAAGTGACTGGATCATATAATCTTGATATGTTTGTAATTGAAGGTTTAATTTGAACAAAATAAAAGAGGTCAAAGAGTAAAACCAAAAGTTTGATTTAAATAATTAGAAATTATTTAGTTATTTAAAATAGATAATTATTAGTTTATCTAGTTGATTATCTAAATAGTGTTTAAGTTGAATTATGTTTAGTGTATGTCTACTATATATATATATAGGGTTTTCTATTCGGTTTTATAACTCGAGTTTAATAGAAAGAAAAAAGTTGAATTATGTTACTTCAAATACATGTTTATATATATTTCCGAGTTGATCCAATTGGTTACTCCAACAATTGGTATCAGAGCTAAAGGTCACGATCTCTATGGAGCCTATCAAAGTTCATGTGTGGAGAAGAAATTGATCCGACTATCAAGAAGAGATAGCATGCGTACTCGAGCAGAAGGGATAAAGGTAAAGGGAAAATCGAAAATTAAGTTTATTCGTCTATTAGTTATTTTCGATTATCGTAGCCGGAAGAAGAAGAAAGAGAAGAAAAATGGGTTACCAACAAAACAGGGGGCAAAAAGAATTTGAGTGGGGGCCATCATGGTAGCAAGTTTAAAAAGAAGGTACAAGTGATATTTTGCTTTGCACGTAGATGGAGTCATAACGCCCTCGAGTTAAAAGCAAGCTGAGGAATTAAAGGTTAGCAGATGTGATCGATCAAAGCTTAACTAGGTTTGTTTGTAGTTAAGAAGTTTTTAAAGGATAGGATCAACAGTGGACTTTTCTTCCTTGCCAAGGAAAAGAATGGGTGGTTTTCTTTTGGCAGAAGTAATCCGACAGGAGGCGTTGAAAACAAAACAACATGGTGCTAGGTTTTCCTTTAGCTGCTGGGTAAAACGAAAAAAGCAAGGGGCTAGTTTTTTCATTCGGAGATCGGTGAGTAGGTGGCTTGAACGATCCAAGAAGAAGTAGAACTCAAAGATGCAGGATTTGATCCAAATAAATTGTTATCAAAAGTAGGGGTTGATGCGGGTTGTCAGGCCTATTCAAAAATAATTTATAATGGTCCAAACTTCACCTAAGATAGCTAGGGTAAGTCGGGTCGATCCACAGGGAATATGTGAAAAGTGTGGTTCAATTCATAAAGTTGAAAGCTTTATTGAAAATACTTGTAAATTAACTACATTGCAAAAAGTAGTTGAAGTTGAAAAGTAAAATTGATTGTAAACAATGATGGGAAAGAGTAATCCCCTCCGGGTTAAAGTTTACAACTTAGACTTGCTTTGATAGTTAAACGTGGTCACATAGACATAACCGGGTTGATTTGGTTAAAGACAATAGATTGAATGAGACTGTTGTTAATGAACTACTCGAATCATATCCTACGTTTGTATTACCCAACCCCATCCAAAATTGATGTTTCCAGATGAAAAGAATTCTAAAACAATCAAACAGGAACAATTGAATTGAAAGCAACACACGTATTTTAGAATCTCTAAACAATAAATAATGTTACCCGGCTTAAACTATCGTGTTTAAACATTAACTCAACCAAAACCATCAAAAACAAGTCATAGTATAAACCCTAACACCCGGAGAAGATCACGGGTGGATTAGCCAGACATGGAAACGAAAAACAAATCGAAATCGAAGGTAAACATTGTATCTAACGTTAAAGATTCAAACCGAATGATAAAAACAAGATCTTGAGCCTTGAAATCTCCTCCGGGAGCCTTTTGGATCACTTGGGTTCGTTCCTAGGGCTTGGGGACGGCTTGGAATGAAAGATAGACCTGAAAACCTAATTTTTCCGTCTTATAAGTGATTTCAGCGCATCATGTACCGTAGGTCACTTGAACACTGTAGGTTACGCTAGAGGCTTTCTGCTCAATTTTTGAACTGATGAACCGTAGGTCATGTTTCCACTGTAAGTTACTCTAGAGGCTTATACCGTAGGAACTGTTTCCACCGTAGGTTACGCTAGGGGGCTTTTTCTGATTCTTGTTTTCTTCGTAACTTCTTCGTTCGGACTCCGTTTTCCTCCCCGTTTGAGGCCACGTTCTAGTAATTGAATTCTCTATCACCTCATCTATCATGTTCTTTATTTATCATCCATGTGCATTCTTCAAAACACATCAAATGATTTTGTTTTACCTATAAAACACCAAATCATCGTAGTTAACTTATTCCATACAATTTCTTCAACTTAAACACATAAAATACATTAAAGTTAACCACTTAACCATGATAAACATCATTCCAAACCCCTTACATCACATCCCCACACTTGTTTCTCGCTTGCCCTCAAGCGAGGTTGCTTTTAAAATTCAATAATTCAAGTTAAAATTTTTAACTCACAGACACCCAAATACTAAACTCGATTAAGGTCCAAAATCATACCCGATTCCCACACTTGATAATCAAGACCCCGTTTACAACCGCACAACCTCTAAACCGTTGGATTGCCTAACTAAAACTCTCAAACTCTAAGTGGCTCCCTTGCACATGCCACACCCCTCACAATGAAACTCTCCACTCAGTTTAATTTTTGAACTCGGCAAAAGATGTGCCGGTAATTTATGAACACTCAACAATAATGCAAACTAGTGAGCATAAGCTTGTAAGACAATCACCTCTCCACCCACTAACACAAGATACCACACCAATCATGAGGGCTTTTCAAAGGTTGTAATGTTAGGCTTAGGTTAGGGGTAGGAGAAATTTGGGGTATAGTGACTAGGGTGATGGGAGGCTTGAGTTAACTACTTTATCCAACACTAAACAAAACTACTTCACACACTTTAACTACGACTTACTTCAAAGCACAATCTTTTTTTCTTGTCTAATAATTCAGTCTCTCAAACTTAACTATTTCGACAAAATTTTCTTTTCTTTTCATTCATTTTTTTTCATTTTTTTCTTTTTTTTTTTGAACAAAAGAACATAACTTAAAAAAAACACAATGGAATTCACTAACCTTAACTATCCCAACTACAACTTTAAAACATGATATCAAATCAACTTAACACTACTACTACTAATTAACTCAAGTTCCATCACACGAGTAAACAAATGAATAGGCTATACAAAAGGCTACCGAGTCAAAAATTTTGGTTAAACAAATGAATAGGGAAAAGGCACAAACTTGGCTACTAGGAGATAGATGTCGGGTAGGTGGGTCCTATGGGGTTATTCTACGGTTGATCCTAATGCCTCAATCACTTTGATGTGAATCCCATTCTCGAGTCTCAAGATGCACGCGCCCCACAAGTTCTACCACTAGAAAACATCACTGCACACTCAAACAAACAAATATATATAACACTATCAAAGAATAGGCTTCTCACATATGAAAATGATGGGTTCGGGTTATCGACGTAACATATGCAAGTTAACTAGACCTAAAGTTTGCCACCCCTAGTTAGGCGTTCCCTTTCCAACTTCCACAAACCAACCGGGTTTGTTTTAAAAATTTTCAAATTTTGTCTAAATTTCCATTTCTCCAAAATATGTCTGCCTGGGTTTCTTCATCCCCACACTTGGGATACATTGTCCCCAATAGATGAGTTGATTCATTTTACAATCCCCATTTACATTTCACTTTACCTATTATGCCCAAACACATAATATAACATGAATAAACAAACTACCATAGTCCTAAACAATAGAATCATTCCACCCCGATCACATAGTTGTTTCAAACCCCCAAGTGCAAAACAAAAATAGAAAATAAAGTAAAAGAAAGTTCACTTAGACCTGATGGTAGATTATCTGATAGTGCTTCAATATTGTTATATGGAGACTGTACGTAAACCGGCCAAGCACATCATCAAATATGCCTCTAAAATTCCATGTGCTTCCCTATACTTTCACGTTTGCATGGGCTAATTAAAACTGAAAAGACAAAACAAAAACTAAAAAAATAATAAAACTCACTTTCGTAGGAATCACGGTTGCATTTAGCATATGCAACAAGCCTTTTAAACCTCTTGATAGGCCCGAGTAGACGAGTGAAGTCTCGTGAGGGTTTTTAGTGAACACACCCACAAAGGTCAAAACAACTAAGATCATAAAAAAACAAAACATTACAAATATCTCAGGTTGCCTCCCAAGTAGCGCTAAGTTTTAGGTCTTCAGCCAGACCGTACCTGTCACCACTCATGGTGGTCGAAAGTGGTGCTTGCCTTTTGAGAGTTCTACAACTATTTGTTTTTGTTGATCTAGTGGGTTCCCAACGTCATCCAAACATGAAACGAACATCGTTGTCTTAACTCGAGCATTTTTTGGATCAGGTGGGTCACTAATTTTTTTCTTCCATTTTGGCTTCTCATGCTTTATTTCCATCTTTATCACTGGCTCTATATTTTCTTTTGAATCCACAAACTTTTTCAAGTCCACCTGCTTAGCCCTATCATACTTAAAACCATTCTCAACAGTTATATGCTCACTTACATGTGAGATGTAGGACGTAACACACACGTGAGTCGCATCTTTCTCAAAAAGTTTCTCATTAATAAAATAAGTGATCGACTTGGAAAACACATCAAAACATAACTTACGGGTTTTACATGTCATATCAATTGTTCCATCCCGACAGTTGATTTGAGCATTGGCAGTTGCCAAAAATGGTCGACCTAAAATAACCTTTGGTTGCTCGTTTGTTATCACTGGTGCATAGTCAAGCATCATAAAGTCCACCGGGTAGTAGAAATCTCCCAAATTGATTATCACATCTCTTACCATCCCCCGAGGATGTTTGCAGGTCAAGTCAGCTAACACCATGGTGGTGTTAACCTTCTGTAGAGGTCCGAACTCATATTGATCATATAACTCACCAGGCAAGATACTAGCAGTTGCCCCATAATCCAAGAGTGCCTTTTTTATCTTGAACTTTCCCACTTTGATTGGAATGATAGGTGCTCCTGGGTCACTCTCTTCTACTGCATTGACTTTATTTTCCTTACCTGTAACTTGTTTTGAAAAAGAAGTAAAGTCGTTATTGAAAATTTTAAAATTCGGAAGGATACTAACTGAACTAACATGGACATTTCTCATGTTCTTTATGTTTTTCCCTTGATGTTATGGGTTCATGGTCGTATCAATTGGTAGCTTGCACAGATCTTTTCTAAGAGCTGCCACTTCTTCTGCTAGTTGACTAACTTGCTTGGTCAAAGCCTCATGACTCTTGTCTCGAATCTCATTAGATTTCTTAATCTCTTTCATAAACTCCAGAAGTTCCCTGTTTGTTGGCTCTGCATTTCCTCCTGGCCCACCATGGTCTTGGTTATTCTTGTAGTTCCTCTGACCACCCTTGTTATAGCTTCCCTGATTGAACTGGCCACCTTGACCCATTGATCTGTTCTGGTATTGTGGATGTGAATTACCTTGAAAATTTGGGTTCAACTAATTGTCAGGGTTACCATACCTCAAATTCGGGTGATTCTTTATACCTGGATGATAGGTATTGTTGTTGGTGTTGTTGTATGGCCGCCTATCACCCTGTACATAACTCACCTCTTCCAACCCCTCATCAAACTCTGGACAATCTCTAGCAGTATGTCCAGCTTCACCACATCCCTGGCATATAATAAAAGAGCTTGTGGCCTTCACTGCAGCCTTACCTGCCGACTGACCCGACCTTGAAGCCCTCCTATCTGAATCATCAACTGCATTCCTCGATTTCCTACGAGACTTAGCTTGTCATTTTGAATGTATACTCATCCGTTCTAGTAACTCCCAATCATCATCCTCAGTATTTGTCATGAACGTTCCTGCACTTGTAGAGTTTACATCTCTCACATCTTTAGCAGACAAACCATCATAAAAAGAGGAAATCAGTTCCCATTGGGGAATATCGTGATGTGGACAGGTTCTCAACAACTCCTTGAACCTTGTCTAAGCCTCATGAAACGACTCGTCTTGTTGTTGACTGAATGTCCGAATGGCGGTTCTGGCCTCACTAGTCTTCTGCGGGGTATAATACTCCTCTAAAAAGGCCTTCTGCATTTGTTCCCAGGTATAAATTCTAGCCGCAGGTAGTGAGTGGAACCACTTTTTTGCATTTCCTTTCAATGTAAATTGGAACAGAACCAGCATCACTTCCTCTGGAGTAAAGCCTTGGGCCCTGATGGTCTCACAAATGGCACTAAACTCATTCAGATGTAAATAAGGTTCTTCCTTAGGCAACCGATGAAATTCTGGGAGAATAGCCAAACTGTTAGATCTAATCTCAAATGACCTCCCTCTAACTCGTGGTCTAACTATTGGTGATGCAGTTCCAGCTATGGTGGGACAAAAATGGCTGTCAACCCCTTGAATGATAGCTTGGTAAGGTTGAAGCCCGGGGTTTCGATTCACCCAAGGAAATTCTTGCCTTCTACCTTGACCTTGGGCCTGATTCTGTCGTTGCTGCCTTGGTTGTTGATTTTGTCTGTATCAGCCTTGGTTGTTATTGGGTTCATTGTATTGAATCTCCTCACATCATATTCATTTTCATAGCCATTATCATGTCCATCCACCTCATCATCCCAAGTATGGATACTCAACCTCTTAAATCTCTCCTCTTCATGTTCAAACCTGTTAACCCCCCTTTGCTGTCTCGGATTCTGTCTTGGAGGTCCTTGTTGGTAGGGGTTCTGTCTTGGTTGAGGGTAGGGATTTTGTCTCTGAGGTGGCTGGTTTTGAGCCAGTGGATTTTGTCTTTGTGGGTTGTTTTGTGGTTGTAAATTCGGATATGCTAATGGGTCATTGGGTTAGTTTGGTGGAGGTTGGTTTTGTGGTGGATTTGGCGGTTGGTCATTAGGTGAATTTTAGTTAAATGGTGGTGGTGGGTTTGGATTTTCCATCTTACACTCTTTGACTACACTTGTTGATTGAGTTTTTGTTCTGGATTGTGCTCGATTTCTTCGAGCGGTCTTCTCAATTTCGGGATCAAACACTAACGGAGATTTGTTCCTTGCGTACCTGGTATGCATGCACGGAGCTGTCACCTGCACACACAAGCACACCTAGTGTAACAAAGAAAAGAGAGTAAATAAAATAAGCAAAACAAACTAAAATCAAACGAAACACTTTGCGCACTAATTCCCCGGCAATGGCGCCATTTTGATGCGGGTTGTCAGGCCTAATCAAAAACAATTTATAATGGTCCAAACTTCACCTAAGATAGCTAGGGTAAGTCGGGTCGATCCACAGGGAATATGTGGAAAGTGTGGTTCAATTCATAAAGTTGAAAGATTTATTGAAAATACTTGTAAATTAACTAAATTGCAAAAAGTATTTGAAGTTAAAAAGTAAAATTGATTATAAACAATGATGGGAAAAAGAAATCCCCTCCGGGTTAAGGTTTACAACTTAGACTTGCTTTGATAGTTAAAAGTGGTCACATAGACATAACCGGGTTGATTTGGTTAAAGACAATAGATTGAATGAGACTGTTGTTAATGAACTACTCGAATCATATCCTACGTTTGTATTACCCAACCCCATCCAAAATTGATGTTTCCAGATGAAAAGAATTCTAAAACAATCAAACAGGAACAACTGAATTGAAAGCATCATACGTATTTTAGAATCTCTAAACAATAAATAATGTTACTCAGCTTAAACTATCGTGTTCAAACATTAACTCAACGAAAACCATCAAAAACAAGTCATAGTATAAACCCTAACACCCGGAGAAGATCACGGGTGGATTAGCCAGACATGGAAACGAAAAACAAATCAAAATCGAAGGTAAACATTGTATCTAACGTTAAAGATTCAAACCGAATGATAAAAACAAGATCTTGAGTCTTGAAATCGCCTCCGGGAGCCTTTGGATCACTTGGGTTCGTTCCTAGGGCTTGGGGACGGCTTGGAATGAAAGATAGACCTGAAAACCTAATTTTTCCGTCTTATAAGTGATTTCAGCGCATCATGTACCATAGGTCACTTGAACACCGTAGGTTACGCTAGAGGCTTTCTGCTTAATTTTTGAACTGATGAACCGTAGGTCATGTTTCCACCGTATGTTACTCTAGAGGCTTATACCGTAGGAGCTGTTTCCACCGTAGGTTACGCTAGGAGGCTTTTTCTGATTCTTGTTTTCTTCGTAGCTTCTTCGTTCGGACTTGGTTTTCCTCCCCGTTTGCGGCCACGTTTTCATAATTGAATTCTCTATCACCTCATCTATCATGATCTTCATTTATCATCCATATGTATTCTTCAAAACACATCAAATGATTTTGTTTTACCTATAAAACACCAAATCATCGTAGTTAACTTATTCCATACAATTTCTTCTACTTAAACACATAAAATACATTAAAGTTAACCACTTAACTATGATAAACATCATTCCAAACCCCTTAAATCAGGGGTTCAAACTGAGAAGAACTAGGACGTGGCTTGGGTTAAGGTCAGGGTCCAGAAGAGATTGCGCAGATGAACAGTTTCAAACATAGATAAGAGTTGAAGGTCAATATCAAGATTAAAGGGTGAATGAAAGATATAATCTTGATATGTTTATAATTGAAGGTTTAATTTGAATAAAATACAAGAGGTCAAGGAGTAAAACCAAATGTTTGATTTAAGTAATTAGGAATTATCTAGTTATTTGAAAAAGATAACTATTAGTTTATCTAGTTGATTATTTAAATAGTGTTTAAGTTGGATTATGATTAGTTTATGTCTACTATAAATATAAAGTTTTGTATTCGGTTTTATAAGTCGAGCTCAATAGAAAAAAAAAGTTGAATTATGTTACTTCAAATACATGTTTATATATATTTTCGGATTGATCCAATTGGTTACTCCAACAGTGACATACATTTACATATGTATTTATAGAAAGAAAGTGTGACACGTGAGAAAAATAGATGCATTATGATAGACATTACTCTATAATTAATTTTAATGACAAATGAATAATATAGTTTTGAGTTTTTAGATTTCTACCACAGTACTTTTAAGTATTTTGGTATTTAGTCATAACTTTTAGTTATTTGATTTTGGCCACTAAAGTTTAAAATTTTAAAGTTTAATCACTAAACTGTTTATAATAAAGTTATATCTTTTTGAGTTTAGCTATTAAATTTAGTACTCTGAGTTTCTCCAACAAACTTCAATTTTGTGGTTTTTGATGAGGTAGACAGACGACAAACCTAAGTAACGCAACATTCGTGTGAGAATATTGACCGGACTCCAGCTATGTAGGGCGTGAATTTGGCTACTAAAGTTTAAGATCTTATAGTTTGATTACTAAATTATTTATAGTAAAGCTTTTTTTTTTTTTGAGTTAGCTACTAAAGCTTAGTGTTTCTAAGTTTATCTACTAAACTTTGATTTTATGGTTTCCAACAAGTCGAACAGATAATGATCAAAGTAACACAGCGTTACGTGTGAGAAAATTGACTAAACCCCCGCCGCGTAGCGCGGTGATAAAAACCTAGTAAATATCAAATGTTACTGCTATGATTTATCTCTGAAATATTTAATACTATCATGATTATTTTTGTAATTTTCTCATTTCTTCTATTTACGTGAAGTGATTTATCTTTGAAATATATGATACTATCATGATTATTTTCGTAATTTTCTCATTTCTTCTATTTAGTTTAAGTAATGTATCTTTGAAATATACGATACTATCATGATTATCTTCATAATTTTTTAATTTCTTCTAATTTGTAAAAGTGAGTGGTTGAAATGAAATCGTTATAAAATTTATTTTTGTGTAGTATTTTTTCTTTAAATATTTACTATGCACCAATTGATATTAATAAAACTTAAAAGGTATGAAATAGTTAATAAAAGGGTTCCATAACTTATCTCACACATAACACACTATAGAATTTAGATATTCTAAATGATGCATTGATTAAATTTGACGATTCTTTGAATGACATTTTCTTTTTGGACGCATATGAGGATCACACGCATGGGAACTTTGGTCCCTATGATACTTTATTTAACCTTTTTAGGTCTTCTTTTGTTTTATTAATTTATGAAAACATGTTATTTTCTCTATAAGTCATCTACCAAGGATATGATGATAGCGATGCCACTATCACGACCCATTAACTCATGGGGTTTATAATGAGTCATGATCTCACCCCACGCTATAATGACGTTTCTACCCATCCTTATAAAGCATAAAACATTGTTATATATTTTTAATATATGACCATCATAATAGTTGCTTGTGTGCATAAATGTGTCTCTGAAATAACAAATGACACTTATTTAGGTGTACTGTGTAAATAGGTTTTCTAAAAAATAATGTTTTAAGATCCTCAATTGAGTTAAATTGTCATTCTTTCATTTTCATGAGTAGTATTCCTGATAATTCATCTCTCAACTGGCTTCCCCGAATGTAGTAAGTTTTTCTTCTAGATGTTTCTTCAATGTTGCATCCCTTGGGGAGTTCTCTGCCATCTCTTTTATGTTTTTGTCTTTGATCTTAGCTATATGGGTTAGCTGAATCCATTACGTTTATGTCCTCATCATCACTCCAAAAATCATTTGGTTCGAGTTCTCATCTAAACTCATGGACACAAAATACCGAGGATAGGTTGGTTCTTCCTTGATTGGTTTGACTGAGTAGAAGGTGGGGCTTGCGTTATACTTTGTAAACTTGAAAATTACACTCGTCCATTATTATCTCCTATTTTGGAATTTATTTCAACACGTTCGACTCTGTGTTGGAAGATGAATGCTCACATCAATAGCTAACAAGATGTGACATTATTTGGTCACATGTTTCCATGAATTCTTTGGCTTTCGTTTTACTTTGATTGGGCATTTGCTTGTCATTTTTGAACCTTGCATCCTAATGTTCCATTTCCAGTTTAAAATAACTTGGAAAACCCAGGCGATGTTTGAGTCGGGATGGTTGTATGTCACGATCCTCATATGGCTGTTAGTAAGGGTAGTGTTCTTCAAAAACATATGTGAGATACCCTGATTAATAGTAACGATCATGCATGTAATGAGGTCCTTAACAGAGTTTGCACCAATCTCCATATAACGATACTCATGATCATAAATATGGTCTCTATCACAATAGTTATCCTAGTAGCGCTCTATCAGAATCACTATATAAAAAAGCTCAAATGAAAAGAATCAGGAAAATCAAATAAAGATAAAATTAGGAAGAGAAAAAAATAAAATGGATATACGTTCGGCTAACTAAAAAAGATAAAAATGATATATGAGATACCTTGATTAATATTAACAATCATGCATATAATAGGGTCCTTCACATATTATTACGAAGAACATTACCCTTACTTAGAGCCATAAGAAGATCCCGAGGAAAACTGGAGAAAATAATAAAAGTCTGATCTGACGCTGATGTGACAACCCGGAAAATCTAGAGAACCTTTAATGACTACAACACCTTGCAATGTAAAATGTTCATTTAATAAATGTGTTAACACCAATTTAGGCCGACCGAACTAACAGGAAATGTTCTTTTTATAAAGTTAACTCTGCTACCAAACAAGTAGAGTTTTATAGACATCTTTAGGCCAACCACCCAACAAATGGTGGCAGAACACAGCGACGGGTGCAAATATGTCAGAAGAAAAATATAAAAATCGAAGGACAATGTGACTAACCAAACTCATTTTACTTTTTTGCCATTTCATGTTTCTTCTGAGGAATTGCTTTGAAAGTGCAAATGCAATTCAACCAAACAAGAAAGAAAAGCATTTCCTTGGAAGCTTTCATTCTTTGAGGGCAATTTGGTTGAGTATAAGTTTTATCACTTTAAGACGTATACATTCTTATAGATATGTAATTAATATAGTCTTATGTTTAATTTAGGGGTTGTTTGGTAATTTTTGAATGATTAAGTGCTGAACTAATAAAGTGTCTGAACCATTAAGTGCTGAACCATTAAGAGGTCTCAACCATTAAGAGGTAGTATATCGTTTAACTATTCAAAGACAAATCTCTGACCAATTCAGATAAGAGGTCTTAACCATTCAGTATTAGATCTCTTAAATATTTAGCATTAGTATAATGCTTAACCATTCAAAGACAAATGTCTGAATCATTCGGACATTTGCTCACGAAACAAACCGTCTGAACCATTAAGTGCTGAACCATTCAGACAACTGAACCATTAAAAGACTGATTCAGATGCTGCCAAATAATCCCTTAGTTATTAATAAAATAAGAAAACTGATATATAACTAGCATCGATGCCCCCACTACGCGGCGGAGACATGAGAGTTAAACCCGAAGCCTATATGAATGTAGGTATAAATAAACATGTCATTTGTTCGTACAAGGAAAAGATAAAATGATAGCTTGGGAAGGTAGATTTTGCCCGTGCTACGTGGCGGGGGCAACTATTTTTGTATATAGTTGTAAGCGTTGATACAATGGACATCAAAGTTTGTAACACTAAAAAAATGTCCTTGCCGCTAAACCCTAAACAAAAAATAATTAAAAAATTAAAAAATCAGGATCAAACAAAATAACTAAAAGAAATTAGAAAAAGAAAACCGAGATCAAACCATAAGGGAGTGAGAAAATTTTAGATAAATAAAACCAAAAAGGGTGGGTAAAACCATGGGCACGACTAGTAGGCTAACAGGCTCATTGTGTTAAGCGTGCCACCGATATAAGTTTAAAACAATATAATCGACCCATATTAAAATAAATAAATAAACAAAATGTGTTCCAATGGGTCTTGAGTCTTATGATTGGTTCATCAACAATTCTTAATTTGTTACTAAACATTTAAGGCAAAAGATTAAAGAAATCAAAGTTCTGATTTATTTTAAACTTGGAATATTTGTATGTTCGGCTTATTTTTTTGTTTTAATCTTTTGAAAGTGGATTTTACAACTGAATTTTGAAATTATTATTTGATTAATTACTTTCTTGTATTTAATTCGAATTCGAATTCAATTTATATTTTTCTAATTCGAATCCTATTTGAAAATTTTAAAATCCGCATTTATTCTATTCGATTAATTTGAATTTGATTCGATTCGATTCGATGTAGATCCCTAGATCCACCTATCTAACATGTTTAGTCTTTTAAGTTTGATCCATCTTACAAACCATCACTAGCGTTTTTCTTTTACTTTTCTATTTGTTTGTTTAATCCTTTTTTAATTAAATGCAGTTAAAGTGATTTGTTTTAAAATACTACATTTAATATTCCAAAAATTGAATTACTTTTTTTCTAAACTTTTTTCATCCTAAAGGAGTTAATTTTCTTAATGGTTTTATATAAATCCCAACTATTTCCTTGGTTTTTTATATTATTTTAATTTTGATTTTTTCGGCCTTTAATATTTATAATAACTTTAAAAAATATTTCATTTTTATTCATTTCTATAAAGTTCTTATTTTATTTGCGTTACAAGGTCCGACGCCCCCTAGGAGTGTTTATCAGTTAGCAATACCGGTTTATTCGGTTGAATCCTCCGTGTAAGAAAAGATTATAAAGCTGTTAACCGAACACCGAAAACCAAAAACCAAATTCGTTTTTACTTTTATAGTTACGGCCTAATTTTCAGGATTCTTTTTAACACCTATAGCGCCATTGCCTATAACAACCAAGTTTTTATTTTATTTTATTTATTTATTAATTTTTAATTAAAACGATAAAACAATGTTTATTTATATAAATCAGCAGTAAATGCAAATAAGTGATAGGAATATAAGGAACTGAAACCGAGGAGGGAGAATGGTAGGTAATAGGATCTATCAACTTGAATGACTAAAGAATAAATATAAAATATTAAATGAATAAACAAAAGGTTACAAGACACAATCATTACAATACTCTTCACAGGAAACACAATTGAGTTTGGGCGTGGATACGAGTACTCCCCTTCCCCACGCCCTTTTAAATTAAAACTCTTCCTCTTCCTTTTCATTTTATTTATTTTTTTTGTTTCTAATTTCCTCTTATATGACATAAATATCTTTATTTTAAAGATTATGAATAAAAAACTCTATGACTCTATGAAAGTTATATTTCAACTTAAAGTATGGACGTAAAATAAACTTTATACATGTAAAAAAGAATACATATAATCTATTTAATTTACTTTCGATCATTTGTTTCTAAGAGATACTCTGATACTAAGATGACTACTATATATTATAAAGCTGGATAGGTTAAATATTAAAAGATGCAGACGCGGATATATAATAAAAAATATATTAGAAGTTGCTTCTAAAAAAATTTAAGTACGTCAATTTCAAATAAATTAATAATATGTTGCTTTTATAAACACTTTTAATTTACTTCTCCAATAAAAGATTGATAAATGCATTAATTTATGATTTCACATAGTTCCAATTTTTTTTATTTATCGATTTACATTGAACTATATTTGTAGAAACGAAACATAACATTAAAATATTAGTATATATTATTCAATGCTATACAAGTCATAATGATACTTACAATAGAAAATACTATTCAATGGTTTAAACCGATGCATGTTTGTAATATAAGATACTATGAGACGTATAATAGAGAATATGGTAAAATTATAGTTATTTTTATTTTATTTTAAAAAAGTAAAAAAATAAAATGACTTGTAAAAAAACATAATGAAGAGCAATTACGAGAAATAAAACACAATGACGGGCATGAAAGACATAATAACAAGCTGAAAACATAAAATTCTTAAAACCTACAAGGTAAACCCTAAAAGCTAAGATCATTGAGTTCGACGAGCCGGCCGTCTCAACGTCGTTGTAATGAGTTTAATCGCAGTTCGTTTGACCCACTTTATGAGTGGTTAAAAAATTCCTTTTAAGTTTAATAGAATAAGAAGCCTTTTTATTTGATGATAAAATTTTGATGCTAAAGTTATCATATTATAAGATTTTGAAGGTTTTTCTAGATTTCCTTTGTAATATTTGACCTTAGCCTTAGCATCTTGCTATTTGTTTTAGTTTAATGAAATTGCTGTTAAAAGAAAGGTGAAAGGTTGTGAAATAACATGTATATTAACACTGTCATTTGATATATGTTTAAGAAGATTAGCAAGTAAATACAAACTCTTCTTCAAGTTCTAATACAAAAATGAATGTAACTTAATCAGTTTAAGAGCATTCACAATCTCTCACCCATCTACATCTTTATAATTACATTAAAATCATTATTTTTTCTCTCTACTTTTTAATTAAATAATAATTTTTCATACATTTATTATTATATTTTATCTCTCATCCACTAACAACCACTTTCAAAAATATTAAAAAATTTATGGGGTTTGTATTGTGTTTACTCAAATATGAGGAAACACGGTACAATCCCCATAAATTTTCTACCTCTTTCACTCACAATCATCCCCATAATATAGGACACTCATTCATATATATATGTACGGAGAACGGGTTATGAATGCTCTAACTTGTTATTTCCATATAAAATTAAACTAGCTTGTAATTAAATAACATGTATACTTCAAAATTAGTTTCTTTTTTCAATATTTGTCGTATGAAAAGCATATACTATATAGAAAAACTAGCTTTTTAGATTATTGAAAATATGTTTGACCCATCAACAACAAAGGCCACAGAGCAAAGAAAAGCTACATGCTGTTAGCTCCACTTTACATCATTATACTCTAGCTTTCTCTATGTGTGTGCTTTAATCTTCCTTATTGTCTTTGGCCGGTCGACAAACTGTGTGTTTTGTGTTCACTGTGCTCAGCTCGTGTCTCCCCCCCCCCCCCCCCCCTCCCCCCCTCCCCCCTCTCTCACCTCTCACATAATCCCATTATGCACTTTCAACCAATCATAAATCAACACACATATATACACACAATGTTTATTAATTATCACATATATCATATACAATATATCATTGTATGTTTCTATCTACTCGTAGGTAGGAAGTTTACAAAAAGAAATTGTTAAATTTGTAGATTTTTCAAGCAAAAAAAGCACACAAGTGATATAGCTACAAAAAGGAGTAGTGTGAAAGAAAAGAGGTGGACATTAATGCCGTAAGAAGAAAGGAAAGTTAATGTCCCCTTACTCTAGAGAGAGAAGAGTGGGAGACAGTGTGTGTGTGATTATATAGTGAGAGAGTGTATATGTGAGAGAGATTAAGAGTGTGTGTGAGGGAGAAAGATAATTTGGAGAAAGGGGATTGTGAGGGACCAATATGAGAAAAAACAAAAAAGATAAACAATGTTTTAACACAAGAAACAAAAGCTAAAGCCTTTATAACTTATTTGTTTGCAAGAATAAAAAGGGTCACCACCTCCATCTCTTCATCTTCTCACAAACCAAAACCTACCATTTCTTGAGAGGAAAACTCATCAAGATCAAGTCTTTAGAGAGAGAACATATATCATAAGGTGAGCCTTCAAGAAACCACTAAAGATCCAAGTGTTCTTGCATCCAAAGTTATTGTAAGAGTTGGTTTAAAGTAAACTTTTTTAGGGTTTCATAAACAATCCTCTTCTCAAATCTTTGTTTGTTAACAAACAATTGCATCCATGTATATGTATGATTATGTTTACATGCTCATAGAGGGGTTGAAGGTGTTTTGAGGGTTGGTGAGGTGTTATATTATGTGCTCTAAGATAGAAGAAGAGGTAGTAACAGAAGATCATCATAACCATCATCAAAAGATTCAAAGGTTTGATCAAGAACATCAACTAACCCTTCAAGAAATTCAACATCAGAATATGGGTATCAATGATTATTCATACAGCAACACAAGGTTAATGTTCCCATCATCATCATCATCAACATCAGAAATCTATCCACTCATGCATCACCATCAACAACCATCATCATGGAGTACCCTACCACAAGTGTTGCACCATAGCACCAGCTTGAACCCACTTCTCCAATACCCGACCCAAGACCATGACCCATTTGTCTTCCCTCAACCACCACAACAACCACCTCCTCCGTTATCATGTTATGGTGGTTTGTTTAATAGAAGGGTTCCGGGTGGGTTGCAGTTTGACCCGTTTGTTCACCCTGGATCCGGCCCGTTTGGGCTCCAAACTGAAATGAGTAAGATGACTGCACAAGAGATCATGGATGCTAAAGCTTTAGCTGCTTCGAAAAGCCATAGCGAAGCCGAAAGACGACGTAGGGAACGAATCAACAATCATCTTGCAAAGCTTCGAAGCTTACTCCCCAACACCACCAAAGTAAGAATTCAAGTCTGTATTACTTCATAGTATATTGAATATTAATAATTCAAGCTATTATCTTTTAGCCGATAATAATTTATACACTTTAACTAAAACAATGAACGGACATAATGATCTTACAAGAATCACTTGAGTTGTAGGAAAGATTTAATCTTTTGTTGAAATCTTTCAAGAAAGATTGAATCTTTTGTTGTGATAAAGATGAACCAAGGAGCAGCTAAAAAGCTTGCTATGAAAATTGTTTTGCCGGTGTTTTTGAAGTCCAAGAAATCATGAAAAGAAACCACACTTTTGTTGATCTACTAACAACACCAGACAAAGTAAGCATTCATGTGTCCGTCTTGATTCAAACATGTACACACAGTGTATATGTTTATACTCACGGCCATGCTTTAAACTCCATCATTACGTCCACACTAGCTCATGATAACTTGCTAGCTACTACTTTTTATCTCTAAGAATCGATCCACCGTCGTATTGTTTTCTTTTATCACGTAGTGATAGTCTTTCTTCAAGCATTCACACGCACATAGTTGATAAAGTATGAAGAAAATGTTATTAGGATTAACGCAACATGGATCACAAAACACGGGCACTTATAAAATTGGGCAAATAAAGAACACAAGATGTAATGTGGCTAGGTTAATGTAGCAGCCTACATACACGGTTGAAGCTAGGGTTTCTATTTTATGAGCTCGAATCTGTAGAAAATATGATTATAATAACAAGGTATAAATAGACGTTAGCTACGGTAAGAAACTTATTTAGCAAGACACTAAACACGAGCAGTAAAGCATTAAATTAGGCAGGCCCCAATAGTTCTCTTAGACCCGTCGGCTTTGTTGATCTCCAGGAGCTTAGCCCGAGCTTAAAACCTAAAAAAAAAAACTTCACAAACCCAATAGAGATCATCAAGTAATCCAATCCATGTTATGATCGAGTATACATGATCTTCTATAATTTTAATGTAAGTTGATTTTTGAACAGCAATAAAGCTTTGATATTGCTGTTCGAAAAAAAACTTACATTAACATAAACATGATCATCAACATATATGTTAAAGTAAGTAATTAAGGTAAGTTGAAGTAATCTTGCGGTGCATCATGTAACCCATGGGACTAGCTTATTGACCAATTCTTTGGGTCTTTTGTTCAATTTTTATTATGTATCATCGTAAAAGACTTTTGGGTTTGAAGGGTGCTTTTGCATGGACTACTTTGTCAAATCTGTCATATACCACAGTTACAAAGAGAGGGCCCTGTGTACATACGTATCTGTTGTGGTTCATATGCTTCATGCGGGTAACAAAAAAGTATAGTTGCATATAAGATTGACACATGTGAGTAACTGAATTGGGTGGGCTAATTTGAATAACGCTTATATTGGTTCACTTTTCATATGCATTTACAATTTCCATAAAACTTTCTAAGTTCACTAGTTGGTGCATTAGATCTGCTCTTCTCTCATTTATCATAAACAACGTATAACATTATCTGAGATTGCAATAACCCTAAGATTAAAGCATGTTATACACCGAAATGCCTCTTGTGTATCTCGTCATCTGGTAATTGAGGATTTAAGTCCATGACAAACAATAATGTGTAGATTTAAGAGTAAGATTAGAAGGTGTGTGAATTAGACATAAAGAAAATAAAAAATTAAGTACTTACTAATTAATGTTTAGTGTGTAGTTTTATTGAGTATTTGCATATCTCTAAAGTACCATATGAGGTTACATTAATCTACTTCATATTCTAGCTTATAGTAGTTCTATCTTGATCTTTTTACTTGATCTTCAATGTTTACATCTCTTGCTATGCCATTTTGCGGTCAAAAGGTATAATAGCAAACTTTAATGTTTCAGTTACATATTTTATCATGTAGTCCCCTTGTGTCCAAAGTTCGTTGTTAGAGGTGATATTTAGATATTCCATTGAACTCCTTAGGTATACAAAAAGTTTATTTGAATTAAATTGTTTTTTTTAACTACATATTGCAAGATTTCAACCCACCAACCATGATTTGGTTATTTAAAAAAATGTATTAGGTATTTAACTATTTTTTTTTTAACTTTTAGACGGACAAGGCTTCATTGCTAGCTGAAGTTATACAACATGTGAAGGAGCTAAAGCGTCAAACTTCAATAATCGCTGAACAAAGTCCGGTCCCAACAGAGATCAATGAATTGACTGTGGATCACACGTCCGACAAAGACGGTAAGCTTTTAATCAGAGCCTCATTATGCTGCGACGATCGATCAGATCTCTTACCAGACCTCATCAAGACTCTAAAAGCACTTAAGTTAAGAACCCTAAAGGCAGAGATCACAACACTTGGTGGACGTGTGAAGAATGTCTTGTTCATCACCGCAGAAGAAGACCATTTAAACGGAAATGATGATCAACAAATGGTGAATTACTCTATAAGCACCATCCAAGAAGCACTTAAACAAGTGATGGAGAAAACAAATGGTGATGATTCATCTTCTGGGAGTGTAAAGAGACAAAGAACAAACAACATTAACATTCTTGAGCATCATAGATCTCTTTAAACATATGCAAGTGAGTGAAAGTCACTAACTTGCTTACTATATTAGGTTTTTTGTTTCTTGTATGATCTTGGGCTTAAGTTTGGGTTTGTTCCTTTTGTGTGGGGTGTTTGGTTGTTTTTTTATTGTTTTTTCTAGTCTTTTTGGCATGGGTATGCTTAGTTTGTTGTCGAAGTTGTGTTTTTCGGTATATTCTATCTCATGAAAAAAATGATATATTTCATGAGAGAAACCTAACATAGTAGTGTCGCTTTTGAAAGGAAACACTATGTTTGTTCCTTATATTTTATGTATTGGAACACGTATTTCTATAATTATCATGACCAGTTTTTGTAATCGGTGTTTTTCCATCATATCATTTTGTTTTTACTAACTTTTTGAAGCCCTTGAAACTATTTAATTTCTAGCTAGGTTTAAATATAAATGATTTTCAAATAGCATTCTATTCTTATCACTAATCTCAACTTTGTTGTAGATTAATTAATCCATTCAATACAAATATTTTTTGCCACATTAAAAATTAATAACAAGTAATATTGCAGTCCCTCTAAACTCTTGAAGCTCCTCTCTATCTAAACATATGCCAAGTTAGTGATAAATATAATGATGAGAGGTGAGGATATTATTTACATCACCATTACATGTGAAACTACTACAATATATGTTTGATAATCCTTAATTGAACTTTAGTTTATTAAGCAAAGAGGCAAGAAACAAGAGAAAATATTCAAAACGCAAGATATATAGCTATCATGCTGGTTTCAGAGTGTAGCATGCATCAGAGCTTGTGAATAGTAGTCTGGAATTCTTTTTATTCTATTTTAAATTTGGGTTGTTTTTATTCTATCTAGCCTATGTGACACAAAGAGGTGGAGGCTCGCCATCGGATGTCAGAGTTATGATCCGTAAATGGTGAAAGCGGATCTGAAGACTCCGTTAACGCCCAATTATCCTCCCGTTAGTTGAAAGGCATCCCTAACCACTTTCATGAATTTGGTTTATGGAAGTCAACAGGAAGTTAGTCAGCCGTTACAGCCTTCCATACAAACACTATACACATGCATGCTCATAAGCACACTAACATATACATATCTACATACACTTTACACGGTACATACGTATAGACATATACATACACATGTACACACTCATACACACAATAACACATACATGATACATACACACATAAACACACATACGTACAAACACAAACACTAAAACGTACACATACACACCCATACATACATACACAAACACAGACACACACATACAGACTCAAACACACACTAACACATATATACATAAAGATATACATACATACACATAAATACTCATACATACATACATACATACATACATACATACATACATACATACATACATACATACATACATACATACATACATACATACATACATACATACATACATACATACATACATACATACATACATACATACGTACATACGTACATACATACATACATATTTATTTCAGTTTATATTCGTTTAAATTTTTTTAAACGAAGCTAGAAAAGAATTGCAACATGATCGTGTATCGATATTCTAGTGCTTATATGATCTAAATACGTGATTTTACATTATGATTATAGTAGAACAAATTGATTTTGTTTATGTTATTGATTCATAGGTGTTTGTAGCTTAAAATAATATATTTGAGAGTCAAAAGAAGCAAAAAGATGAAGTTTAGGAACTGGATGTGTTAATAACAAAAGGTATGACGAAGAAGAAAAAAATTAGCTAATCGTTGTATGATATGTGGGGGTGGGCGTATTATACGTCGTCGTCGTATGTTTGGGCATATTTGGAAAAAAAATTCATAAGATGGAAGTGTGAGGCGGAGTATCATATGCCGGTTGGGCTTATGATACGCCCGTGGCTGTTTTAGCTCCGGATTTTAAGAAATTTTGAGTCTATTTAAATATCTAAAAAGACTATTTGATCATACCTTCTCCCAGACGAAAATAGACGAATTCTAAGTGTTTTTTGGCGTTTCAAAGCCTTCCAATTTCATAGAGTTCATCCATAATCATCTAAATCAGTCATTGAAGATCCAGTCATGTCAATGCTTGGCTAAATCATTCATGATTACTTTTGGGTGAAGAATTCTTGCTAAGTGAGACGGTTAGTATGCATAGAATAGAGTTTTATATGAACACTTGGTTATTAAATGTAATTAAAAGCTTTGATTAATTAAACGGTTTATTTATAAACAAAGTTATTTATTTTATCATCAATTCTTGGTTTTCTTGCATTGTTAGCTCATTGAGAAAAATAGATAACGTGATATAGGTAAATTGGTAAGATTGTGAACGAACAAATATTAAAATATTATTACTTTGTTATCACTTTAATAAAAAACCATAATCTTTCTACGGCGAGTTTTCTCTTGTAAAGCCAAACACGCCCCAATACAAGTTCCAACTGATTATGAAAACCCTAGTTTAACATTATAATTATTGATCTTGTGAAATTTAAAACCTAAAAGTGATTAGCTCCTAATTAATTATTGAATTCCTTTTAAAGTTTGTTGCTTTTTGCAATCGCTTTGCTTAAAATCGTTCAAAATTTTGTAAAAGTCTTTCTTTAGTAACGTAAGTCTAAACAAATTTCACTAATTCACTATGCAGATGACTTTACTTACCCTTGTACCATAAAGGTAACTAAGATCGATTTATTAACTTGTTTCTAATCGAATCTCAACAACCAGATTACAACACAAGGACTTTCTCATGAGATCACCAATCCTAGTATTACTCTCGTCTAAACATGCCTCAGTGTGGAAACCGAAAATTATTGAAAGCCTTAATTTTAGTAAAGTATTTATTATTTGACTTATTAAATATGCATGGAATTTGAATTCCTTAGATCTGCTCGGTTTGAATTTTTCCATAAACAAAAACAAAGTACAATACTTTGTGTCTGGTTTTTAGTCTATTTGTTTTGGACTGGGTATTTATTTTGTAAGGCCCATTATTTAAAGTTTGTGCTTTCTTGGATCCATTGGACTAAATCGGCCCGGCAAACGAAACTTGCAAGCTTAATAATATTAATACATTTCAAATGCCAATTTTTGTAAAAATATGATTATAAAGTATGTGTGTATGAATGTGTTTATATGAGAAAGTTTACTATACAAAGTCAAAAAAATCATGCGAAGTAATTTTAGCTATTGATTTAAAAGATGGACGGTTCAGATTAAATGAGAAATAATCACGCATGGAATGATGGCTGCAGGGGTAAATTCGGAAATAAACTACAATTGTTGATTTTTTTTAAAATTTTCCCAGTTTTCTTAAACATATATAAAATTTTTATACGACGTTATTTTTTTTTAAAGAATTACACCATAAAATCGAGCATTTCATTCTTTTTAATTTGAGTATAGTATTGCTATACTTTTTTTTAAAAAATCAACACTTTTTTTTTAAAACGTTTATGTATTGTGCGTATAACTTGCGTGATTATGTAATTATAAACATAACTTGCGTAATTATCATATAACTTACGTAATTATAAATATAACTTGCGTAATTATTTTTTATAACGTGACTAATTTTACTTTGCGTAATAATAGATATAACTTGCGTAATTATGAATATAACTTGCGTAATTATATACCTTTTATGCGTAATTACGGTGCGGACGAAACTACCATTACGTCAAAAAACACGTGTCACGCCCTAGTGACTTCGTACGCTTCGCACAAAAATTACACTTTGTATAGTTACCGGCCTCGTGTTTATATATACAGTGGCGGAGTTTGGACATTCACGTATGGGGGACGGGGGCGAAATTTATTTTTTTTAGGGGGGGACGAACTCGATATTTATATAAAAATTTACACTATCGGACAAAAAATTTACACTACCGGACTAAAATTTAACACTACAGATGAAAAAAAGAGTGGGTGCGGCGGCCCCCCGGCCTCCACTATCCTCCGCCAATGTATATATATGTATGCAACTTTTTTTGTATATATACTCTCGTGACTTATAAAATATATTAGCATACATTAGTTAAAGTTGATATTTTTTTTTGTTTTCTTTCATTTTAAAAATTGTGCTTTTGTTGGTTATCATTCTACATGCAAATTTTAAGCAGATAAGGATTTTTTTAACATTTCCTTTTTTTTTTAATAGATGACAGCTTCACAACAAAATGAATGATTTGTTCTAAATAATAAATAAAAACTTACAGGAAAAAAAAACAAGAGAATGGAGAAATATATTTTTCTTGACCCATGAGGAGTTTAACAAGCTAATTCTTAATCCTGACAAGTATGATAAGACCATGATGTGTGTGCGTTGGAATGAGATTTTAAGTGTTTAAACGTCAAATATTACGTATGATTATACGTTTATATGCATGTGATTGAGTTGAATAGGTTGACTATGAGTTGGAAGTGATTTTGTAGGAAAAACAAGGAATTTGGAAGCTTACATGATAAAACAAGTCATTGGAGGGGTCAAAAAACGAAGTTTCAAAGTGCAGTAGAAAGGCTTCCACCGTAGCCTACTGTAGCCACCATAGCCTACGCCAGCTCAAGAAAAAAATCAGCAGAAAGGGTCCCAGCGTAGGCAACGCTGGATGGCGTAGGCTACGCCAGGACAATTTTTGAAAACCTATAAAATCGCGTTTTTATTATGTTTCAGCCACCACTTGATTCCCATTCGACCTAGAACGTTTAGAGACGAATTTTGGGCGTTCTGAGATCAATTTTTCACCATTCCAACTCTCAAAAACAAGATTCAATCATCCGGAATGCAAATCAACAACGATTTTGAAGATCATTCACGAACAATGAGCGACTAATCTTCTCGTGATCGACTTCGGGTATTAGGTTTTGTGTGATTAGGTTTTTGTTTTTGTTTAACTTTGTTGGGATTAAACTTTAGAACCCGTTAAGTTCTTTTATGAGTTTAACTTGTGTTTTGATTATTTAAACAATGACGTTGGTAAACTTTTATTTGAATATCATTTAATTTTCCGGAAATTATATGATTGCAAGTTTTGGTTTCTAATTGAATTGGCATTGTGTATCAAGACCCATGAAGTCCTGATTATCGATATCACTTAATCATCGCACTTATAGAGTCCCTATTAAGGTTTTTCCTTGAAGTTAAACTAAATAATTGCTGAAAACCAAACCTAGAACCGAAATGGATTACTTTCTCTTATAATCGTTTTCTTAATCAAGTTTGATTCTTTCAAAGTTGTTTTCTTAGTTTATTTGTTAATTATTCAAAAAATCTAATTTTCACAGCCAAGAGTCAATAGTTAAGTAATTTGTTAATTTAATTAATCATTATTTTTTAAATCAAAGTACAATACACCGACCACTAATTCCACGAGGATCGACAATCCTACTTACCCTAACTAGTTTAAGGTGAATAGGAACACACATTTTAACATCTTATTTGATTGATACTTCGACATCGATCAAATTTTGGCGCCGTTGCCGGGGAATCTGTGCGCTTGGTGTTTTGTTATTTTATTTGTTTTATAAGAAAAAAAAATCTTTTTTGTTACTTGTCTTAATTTATTTGTTTTTATTTTCGTGTTACGCTTGGTGTTTTCGGTGTGCAGGTGACAGGTTGCATGCATACTCGATATTCGGGTAGGAAATCACCACTAGTATTCGATCCAGAGATAGAGAAATCAGCAAGGTATAATCGTGTCTTGCATCGATCAGGGTTACCAACTACATCAATTTCACAAGCCATTGATCAAGCAGCTGATAGTTTGTCTGATTCAACTAACATGGATAATACAAACAACCAACCACCTCAAAATCCAAACCCTCCTCTCAATAACCAACACCAAAACCCAAATCCACCCCCACCACCAAATAACAACCGCAACAACAACCTAAATCAACCACCTTCCAATAATAATATGAATCAAAATAACCTCAATCAAGGAGACGACTTTGATCATGTAAGCATGCATAGTGTTCACACGGGTGATGAGAATTATGAAGATGAATGGGATAACAATGAAGAACCCTATAATGGTGCAAATTATGATGCTTGGAATGGAATTTTTGGTGGAGGTGATAGACAAAACGGAAATAACAATTGGGGGAATGATCAACATGGGTGGAATGCACCACCTATCAACCAACAAAGGGGTAGGGTTAATAATAACGTCAATCAGCCAAGAAGACCTCAAAGAGCTCAAGTACAAGGTGTGGATAGCCATTTTAGACCGGCTATTTCTGAAAATCCAAATCCCATCGTACCTCCAAATCGTAGAGGAAGAGCTTTTGATGTACACCCTCATTATCTCACTATTCTTCCTGCATTTAGAGGTACTGCAACAGAAGAACCATATGTACATCTTGCTGAATTTGATGTAATATGTAGCACTATTGGTGGGAATCACTTCACATAAGATGAAGTGAGGTTGCGATTGTTTCAATTTACTTTGAAAGATAGAGCTAAGCAATGGTTCCTCACTTTGCATGACAACAGTATTCATACTTGGCAAGAGATGCAAAGGGTTTTCCTTGAAGAATATTATTCTATGGGAAAGACAAGTGATGCAAGAGAGGCCATTCGATCTTTTCAACAACAAGTGGGTGAGCAATTTCATGAGGCATTTACAAGATTCAAGGAATTGATCCGCATGTGTCCTCATCATGGTATTGAAAAGTGGGAATTGATTAAGGCATTTTCAGATGGACTAACACCGGAAGATAGGAAATACTTGTATTCTACAAGTAATGGAACATTCTTATCTAATCATGAAGATATGGATTGGGAATTCCTAGAACGAATGTGCAAGAATTCCAAAGCTCAAGCTTCGGTTAGTAGACGGTCAAAGCCCGCTCCGGCAAGGTCAACCACCATTGATTATGAGAGTAAAAAAAGAATTGAATCTTTGGAAAGACAATTGGCCAAGTTAGGACATGCGGGGACTAAAGAAGTAGCTTCAATTGGATTTAATGTATGCAATGAATGTGGTGACTTAGGGTATGCAAGTGCAAAGTGTCCGTTGCTTTTAGGTCAACATGAAGAGGTGAATCAAGTATATGGAGAGAGAAAACAGTTTGATATGAACTCCAATACTTATCACCCTAGTTTGAGGAATCATCCACACTTTCAGTATGGAAATGCTTCAAACCAGATGAACCCTAATTTTCAAGGTAATAATCAAGGTGGTCAAGCTTATCAGAACCGAGAACAAGGGAATTATAATCAAAGTGGTTATTAAAGAACCTCATATTCTCAAGGAAACAATCAAGGAAACTACAATCATAGGATCAACAAGGTAGTTCATCACGCAACTATCAAAGTAATTCTCAATCGGGACAACTTGGTGGTGAAGAGTCTACAAATGCAAAGTTGGATGCTTTGATGACCATGATGAAAGAGAATATGAAAGAGAACAAGAGAGAAAATGAAATTAGGGACAAGGCTTATGTAGCCTTAAATAAACAAGTGGATCAACTTGCAGAGGATGTGGCTCAAATTAAAAGGAACCATGGAAAGCTACTAAATGATACCACGGTCAATCCTCAACATCAAGGAACCAACACAGAAAACATGAGAACTGTTCACATCAATTCGGTTAGCATCTTTCCTGACTCTAAAATTATTGATAATGACTTTACTCCTTTTTCATAACAAGTTACAGATAAGGAAGAGAAAGCCGATACGGTGGAAGAGAGTGACCCAGGTGCACCCATCATTCCAATCAAAGTAGGGAAGTTGAAGATAAAAAGAACACTTTTGGATTATGGAGCAACTGTTAGTATCTTGCCAGGTATGTTATATGATCAGTATGACTTTGGTCCTTTAGAGGAATTTGACACCACTGTGGTGTTAGCTGACTTGACTCAAAAATGTCGTCGGGGGATGGTAAAGAATGTTATAATCAAGTTGGGAGAATTTTACTACCCTGTGGACTTTATGGTGCTCGATTATGCACCAATGAGGACAAATGAGCAACCGAATGTCATATTGGGTCGACCATTTTTAGCAACTGTCAATGCTCAAATCAATTGCCGGGATGGAACAATTGACATGACTTATGAAACTCGTAAGTTACGTTTTAATGTATTTTCCAAGTCGATTAATTATTTTGTTAATGATAAAGTTTTTGTGGCAGATATGACTAACGTGTGTGTTCCTACTTATACTTCACATGTAAACATGAACACCACTTTTGAGAATGATTTTGAGTATGATAGGGATAAGCATGTGGACTTGAAGGAATTGGTGGATTTAAAAGAAAAGAAAGAGACAATTATGAAGATGGAAACAAAAGATGTGAAACCTAAAATGAAGAAAAAAGTTGGCGATCCACTTGATCCTATAAAAGACAAGGTTGAGGCATTAATATTTGGGCCACAATGCAATCTAGTTGAAGAACTACCGAATCACTTGAAGAATACCGGAGTCAAGCATCCTACTTGACCACCATGAGTGGTCGCAGGTATGGTCTGGCTGAAGACCTAAAACTTAGAGCTAATCGGGAGGCAACCTGGAGTTAACTTTTATGTTTTATGTTTGATGTGTCTATTTAAGTAGTTTATTTTGATAATGGTTATATTTTTGTCCGGGTCGGTTCGGGTTGGAAAAATAGTTTGTGTTGATTAAATGAATAAATTGATTTGCAAAGAAGAAAAATTCACACACTTAACTTAAATACCATACATTGGGGACAATGTATCTCAAGTGTGGGGATGAGGGAAAATTTGGAAAAAATTTATTGTTTCTAGGCAATTCAATCGAACACGAAAACGACAAGCACACCAATTGTTCACTGCCTTGTTTGATGTAAGGGTCTTTAGTCATGGTCTAATTCTAAGATAGCAAAAATAATGATGTTAGCAAGGTTTTTAGAAAAACTTAAGAACTGCCTAGTTAGGGTTAACAGGCTATTGGTGTAATAAAAGCATGCGCACACCGGCAACCCTAATTCTTACTTGGTGAGATTTTTAAGCTTACTAGATTGTTAGTTCACATAAAAAGTGTTTCAATGATTTGATACATACCAAGACGGTGAATTTGATAAATGCACATAGATGATGAGGCAATCTAGGATTCCCTTTTCTTTTAACACCATTACTTGTGATGCATCAGTTTACCTAAAATTTCTCTTAGTAGCCACTTTCAAGCTTTAAACTATTCATTTTGACAAACCCATATCATTAAAACCCAAATCAAAATTTACCCAATGTGACTCAGTTATCACTGTTGAACATTCATCATTGTCACACCCCAACCTTAATGGCGTAAACGTCGAGATGTGAGGGTTAAGATTGTTCATGCCACACAACGCTATTTCAAAGTGTCAATATTATTAATTTTCAAGGTTCATAACATACATTGAGAATAAAACATAAGATTCAAGCAATCATAAATACAAAAGATACCCTAACGTCATGCGACAATATAAATCATTTTATTATTCTAGGTCCAATCCTAGATGTGATCAAGTCTTCAAGAGCACTTAAGCGGTAACAAGTCCTGAAACATGTTAAAAATAAAAGGTCAACATATAATGTTGGTGAGTTTCCATGAATTTGTACATACGTAAGAAAACAACGTTTAAGAGGCAATTCATGTCATAGGTTAAGAAATATTGCAAGAATATAGATAGCATAATGTTACAATCAAACCTTGACAAAGATATCCATTACAAGTTATAACGATTAGCTAAGTGTACTTGGTTCCCATAGTGCTCAAGAATACGACACTAGGAGCCGGCAATAACCTCGGCTTTAGCACCAAATAGGCTTGTCAGGCCCATAGATCTATGACGTCGCTAGGCTAGCAATAGTTAATGATTGTTTTTACAAGATGACTATCATATAAGACTCACAAGCATCTCAAATAACCATGACAAAGTTTATAAATGAATTGCTCATGCATTTACAAGTATCAAGATGTTTACAAGTGCAAGTTCATAAAGTTAACATGTTTCACCCCAAAAGGTGTGAAATAAAGTAAAAAGGGGCATGGAAAACTCACATGGATTACAAGGGTGACAAATAAGAAGGTCTTGCATAAATAATGCCGAGGATTTCGTTAACGTTCAACCTAAATGAACGACGTGTTAAGTTAATCATAATGATTTTGGTATTGTATTTATAAACCATTAGTCCATGATTTTCATGTTATTAAGTAGATACCATTTGTTATTGTTTTGATATTTAAATGATTAGATAAGGTTTTTAATGCCTAACATTATTAATAAAAGTTAAACTTTTATTATCAAATGGTTGTTATTTACTATTTATTAAAATAGTAATTTTATAGATTTAATTGATTAGCATAATTCCATTAATTATAATAAATGTAAATTTCAAATAAGTACATATATATTTCTTTTAAACATATAAATAGATTTATAAATATGTTTTATAGAAATCTATTAAATTGAAGTTATTTAAGAAAATTTATATAGAACTTATTAATATTTAAAATTAATAATAAATGGTATCTTGTAACCATTTTATAATTTAAAATGAAAGAATTGGAAATGGCTTAATTTAATATTCTAAGAAAATATAAAAGAAAATGATTTTATTTATTTTCTGATTAAAAATGATTTTATATGATTATTAGTAATATTTGAATATTTTTTAGAATTTTAAATATTATAGAAACCTTTAAAAAAAATTATGGCAGGTGCCCGGGTTCGAACCCGGGACCTCCTGCCCAACATCCATGAGTTAAACCGGTGGGCTAAAGCCCTGACCGGTGTTATACAATAAAATTCATAATTTAAAACCAGTTTCTCAGCAAAACCCCCAAATTACACGAAGAACCCTAATTTCAATTTGATTCAATTGCACCATGAAACGAATCTGAGGATGAAATTAACCTTGGGGCTTTTACTCCCCTTGAATAATCGTGTGTAAACATGTATCTAGTTTACCTGATTTCGTCTGAAAATTGAGAGAACAGAAAAGTTAACATGTCGTCGGTCGTGGTTACCGTATTCGATGTGTGTGTGTATGATTTGGGAAATTGAGGTTATTGGAGGTTTAAAGGGGCTGCCATGATCATTTGCCCTCTAATTTATAGCTTCCATGTGCTCGACTTCATGTCCAACGACTTCAGGTTTGATCATGGGTGTTACAGTCGAATTTGATGTGAATTGAGCCGTTTTAGATGAAATTAAACGTACCATTTAACTCGAAATGATTAGATGGTCATTATTGCATGATTAATTTCGTAATTTACACGTAGAAACGGATTTTTGGTTTAATATGAGGTTCGGTTTCGAGATGATCGGTTGGAAGGTGTTAATTCAGTTTTAATGGGGTTGAGAGTTCGAATCTCATTCGCGAGATTAGGGAACCGGTTACTAGGGCTGAAAACGCCCTATTTGCGGCGTTCCTTGGCCTTGCCGGAGACCCACCGGCAGTGGCCGAACTTGTGGCCGGAGTTACGGGAATGAGTTTTGAAAATTTACAATTTGGTCCCTAAGGTTTTAAAGATTTATAACTTAAATCCAAAGTTTGGATTTTAGTTTTAATCCAAATTACAGTTTGGTCCCCGAGGTTTTAAATTCTATTATTTTATGCCCAAAACTATTTATTTACTAGTTTCCTTAATAAATAGATTTTTATTTTATATAACCATTTTATTTATTTGAAAAGTTATTTATTATTATTATTATTATTTTTATTATTATTATTTACTTAATTACAAAAATTTTAATTAGCAATTAAGGTCAAGATAACAGGATTTACAAATAAGCCCTCGTATTTGTGTTAATGATTTAAACAAGCACTTACAAGGGTTAACGGAGTTGACAAACATTTAACGAAAATAAGAAAGGTCACAATCTTAGCTTCAGTATTTGATTTATGATTAAAAAAAGAAAAAAGAGAAAAAGAAAAGAAAGAAAGATGCAAAGTGTTGGTTATGGGTTAAATATGCACCCATGCGGTTGTCTTGTTTGAGTAACAGTTGTGTCAATAAGAACATCAACAGTTGGTATTGCCGTCAATTTACATTTTACCCACAATCACAACCTATCATTCCTGCTTTAACCTAAGCCCAAAACCCATAAGTCCTTTTGATGTGTGCATGGTCAATTTATTATCGTGAAAGTTTGATTGTCACCCAAGCATATGATAACAAAGTTTTATATGTGGACCTTTTGAGTGATATATTGGTGCAATTTTCACCGATCCAGAAATAAACTGAGATGAGTGACAAATGGTGAGGGGTGTGTTGCATGACAATAAAAGCCAGAAGCTTGTTAGGTTTAACTAGTCAGGTTCTATTTTGAATTAAATGTAACATTCTTTACTTGCTAACCAAAAATGATTATTGTAATTCTGGAATGGGTATGACTTTGGACCATAGCCAAGACATAGCAAGGGATTTTGGTTTATAATGTTGTTAAGTGTTTTGAATTAGATTTGCTTGAGGGCAAACAAAGCTTAAGTGTGGGGATGTGATGTGTGTGCGTTGGAATGAGATTTTAAGTGTTTAAACGTCAAATATTACGTATGATTATTCGTTTATATGCATGTGATTGAGTTGAATAGGTTGACTATGAGTTGGAAGTGATTTTGTAGGAAAAACAAGGAATTTGGAAGCTTACATGATAAAACAAGTCATTGGAGGGGTCAAGAAACGAAGTTTCAAAGTGCAGCAGAAAGGCTTCCACCGTAGCCTACTGTAGCCACCGTAGGCTACGCCAGCTCAAGAAAAAAATCAGCAGAAAGGGTCCCAGCGTAGGCTACGCTGGATGGCGTAGGCTACGCCAGGACAATTTTTGGAAACCTATAAAATCGCGTTTTTATTATGTTTTAGCCACCACTTGATTCCCATTCGACCTAGAACGTTTAGAGATGAATTTTGGGCATTCTGAGATCAATTTTTCACCATTCCAACTCTCAAAAACAAGATTCAATCATCCGGAATGCAAATCAACAACGATTTTGAAGATCATTCACGAACAATGAGCGGCTAATCTTCTCGTGATCGACTTCGGGTATTAGGTTTTGTGTGATTAGGTTTTTGTTTTTGTTTAACTTTGTTGGGATTAAACTTTAGAACCCGTTAAGTACTTTTATGAGTTTAACTTGTGTTTTGATTATTTAAACAATGACGTTGGTAAACTTTTATTTGAATATCATTTAATCTTCCGGAAATTATATGATTGCAAGTTTTGGTTTCTAATTGAACTGGCATTGTGTATCAAGACCCATTAAGTTCTGATTATCGATATTACTTAATCATCGCACTTATAGAGTCCCTATTAAGGATTTTCCTTGAAGTTAAACTAAACAATTGCTGAAAACCAAACCTAGAACCGAAATGGATTACTTTCTCTTATAATCATTTTCTTAATCAAGTTTGATTCTTTCAAAGTTGTTTTCTTAGTTTATTTGTTAATTATTCAAAAAATCTAATTTTCACAGCCAAGAGGCAATAGTTAAGTAATTTGTTAATTTAATTAATCATTATTTTCTAAATCAAAGTACAATACACCGACCACTAATTCCACGAGGATCGACAACCCTACTTACCCTAACTAGTTTAAGGTGAATAGGAACACACATTTTAACATCTTATTTGATTGAGACTTCGACATCGATCAGACAATCTTCTTAACAACAAAATTATTAAATTGTACCGGTAACAATTTAAACTCAAACTATTTATGTCTCCAGTGATCACCAGTAACAATATGCTAGTAGACCATATACGATAAGGAGCGTGCCTAGTGCTTGACTTATCTCTTACTTTGCGTATGGTCCATGGAGAGGACGGATCACTTGGCAATCTTATTTATGCAACCTTACCTTACACTTTGCGTAGTTGGTTATTTCCCACAACTTGCATCATTTATCTTAAGATCACAAAGTAACAACATTATCAGTTGCTTCAAGATCCGCCTGCAGACCATTGGCGACAACACGATTTCTAATCCCTGATGAGTTTAACGGGCTGATTCTTGATCCTAGACAAGTTTAATGAGACAATTCACGACGAGTTTGTTTAAAATCACTAATTAATCAACTTTTGGAAACATAAACAAAGGTTTTGGGATCTGCAACACCAAAAACACCACTTTTTGATGTGGGGATGCAACTTGATTGTCAAGATGATTTGTTTTATCGTGTACAAGTTTATTCTTGACCCGTGACAAGTTTAACAAGTCCATTCGTGACTAATTTGTTTACAAGCTCTAACTAATTAACCTTTTTGCGACATAAACAAAGTTTTGGGGTCTACAACACCAAAAACACCAGTTTATAGGAGATGCAATTAATTGTCAGATTGTTCAACTTCAAACTTTGAATATGTCCAATAATTTTGTGGTGGAAAAGACAGCAAATAAGACCCTAAGAGAGGGACCACTGCAATTATTTAAAGCCTGAACTTTCTATTAGAAGCCAAATGAGAGTACTTCACAATTTCTCACTTTTGCAAAATGGTTATGAGAAAATGGGCCCATGGTGTCCTCTTAGTGTGTGCATATGATCTCCCTGTTCTCTATACACAGGGCCTCATTCTTCTTGTTAGGTCCAACTCATATGATCAACACCTGTTTTCCAAATTCTACACATAAAAGTTTATCAAAATTTTCAAATTTAGGGCTTCTTATGTAAGTAATTATAGGCTGAGACTTATGATACGGTTACAATTTATGGCACTTGATATATAATAATTTAGTTTGAATATAATATTTTTTTTTCCAAAAAGAAAAAGAAAAACTCTTTTTCATAAGTTCAATTAGGAAAATAATATAGTATTATTCTAAATATAATCATGAAAGTCCTTTTAAGGGGCGATCATGTTTCGCTTGGTTACAAGTTAAGCTAATCTATAACTGATGTATTAGTTTTTAGTTTTCATAATTGGTTGATTCTGGTTACAAAGGTTCTGTTAATTAGGTGATTGGAAAATAAAAGTTCGGTTAATTTGTTTATGTGCAGGTTAATCATCGGTTTTTGGGTGACCCTTTTCAAACTCAGTAAGCTAATATATCTTTTATAAAAAAATATGACAAATCTTTCTTATATATAATGCATTTACCCAGGTGATCGGGCTTGTAGTATTCATTGGCCGTTTTTAAAAAAATATATATTATTTATTTAAAAATGATAATATTAATGTTAATTTTAACGGCAATTTGGTTTGATTATTTCAATTTCTTTCTACAGATATTACCGTAACAGAAATAGTAAGTGAATTATCGGTTTCTCAATTGTTCTGTTTTTTTAAATTTGTCTTCTTTCTTTGGATTTTTTAGTTGTGATTTGGTAACTATTCTCCACACTATATATCTTTTAATGACACGATTTCTAGGTTTATCTTCTAATAAAATTTGTGAAGACTCATTTCACTAAACTTTATTCAAACTTTACATCGATTGTACATTCAAGTTGGGACGTTGTCCACGATTTGGTTTTGTGAAAACTAAAAGATAAGGCTATTGTCTGACAAACTATTTTTGAATCATTGGTCACTTATTTACCATTTCCGTATACATTATTTAAAATTATTAATGAAATGATATAGGAAAAACACAAATTAAAGAACAAAGATAAACTTGTTCTAATTTTATAAATTAATAACGGAAAATGATATGAACGTAACGGTTTTTCAAACCAATTGATATACCAACCAAAAACCTTTTTCTAGTGTCGGGTTCATGTTACGTTGCAAATTGCCACACCTACATAAAAGCTTACTTACATTTTGCAAAATTCGAGTGACTTTATGAAAACTAAAACTTACCGAGGAAGATGTAATGTATGGTCATTGGTCTCTTTTTTTTTCATCAGTAGTATTAATTTTCGGATCAATAGTGTAAATTTTATGTACGATAGTGGGAACTTCTTTTTCAACAGCTAAAAGATCACAGACGCACCACTAGCCCATCTGATCATCTCAATTACTTGAGTACGGAACCCGAGACCACCATCAAAAGAAAACTCAACTTAGGTGAGAAAACCCCCTAGCCTAACCTGAAACCTTTTTTTTTTATCACAAGTACGACTTGAACCAAGACATTTTCCTATTTTAATAACGTCTTGTGATACCTTATATTATTAACCGTTTGGGCTGAGGATAATCAGTAAAATGATTAATGACATGATGAAGTATGAATAGAGAGAGTGAGAGATGGAGGAAGGGGTAATGAATGAGAATGAGAGGTGGTAAATAGATGGTGATGGTGATGTGTGATTAGAAGAGAATCAAAAGAAAATGGTGGTGGGGTTGGCCACACGTGAACAAGGATAAGCCTGCTGCCCGTTTTGACCCACTAACCCGGTTTACTTGCCCGACAACTTTCAATTTTCAGCTTCCCTTATGCGTTGCCTTACACACACAAACCTACCCCTTGTTGCCCTATTCAATAGCTACCTCTATCTTCAATAATTGAAGTTCCAATGTGTGAATGATTGTATCAAGGTCTAATATCAAATGAATGAACGATGGGTATTAGGATGTTGATCAAATGGAGAACAAGATTTGCATGGAGATCACTACCTGTCGGCCATTGCCCGAATGAACCTATGGAAAGTATAACGTTGAGTTAAAGGTTTTGACTCGGATAGAGATAGGAGGAAGAAGATTCTCCGCCTAACACCGTAAAGTTGTATAAGCTTTTACTAGTATATTATGCTTCAAGCTCACCAGTTAAGCCTGTAAATCTTGTTGTACACTAAGGATTTTATTATAAGTAATAATTAAATACCAATTCTATTTCTTATACTTAAACCTGAAACTAGAAGACAAGTAAGAACTAAGAATGCCAACTAAAAGAAGATAACTTGATGCCATATAAAAGAAATATATCGACACATAGTATGAGACGTGATGGATATATATCATTTATATCCTTGTATCTTGAGCTTATAGAAATCTTGTTTCTTGCACGTGAGACGTATTTAACTAGTAAGTAAAGGAGAAACATACCAGTAATACTTTACTTGTTAATACACATAAAGCAAACAAACATACATAGTAAAAGTCCGCTCATCAATAGGGTCTAAGACGGAAATGTCAGATGAAGATAAACATTACCTCTATTCTAAAAGATAAAGAACAAATAAAGATAAACATTACCTCTATTCTAAAAGATAAAGAACAAGTAACCAAAAAGGCCCCCTGACTTAGAAAAACCTCTTTTAAGAAAAACTAAAGAGTTAAATGTTTTTTTGATCCCTGGTTTTATGTCGTTTTTGTCATTTCAGTACTTATGTTTTAGTTTTTGCGGTTTCAGTACCCGTGTTTTAAAAAAATCACTGAAACAGCCATTCCGTTCAAATCTCTAGATAACGTCTGTTACCACCAGGGGTAAAATCATCATTTTGTATATTAAATTGTTATTTTCGTCTCTGGTTTTATATCATTTTTGTCATTTCAGTACTCGCGATCAATCACATTCATATTCGTCTTTTCTTCTTCAGCATGATCCTTTCTTTTTCTTCAACACCGCTAATGATAATTTAAGTATGATTATTATCTCTATTAGATTTTAAAACTTTCAAAAACAGTAGCACGTTGCTAGTTTTTAATAATGGTTGTATAATTTGTAGTTAGGCTTTGTAGTAAGTTATTTATCTAGTTTATTGGTTAGGTTTTCATTTCTCTATTGCCTAACTCGATTTTCAAGACTAGTCTTATACGTCTTTTGCACTGGTCTGTTTTGTTTTTGTTCTTACGTGGTTTTGCGCGGCGTCCACGTATGTGGCTTCTTTTTCTTTTCTTCTTTATTTCACTTTGTGCCTTTTTTGTTTCATCTTCATTTTCATTTATAACTCATCAAAACAATTATCAAGGGCTGGAAATCGTCAATGGCGAAAGGCTAAGGCGATTCTCTAGGTATGATTATTAAGGTTATCTAAAGTAGTCTAGAAGGAGGAGGTAACAAAAAAGATCGGTTGGGTGCTATGAACAAAGTTCGTTTTTGTTATTAACTAGCAAGTTCACACCCGCGTGATGCCGTGGATAAAATGCATATTAAAAAATAAAAACATTTATTTACACCGGAATATATTATAAAATAAAAAAAAATTATTTACAATAATATTAACTTTAATAACTAGCTAAAACAGTGACATCTCTAAAAATGAAAACATATCGTAACATTATAAGTGTATTTGATCGCGAGTACTAAAATGATAAAAATGATATAAAACCAGGGACAAAAATAACAATTTAATAAAGGAAATGACGGCTTTACCCCTGGGGGTAACTGGCGTTATATATGGATTTGGACGGAATGACTGTTTCGGTGACTTTTTTTAAACACGCGTACTGAAACCGCAAAACTAAAACACTGAAATGATAAAAACGACATAAAACCAGGGGAAAAAACATTTAACTCAAAAATAAATATAAATACATTAAAATAACAAGCATCTTAACAATATTTATCATTAGAAAAAGACAAAAGGTCAAAAAAAAGCTTAAAAAATCTCTAAGACTAAAGTAGCTAAGGCTTAAAACAAACTTACTAACTACAACAATACATCATGAAGAGGACGGATAAATACAAATATAAACAACGCACCGTCTACAAGCGAGGAATATGCTTTAAACATCCATAGAACACTCCAATTTCGTGGGGAATCAACAAAGTGGTAGAAGAATTGATGGAGCATTCGACCAAGTATTTGTTAAGTAAAAAAGAAGATAAGAAAGACGAAGAGATAAGAAAGTTGAGAATGATCAAAGTAGAAAACACATAAGATGAAAGCATTGTAGGTCGCAACCAAAGACTTGAATGTGTTGGGATTTCATGGTAACTTTTAAAATCATATATAAGAGTGAAACAACAAATTAAACCATGAGATGCATCTTTGATCATCAATCACCATTAAAGATTTCTCATCAGGAGTCTAGATGCAAGAACAAAAGAAATCGAAAGAGGAATACGATGAAAGTAAACATCCACATTATTTGTAAAATTCTAACCTGTGACCAAAATTTATGATTATTAAATAATATAATTAAATCTATCCCCTATTGAATTGCGAGATTTATGAAATAGTAACAATTAATATATTCTGTGAATATATAATTAACTATTCTATAAATTAATTGGCACAACATGTATTAAAGTCTAATACTTGAGTTAAAGTACGAATACATCTACATTATTTCGTTCCTCTGTATAACCATACCTATACTATTTTGTTGATTAAAAAAAAATCTCTTTCCACAAAATTCGTGTATTCTACAAAATGTTTTCCGCAACTCTGGCTTTTGAAAAATGTAAATAAAAATAAATTTCGTGGCCTAGCATGTTTTGCGGAAAATAGTGATTCTGCGTATTGAAGGAAAATACGAATTTTCATTATAAATGAAATTTTACTTTTTAAATCAATGACTTGACATTTTGATGATTTTTCTGAAAATAATGATTTAGTTTCATTTTCCATAAAAATAGTATTCCATTTCAACTTTATATAATCATGCAATAATTAACAACACTTCAGTTTAGTTTGTTTGACTGAATCTAAAACATGAATCAAATAAAAACAAATCCTTCTTTCTCATGATTACACCAATTTCATGTTAACAAAATGATAATTTAATATGATTAAATTAAAAATGTGTTGAATGATATAAACGAAACAAATTAACATGATGTTGGGATACCAACAAAAGAGACACTATTTCCATCTACGTGGCACACGTGGTATGCTGGTTGGATGACAATGATCAATAATGCAATGGTCCCACAAATATCATTTATTTATGTTTTGACCACCAAAATATCTACTTAGGGTATTGTTGAATGCATCATGTTTCTTCATTAGAAGCATAGCATAAAGCTTAATGTGCTTAAAAGTATTTCATTATTCACTTCTGTTCAATAAATCTTAATACTTTAAGTACGTCAAGATTATCCATCTAAACAAGAAAATATAATATTTTTGTTTCATAAGAATGGACACTTAAAATAAATATATGAATAAACATTAATTTATACGGTAAACGTTGGCTAAATGCATTGTTTCTTTTGATATAAGAACAATGATTACAACTCAAGGTGTTGTTCCACGTGAACATGTTTGATGTTGTCATAGTCGATCATCTCAACAACATTTATTAAGTTAATATATCATTGCACGACCCCATGAGGACTAACTATAATAATGATGAATTAATGTTATAAACATTATAGCGAGTTAGTTATAGTAGCTTTTATAGAATATAATTAAGATTATTTTGGTTTTATTAGCAGGCATTATAGTCTTACAATATCATATCCTTTAAGCTATGTTGCGACTATCCTGCCTTAATCCCTTATGATGAGTTTTGGACGCTACATATAGCATAAATTATCATATAGTTATAACGAATTGACCTAAAACATTACCATAATTAGTTAATCTAATAGTTTAGTTCAACCAAAATAGAATTCATTAGGAATCTAAATATATCACTTAACAATCAAGATATTGGACTAAAACATTGGCATGAATTCTTAAATAATTGATTTAGCAATGGAGTGTGACATTTTATTTCCTTGGCTTTGCTTTGGAGTAAGGGGGTGTTTGTTTTTTCAGTAAAGCTTTCCTAGATCTTTTTTGTCTGCGTTGTACAGACCACGCGTAGACGTTGAGGTCTGCAGAGTATTTGTTTTTTGGAAGACTTTTTATTAAAAAAGGTCTGCGCGAGGTCTACATAGTGTAGACTTGGCACAACCATTTCTAAAGTCTTCTAAATTCTGCAGAGAATTAAACACCATCACCCACCACCACCCATGTCCATCACCCTCGTCCACCACCACCACCGTCCGCCACCACCCCCGTCCTCCTCCACCACCGTCCGCCTCCATCACCGTCCGCCTCCTCCACCGTCTGCCTCCACCCACCGTCCGCCACCACACCACCCATCGTCCACCACCACCTACCATCTACCATCACCACCACCATCCAGCACAGCCGTATACCATCACCAGTTGATTTTAGCAATCCGCAAATGTTAAAAAACAGACATTCTTCTTGTTGCAGACTGCAGAGGTTTGGGCCATTTCTTTTCCTGCAGATGTCTGCAGATGTGATCCGTAGACTGCAGACATTTTGGTATAGAAAAAACAAACAACACCTAAGTATTTATAAATTATAGATCAATAAATGGCTGTTTGACAACTTTTTCTGAGCTTTTAAAAAAATTAATTAAATAAGAGGTAACCTTTAAATCATCCGGTATGTTTCTATACTTACCTATTAAAGGCTCCATGAACAATTAAAAAATGTATTTTAAGTAAAAGAAACACACTTTAACTCTAATCGATTAAAAAATAATAGCCTCTTAGTGAACTAAGTGAACTAATTAAGAAGCTACAGAAGAACCCCGAAATTAAATAGAATTGAAGATGCATGGAATTAGAATGGAGATTTATACTATAATTTATTATAATTACAAACACGTGGTTTATTTCTCGGTTATTGTAATTGTCTCCACTAAGTGAACCGAAAAAATATGTTCTAGAATGACAGCTTCTTTTCAAATTCTAGGTAAAGAGTTCTTTTTATTACATTTTTTTACAATTGAATTTTCATAATGTATACAAAAATTCATTATCTTTTGCTTTATCAAGTATAGTGTTTTGTCATATTTTTACAAAGAAGAAAGTGGGTACTTCATGATGAATAATTATATATATATATATATAAAAAACCCTTGGTCGAACAGTGTTTGTTTTTTTTTTATTCAAATAAACCCATCTGAGAAGTTCTCTCCAGCGTTACAGTTTTCCACAATCAGATCATAATAATAACTCATGGCGAACACCGTCACCGACATCGGAAAAAAGCTCACCACAGGAATATTCATCCGATTTCCGATACTCAACCCCCAAACAAGATAACTATCGCACACAATCACACTCACAGGTACCTCCATCCGCCGGAGCAACAGCTCCACCGGAGCTTCCATCTCCGTCATCACAGCGTTAATGAATCCGGCGAAGTCAGTGGCTCGGTTGACCTCCGACGGGATGACGTTGGGGACGATGGCGAACCGGATGTTGGTGGGTTCGGGTTCACGTTCGGGACCGATGAGGGTTAGCCATTCTTCGGTTTACGATGAGGGTGATGAGGAGGTTGGAGGGGTGGTGGTGATGTCGATGAGGGTGCAGGGGTTCATCATGGGGTTGATGTGGCCACTGCCGGGGTATGGTACCGCCACCACGTGGAGGCTGCCGGAGTGCGGTGGCTCCGCCATTAGTGGCCGAAGATTGGAGATGATGGATCGCAGGGTTGGGGCACGTGAAACTGATGCTTGGTGTTTATCATTTGTTCATTTATGTAGTGTTATCTTCTAGATATTCCTTTAATCGTTTTTCGCGATACTCAACCACACATCTCGATAAAGTTTTTTGGCGTCACAATCGAACAAAAAGAAATAAGGCTCTTTTTTAAAACGTAATTATATATTGAGGATTCTACAGTAATAAAATTAATAAAATAATAATAACAATATTTAAATACCAATAACATATATAATTTGTTTATAAAATGATAAACTTAGAATTCTAAAATTCTAGATTTACGTACCGGAACGAGTCAGGTATAAAACGTTCCCGTGCATCTTTATATATATGTTTTAAGATGATCTATGTTTTGACGATCGCATATGTTTTGACGTTCTCCTACATTTTAGCCTATATTCGATTCCTAAATGAGTCGGGTAATATATAAACATTTTTATTCGACGTTATCAATCTGAGATACTATAGTACGATAGTAGATTTAAATTTTGCATTTAAAGTAAAACAACATACAAAAATTAGAGAAGAGGGAGCAATCTAATATACATTAAAGCCCATTATTAGTGGCATGGTTACAAAATTGTGAAACTATTGAGCCATATCTATTTACAACTATTTATAGAACAAATCTACATAAGATCTAGTAAAGAAATAAATCAATCATGATAACAAAGAAGCATCACCACACATCTCCTAATTATGTAAATCCTTGCCTTTTGCTCTTTAAGGATTCCTCCAAGTCTACTTGACACCCCTTTCTTGTTGCTACTCATCATTTTCATTTCTATCACCGACGATTTTGATTCTTTTTAACGAGAAAAGTTTGAGACTTGATCCTGCTAACGGATATGAGATGCTAAGATTTGAAACTTGAATTCGGGGAGAGACTTTTAACAAGACGAAAAAAATGTGTTTTTGTGATTATTTGGAGAGGAGTTGTTGAGTATTCTTGAAGTGAAATTGTTGCTATATAGCAAGAAGAAGTGATTTCTATGGCAGAAAATGGTAGATGGATTCTTTATATAGAGGATGGTTAAGCATGAGGTCTTTTAAGGGTGGGGCTTGGGTGGGGTTGTAGCAGGACACATGGTTTATTGGACATTCTTATGTAGGCTTCACTTCCCACTTGGGTGTCATAAAAATAATGCATATTTTTAAGTTATTTATAAACACTTTAAGTAATGTTGATTTGCAAATGATTAGATGTGATTAAAGTTAGTGTTTAATTCAATTTTACTCCTTAAGGTTCGATTAAAGTAACGATTTTCCTTCAAAAGATTAAAAACATTAATTTACCTTCAAAAGTTTTATAAGTTGTTTCAGTTTTAATCCTAAAGTTTTACTAATTTGAATTCAAGTTGAAACACTTAATGAAAGTTTAGGACTGCAACTGAAACAATTTATAAAAAATTTTGAATGTAAATTGATGTTTTTAATATTTTAGAGTAAAATGGTTAATTTTTGTTAAAACTCATGGAGCAAATATATTTTAGAGTAAAATGGTTATTTTTGTTAAAATCAGGAAGTTATAAGATAATATAAAATATTGTTATGCTTATTAAAAAAATAATATATTTGATTTAATACAAGATAATATATATAAGTATAGGTAACATATTTATACATGTCATGTTCATATGATGGTTGGTGTTGGTAACACCCCCAAACATGATGGGTCAAGCATTACCTCTATGAGGTAGCATCCACATATAATTTTATGAGTCGTCTTCTTTAACTTGTGCATCTTGAGGTTATTATTTGTTTTATGGTCATCTTCATGTATTTATACATATGCTTGATTTTCTTTAGTCTTAAGTACATTAAAATAATATTTGAAAAACCAGTTTCTTTTATATATTTAATAATTTGACATATATGAAATTAATCATATCTAAAATTAAAGACCCAAATTTTGTTGTTAGCAAAATAGTGTTTGGTGAATTTATATCCTCAAATGATGGAAAATTTGTTTGCTGCTTTGCATAGTCACACATGGATTGGTCTTGAGGAAATGAATGTTGAGACTAATCCATCTACGAATGTATCTTACTAAACTTATAATGTCTTTTTATCATCAATATAATATTTTCCATTATAAATTCAGTTCACAGATATTTGTATTGAACATTTGTGAGTCATCATGATGTTAGATGGGTCCCATCCTGTTAACATTTCACAAATATATTGATAGCAAAATAAATTCAATTTAACTTTTGAATAGGATTACAAATACTATGAATGAAGCTTGCACAAATAAATTGATGAGGGCTCAACCTTGGCTTGAGGAGTATAGACTAAATTGGAGCTTAACTCAATTTGAAAAAGTTGAATATATACACTATGCATATTTATTATAACAAACTTGTTACAAATATATGTGCAATTGGTATTTTATAACAGAAAGACTCATTTAAAATATTTATTTAGTATTGGGTTCTCAAAAGAACACATATTAATGACATGAAAGGAATTTAGAGAGAGAGAGAGAGCACGCTAGCAGAGAGGATGAAATATGTTCCTAGATGATCCTAAGTTGTTAAGGTGACCTGGTATATGTAGATACTTGCCTTAAAGTTTTTGTTAAGGGATTAAGAGATCTGATAGAGATCTCCTCCTTTCCTTTCTTTATAATCTCAAACTTACCTTCTCGTCTGACTTTCTATGGTTCTCCATTCTCCCCACATACCATTTTCCACATAAAGAATTAACACTTCTAACTTTGGGAAATGAGGCGGTCACTATTCAAAGTCGTTTCCTTTCATTTCCTTTTTTTTACTTACTAGTCTTATTCATAGGTTTGATCTACGTGATCTTATCATCATCCTCCCTGACTCTTTCTTTCTTTCCTTCATTCATCTGCTCCAAAAGCTTTTGTTTTTCCCTTTTCACCTGTTATCTAATAATCGTAAAATTAAGTAATAACAACTTGTTGACTATCTTATTGCTATCTTTGTTACTATGTTAAAACCACCTGAACCTCTTTTTATCTCTCTACTTTTTCCTTGATTCATAATATAAGACTTTTAAAGCCTTTCACCCTAATTTGGTAAAAATATAGATATGTACAATGAAAGAAACATTAAAATTGCCAACTATACTATATGCCTTTGGCACCACCCAACATGCTAGGTATGTTACATGAGGAATATTAGTTAAGAGTAAGGTGTCAACCAGGCCACCAATAGGAAGTAATTTGGATATCTGAAGTCTAAACTTGGAGAAGAGATGGGCCAACCACCAAATGAGCACTATTGAAAGCCCCTTTCTCACAAGCCTTCAAAGTTCAAAGTTAAAGTTAAAGTTTCAACTTGGACTGTGACAACATGGGCCGAATACAAGCAACTTGGAGTCTTGGTGTGCACTTTCTTCATTTGGGCCTAAAGCCCATTTAAAACATGATGTTAAACCTTTTATCAAATTTCCTAGAAAATTGATGTTAAAACTTAGGTTATTGTTTTATGATTTATTCTTTTCTCGTTAACGCCCCCATCAATATTTTATGCCCGTATAGCGAACGCCAATTGCCTAGGGAAAATAACCTTTAAGTCGATCCTCGTGAAACAAGCTCTAAAAACTTTAGCGATCATCAAGACCGAGAGGGTCATCTTTTTCGGGAATAAGCTATAAGTATAAAGATTTGTAACCTTGCGAACATTTTAAAGGAGTTGCTTTTGAAATAAGAGAAAAAACAAAAGAGAAATATTGTTGCAGCAGTGATGAAACATTTACTTTATTATAAAATAATAACAACATAGCTTTCAAGTCCCACTCAACTCACAATAAAACAATTAGACTATTTAAACACATAACAACCAAGACAACCATATCCTGATATATTTACGCATAATTTGTTAATTTTTAACGAATCAAAATCTAAATGAACTATAACTAGTTTAAACTTTCAATATATATAGATAACTTGGATTAATAAAGTTCAATACTTAACTTTCAAACATACATTTAATTAACTTTCTAAAATATAATTAAAAATATAATTTTTTTCTGAATGACGGTAATAATCCAGACTCAGTAACATGCCTCTTCATAACCTGTATATGTCCATATCTCAATTAATATAGTATGAAGGTTGGTGGTATCTTATCTTATCTAATGGTTGGTGATATCTTATCTTATCTTATCTTATCTTACTACTCTAATAAAAAGGTAATTAGAGAATACACGTGGCATTACCACATTCATTCTCACTAATTTTTTTCCACTTTTCTTTCCTATTAAATAATCACATTAAATACTAATAATATTATTTAATTCTTTTTATTAAAATAGTTTTAAATAAATTAATGTTAATTCTAAAGAAACAAATTTTATAAAATAAAAAAAATTTATAAAATATAAAACTTTTCTAAAAATATGAAATAATTAAAATTGGTGTTTTCTAAAAAGTAAAATTTTTATAAATAAAAATAATTAAGTTAAGAAGTTATAATAAGAAAACTTTTAAAAATGATATTTTTTTAAAATGTTCTTTTTGAAACAAAACTTTTTATTCTATTTATACTAAAGAAGATTTCAATCATATCCAATATTAACCTACGATTTTATTATTAGCAAATTTTAATTTTATTTAATATTTTATTTATTTAACTCGTGTAAAACACGAGTTTACTAAACCTAATTTACATATATTTACAAAACTCATTGACAACCCTTGTTAAAAAAATAGTCATTACAGAGTTTTTTATATCGTGTATATACTCATGGGAGTATAGTTTTAATGATAAAAAGACAATTACAAGTCACGAGTCTACCTGCCACCTCATTTAAGATTCTGAAATCAAACTCGCTTCACTTGTCACTTATTCATTCATTCCATACACTCTAAACCACCACCACCGCCACCGTCGCCGCCGCACCATGCCTCCGACCACCGTCTTCCTCCTCTTCCTCCTCCTCCTCCTCCATCCATCAACTTCATTCCCCTTCGGTATTTAACAGTTTAACACCGTTTACCTACATATACACACACACACACTTCTATATCTACATCTGTAACTAACTTTTATCTTTCAACTGTCAACAATTATCGTCACTAACTTATGCTCACATCGTCACTAATACTCTTATCATCTACAGACATCGAGTACCACATCGACTCCGGCAGCTTCACCACCACCAGCGATCACTTCAACACCAGCTGGCTCTCCGACCGCTTCTTCACCGCCGGTTCGACCGGCCTCGTCTCCGAACCGCTTCTCTTCCACTCGTTCCACGAGAAAACCCTCCGCTACTTTCCCATCACCTCCGGCAAAAAAAACTGCTACATCTTCCCGAAGCTTCCACCGGCAAAATATTATCTCAAAACGTTCACCGTTTACGACAACTACGACGCCAAATCTCACCCTCCGACCTTCGATCTATCAATCGAAGGTACTTCAGTGCTCCAATGGCGATCGCCGTGGCAGCGTGACATCAGCCGTTACGGTACTTATTCGGATTTCGTGTTTTACACTTCTGATGGTGATGCTGATGTGTGCTTCTACAGCATTGCTACTGAAGCTCCGGTGATCGGTTCAATTGAGCTCGTGCAGATCGACTCCGGTTCGTATGATGCTCCTTCGACCGGTAATGAGTCATTGATATTGGTGAATTTTGGCCGGTTGAGCTGCGGCTCGAACCGCTGGGGGCCGGGGTTTGATGTGTTGGGTAGGGTGTGGGAGCCTGATGCTAAATACCGGGCTGCAGGCTCGGTTGGGGTTAAGTCGGTTACAGCGGTTAGGAAAGTGATGAACACTGGTGTTGGTCCTAATTTTTATCCTCAAAAACTGTATGAATCCGCGGTTACAGTGACCGGAGTGTTGGAGTATGAATTGCCTGTGGATGCTAAGCTTGATTATGTTGTTTGGCTTCACTTTGCTGAGATTGATGTGAGTGTGAATAGGAAGGGGAAAAGGGTGTTTGATGTGGTGATAAACGACGAAAACGTTACTAGAATCGATATATTCAAGGAGGTTGGGGGCTTTGCAGCGTATAGTTATCGGTATGTTGCTAGGAAGTTGAGTGGTACGCCGTTGACAGTTAAGCTTGTTCGTGTTGTTGGATCGCCCTTGATATGTGGGATTGAGAATTACGCGATGGTTCCTGCTGATATCATGACTGTACCTGAGCAAGGTATCACTAGAATCGGTTATAAATGTAACTGCCTTTGACTTTGACTTTGACTTTGACTTTGACTTTGTATATTGCAGCTACTGCGATGCACGCGTTAAAGGAGTCATTGCGCGTTCCTGAAAGGATGGGATGGAATGGTGATCCGTGTGCTCCTACTAATTGGGATGCTTGGGAAGGTGTTACTTGTCATCCCAATAAGGATGAGTCTGCTCTTGTGATATTTCAGATGTAAGTATTTAGTTCTGTTTTTTTTGTTGAAATTAAGTAGATATTATATGTTGTTATGCTTGCAGAGATCTTGGGAGCCAAGGTTTAAAAGGCTATATTAGTGATAAAGTTGTTCTTTTGACTAATTTGGTGAGCTTGTAAGTATCATTTGCCAGCTCTTATCGTGTCGAACATGAATCTTTTGTGTAACTAACTATGTCTCCTATGATTAGTTTGCTTCCTTTCGGTTTTCTGGTTTATAACCAGTTTATTATTATTTACTTTTAACTGCAGGAACTTGAGTTTTAACTCTCTAGGAGGTATCCTACCTGCAGGATTGGGCCAAATTTCTCTAAAGAAACTGTAAGCATTACTAATAACTGTTTGTTTTGTGGATCAAGGAGAAAGTTCTTGATTATTTTACTAATGAAACATGAAAATACAAGAAAATACAATGCAACTCATGGTCTCAGATAGTAACCAACAAGATCAGAGTTAGGGGGGTCAAATCTGTTGGAATATAAGTTTAGCATGTAAATATAATTATGTTGTGTTTATTATTATGTGACAAAACATTATAGTATAAGTTGTAATGGGTCATTAGGATCGGGTTGCTGGGATTTTGGTTAGGGTGTTTCCCGCGAATGTTAGTTAATTCTCAAGGCAGTTACTTAACTGTCATTTAGATTTTAGACTGTTGTGTTGATTAGGAGTAACTGCCATATGGGCAGGTATATATAGGGCATATGTATCAAATGTTGTTCTAGTTAGAATGCAGTGTCATTGTCTCTAAATTCTCTATGTTCGGTGCATATGTGTGATTAAGTGTGTGTAATCGGATTCAACAAAATCTTCAATCGAAAACTAAACACAAACATTTATAATTCAAAATTCTTATTAGTTGCAGAACTATATATATAGTGAAAGTCACTATGGTTATATCATCCTTACATTCTAATATCTATAATGATGTCTCTCTATATTAACAAATGATGCAGGGATTTATCAAACAATCAGATTTCTGGGTCCATACCATATAGTTTAAGTTCGTCAAATCTACAACTTGTGTAAGCTATACGATACCCCTTATCCACATGCACTTTTTATTGCTTTAGACATCTTTTCAGAACTATAAGTACAATGAGACATCTTTTCAGAACTAAAATGTACAAGGAGATATATTTATCCTTTTATATTATGCGCTTCGCAGTCTCTTAAATGGTAACAAACTAGAAGGACAAGTGCCAGAAGAGCTTTACTCAGTTGGTGTCCATGGTGGAGCTATTGAGTATGTCACATTTCACCTCTTTAACAATTGTTATTACCTTTCTAATTCCTGTTTTTTAAAATTTACTTGCAATTAGTTGTGTCTAACATATTTATCTCTAATAAATGAGCAACTAATACCATCACATTATAAATCAATTCTATGTAATACATTAGTTTCAAACCTAAGTTGATAATATATTCATTATACAGCCTTTCAGGTAACAAAGGGTTATGTGGTGTACCTTCCTTACCCGACTGCCCCTTTTTTAGAGGTGGCCTATCAAATGGAAGTAAAATTGCAGTCGGGATATCATGTGGTGTCGTGTTATTATTGGTGTTGATATTAATACTTATCTGCATAAGAAGACGGCGCAACGATTATGACTTTGCTCATCCCCATGAGTTGATATGTAAGCAGAGGTTTATACTACTCTCATGATTTCTCTATTTGAAATATGGTTTCTTTTGACAAATATTTTCTGTTTCAGCTCTTTCTGCAAAAAGGAACAAATATCATACACAAAAATCGTTAATGGCTCTCGAAATGGAGAGCCAACATGCCAAAGGGCTCATACGGAGTTATAGTTTAAACTAACTTGACCCACTTAGTCGAAGAAAGCGGTGCAGGGTGCAGGTTGAGAGTCTAGCCAACAAATGACTTTTAACCAAATTGTCAATAGTTTGCAAGGTATTATTATTCTCTATATAAGCAATTTCCAGCATATAGGTATACTGATCCACATTACTATACATGTCTAGTTCAAAACATTAAATTTCTGCTCTTATTGATAAAATTTAAGAAACAGATAACAGGAGAATGAAGAGCTAAATGTACCCCATACTTGTCAATTTGTTATGCCTTTAGTAAAAATATCACTTCAAAACTTCTCATATTCTTCCCTAGAAAAATTGTGAATTATTTTTTTTTGTTTTCTTTAAAAAGTAATCATATATTTACGGTATATATTCTAAGGAAATATAATTTATAAGTTTCAATAATCGTAATAAATTATCTACACATCTATAACAAGGTTTCAAACTTGACCAACAGATTATGACTTCATAAAAGATAAAACAACCAACTAAAATGATTAAGCAGTGGCCATACTTCAAGGTTTATCATTATTTTTTATTGTTATTCTGATTTAACTTTCTAAGAATAGTTACGCCGGTTATTCGTTTGAAGGGTTAATTAATATTACTATTATGATTTTTTTATTGTTATTACATTTTATTTTTTATAATTTATGTACCATCCAGGTAATCAACTTAAAAATCAATAAATAATCAGTTAATATTTTGTGATTAAGAAGAAGAGGGCACTCATCTTTCTTCTCTAAACTTCTCCACCCAACTACCAATCAATTATGTTTTCATTTTTTACCCGAACTTTCCTCGGAGGGTGGTTTCAGGGCTGACTCAACGTTTTTGATGCCCTAATTGAATTAAAAAAATGGGACTCTTAACAAATTTTTTTTATAAAAATCCTTCTTCTTTATCTAGGCTTGGGACCGTCGATAATAAACTAATACGTTTATAGTTAGCGGGGATAATTTTTAAAAAAATACATATATTGTTTATGTATGGATGTTTAGATTAAATTTATTTTTTCAAGCTTTATACGATGCAAATTCGTTAGATTGAAGACTCGACTAAATTAATAAAGTGTACATTTTCATAGGAGGGTATATTTTCATTGAATTGGAGGCCTAACTAAATTGATAAAATGTCTAGCCTATTCAAATTCTTTACATATATAAACTTACTTTATAAAATTTGGCACAAAACCCTAACTTTACTAGCTTTGGACTTGTGCCAGGATGGTTCACTCATTTTTCTTTCCTGAAATTCCATATGGATATTTTTTTTATTTAATAATTAATAAACAATATAATTTATACTATTTTAACACAAAAAAACAAAAAATAACAGTAATTATAATTAATTAATTTTATACCCGTCCGTTGATCGGGTTGTGTCAATTTAAAAAGACAAAAGGATCCATCCGGTTAATGATCATAAGACAAACACCGAACAGATACAACGTCTACAAAGTTATGGTCAAGAAAAGAGAACATCAAGTTTGTGACATACAAACTAAAAAGTGCATAACAAATCTAACATAGAAAAACACCCAAACAACATGCTTTCACGATACCTGCATCAGAGTAGCAAAAAAAGGAACATACAAAGATCATCAATATGTTTGAAGAAATTAAATAAATATATAACATAAACAACAATATATTTGATGCTATCAAAACATACCATCAATATGTTTGAAGAAATTAAATAAATATATAGCATAAACAATAATATACTTGATGCTATCAAAACACACCTGCAATATGTTTAGTACGCAAAACGTCTAAGTTTCTTTATGTTCCTCTGCGGTCTCGAATGTTGCGACTTTTCATATTGTTCAGCAGGGTGATCAACCACAGGCAGTGAAGAAGATACGCTCGTACCAAGGACAGAATCATCAGCGTCATTATCAAGTACAGCCTAAATGCATAAGAAAAAAATATAAACGAAAAGCAAAGTTCAGTAACTTATTAGGAGAAAAAACACTTATAGCAAAAGATACCGATGATGTTGATGTTGTAGATGTAAACGAAGAAGTGCGTGGTCCCCATAACGCCTCAGCGGCCATATCCCATTCGTCGCTTGTAATCCTAGAAAAGAATTCCGCACCGCACTGGTACTTGTCCCAACAGTTGACACTGTACTTTTTTTATTGAGTAAGTTCACATCTTCGCCGAGGTATTTAGAAATAGTGAAGTGTCGAACATAATCAGGTGCCAAGTTAAATTTATCGATTTTCACTCTAAGAATGACCCTTCGAGTTAATAAATTGTCAATGAAAAAATCGGGTATCCAGTGCGGGTCATCAATGCCCTAGACAAACATGATTAAATGTAAGAATGCAAATACACACAAATATAGACAAACATACACACAAAATATATATATATATATTTTAGCGAGACATAATTAGCAGAGACATAATTGAGACCCATAAAAAGTTTTTTTTTTGTGTGTATATATACATGTATGTGCATGTGTTTGTTTGATACGTCATGGATTTACGTTCGGAGAGGTGTATGTGGCACACATTGCATGCTTCTAAGTATATATGTACCTTAGTAAAACTCTTCATAAGCAAATATGATGCTGTAATGCCAAGAAGAGCGTAAGCAGCATCATCGAATAAGACACACGTCATTTCCTCTTTGTCGTCAATTACATGAATAACCAATTTGTACCTATATAAATAAATTATTAATGAAGAAAATATAAACCGATGAAAAAAGTTTTGTCACTTACGCTTGACATGTATTGACAACGTTATTTTGACAGGCCGAACAAAAGTAGTGATCCTCAACCAACGTCGTCTTCTTACGACAAGTTTTGCACTTTATATATTTCTAGTCATTGGACAAATCAACACCAATTATTAGTGAATGGATGTTGTACATTGCTCCCTACAAAAAGTTGGCAAAAAAATGTTTACAAATGACAAAAAAGTTAACTTAAATTGTCATATAAGAATACCGGCATAATCCCATCCTGCAAAAATTTGTATAACTCAGAGATACGTGTAACGCAAAAATTCTCAGCATGTTGTTCAGGTGGTTTGAATGTAACAGGCCGGTATTTTCTAAAAAAACAATTATGTTAGTTTCCTAAATAAGTAGCATCATTGTTATATTAATTATTAATGATTGACTAAATATAGGATGACCTACATATTCTTGAAAGTATCAACCAAATGCAATGGGGGATTTAGATATTCTTGAAAGTATTAACCAAAGGCCATTGGGGGATTTAGATACAGATGAGATCCCACAGTTAACACTAAACATGGAGCGCCTGGTTTTTTTTAAAAAAACCTTAAACGTTACATGTCATAGAGGTGGCAAAAAGCTAATGAATTTACAGAAAAAAGATGGTACAATTGAACAATCGAACTTTGCACGATGTCACAAGAAAAACAATGTTATGGTTTCCGTAACTTCGAATGTCGTCATCAGCAACCTCTCGTGCCAACTTTCCCCATAACGGAAAACTAAGTTCTAAGACACTGCACATGGTTATCATAAGTAACAAAATAAAATAAATAAATATTAAAAATATAACAGTTTGCTATATTTATAAGAAAGGCATGACACTCATCAGCCATAACAATATTTCGTACATCACGATCTAGTGATTGCACCACTCGGGATTGATTGGAAACACAATCCCACACGCGAAGAATGCCAACAACATCTGCATTTAACTTGATGTTAGATAATCGAATGAGAAATGCAAAGTGATGATAAAAAACAAACATAACCTGTTAGGTACTTGTCAATATTAAGACTGCGACGAACCCCATGGAATGGGGTAGGTTCAAAAACATAGCGTGTGAACAAAGACGGCTGCATTTGGGATTCATGAACTATTGTTGCTCGTGTAAAGCTAACATAGGTTTCCCGATGAATTGGTCGATAACGTGTCTCGTACGGAAGAACCACAAACTTATAGATATTGTATACACGATCCTCCGCAAACATGTTTTTAAAAAGATGAATAAGATAAGGCGGTATGCTTGCATGTATTGAGAAATTATAAAAAAGAAAGAACCATGTTAGTTTAGAACGGTAAACTCGTAAGTAAATACGCACACATAAAGTTTCAATTTCATCTTACATGCTGATCAGATACGATGACATCAAACGACAAAACACGATTAGTGTTTGGGTTATATGATGTCCATGCACGGAAAACCATGACAGTCATCCGCCACTTGTCTGTAACATTAGGACATAGATAAAAAATACGTGCGCATGTCATGGTGGTAGTCAAACCTGGTATTTTGAAAAGTACCAAAAATATTATATATGAAATAATGACAAAACCTTATAGCACACATTTATAGCAAAAATATTATATATAATAAAATGAAATTTAAGGTAACTAATTCATAGACAACATTTAAAATACAATGTACGTATATTATCTACTTAACGCTTTTTAGTGGAATTAAACAATAACACCACATAGACAACATACAAGTGTTATAAAGAGTAAGAAATCACGCACCAGTTACATAGAATTAGATGTTTGTAATGATGCTACATTATTAAAAACCTCTCTGTAAACCACATTCCTTGTAAGTGTATCATCACACTTACCACGATTGTTAATATAAAATCTAAGTCCAGAACGTGATGTTACACGAGATGCAACAACATACAATTGGCCATGTGTAAATATAGGCCTTGCCAAGTATGCACACACATTATTAAAAGTTTGCCCCTGACTTTTATTAATAGTCATAGCATAGCAAACCTTCACAGGAAACTGCCTTCTTTTTAATTGGAATGGCCAACATGTAGAGGTGGGCGTCATGTCAATCCTTCCGATTAATGCTTTATCTCCGATATTTGTACCCGTAATAATCACAGCTTCAATAACGTGACGACTAATCTGAGTTACGTCTAATGTGGTCCATTACATAACCCTCTTTGCAAATTAATATCGCTTAGCAGGGTAATCGGTGCACCAACCTTTAATTTTAATATATGATTGGGAATCCCGGAGAATTGCAACGTGTTAAGAAATTCACAACAATAGATCATTCGAATTTCATCTACATTGTTCGTACTGGGACATATGTCATAAGCACTTAGCAGCTCGTGCATTTCACCAGGCATGCTTTGGAGTACATACTCATTAATCTCGTCAACGTCATCATTTGTTGGACATAAAATGCAGCGTTCCTTCAGGTAGTAGATGTCACTAAATCTATTTGCTATATCAGGGAACGTATTGTGTACAACAGCTCCAATAGGGTCATCGGAAACAAGAATTAAAAGGTCTTCCGGTATATTAATCCATGTGGATTCATCCTCACCCTCCAATGAAATGGTTGGAAGCCGGCCAGAGCCCATGTCTAGAAGCCAATTATTAAACTCTTATATATGTGTGCGATCATTCTCACTCGTACTTGGGTCATGCAAGTGTATGTTTGTTGTTAATGTGAACGCCCTACATGAATCCCAAATAGTTGAGGACTTGTTCACAACTGAAGAAACAATCTCATTGCGCGAGGCATGAGGAATAACAGGAAGTATCTGCCTAAAATCACCCCCGAGACCCATAACTTTACCACCAAAAACTCGATTTACGGCACCAAGTATGTTGTGCCTACACACATCTCTAAATGTGCGGTCAAAGGCCTCAAATGCATACCGATGCTGTAGAGGTGCCTCGCCCCATATAATTAGTTCAACAACATTAATCAACTCCATAAGATCTGAACCAACATCAATTGAACAACATGAGTCTCTATCAATATTAATAGGAATACAAAACCGAGAATGAGCTGTACGACCATCGGGTAATAGTAAAGAAGCAATCCCTGATGATGCAACAGACAAAACGATTTTACTAGTAGAATGAATGTAGGCAATCAATGTCTTCCACAAGTATGTTTTTCTAGTCCCACCACTATAAAAGACAAAGAACACACCTCTAGATCTAGTAGCAACAGACCTACGGACTGCATCAAACACCTCTTTTTGTTGTGAATTCAATCGACCATGTAACTCAATGAAGCGAGCTCTTTCTTTATTGACACTGTATACACGCTCCGCGGTTATTAACCTATTCTGGGAATGATTTGCCAAACACCAGTCTATTTGTGGCATGTTTGGAAAGTCTGCCAATGATCTATTATTGCTTGCTAAAATCTTTTCTAACTCGATCAAAGTGTAGTTTAAATTTTCTTCATCCGAGAAATTAACTTGATTATCCAACAATCTCTGCTGATTATAAGCAACGTCTTCCGATAGGTACCGAAAACAATCAGAAAACAACTGTGCATAATCGGTAACTATACAGAATAATAACACCTGAACAAATAGTTCACGTATGGCTTCAATCCATTTAGTGTCATCTCCTAATAGGTTTAATGCTTTGCATGAGGAAAAATATGTTGGGTGTTCGACTCCATCAATTGTTCGAATTTCTTTAAAAGAGCGAGGCCCCCTTACAACATTTAGCAACATCCGCAAGTAGTACTTCTCACCCATTGATGGACTCACATAATTAATACGACCAATACTAAACCCATTTCAACGTGGAAGCCACATCTTTTCTTTGTTATGCCATGTAAATTTGGTAGGGTACTCCACATACGTTAAACAACGACCTTCGGGATACATCTGATTCGCTTTAAGCCATTTGGTGAACATTGACATTGCGGCGGCAGTTCGTTGCGCATGACAGTAGATTCTGTTACATCCATCTTCATGAAATGGCAGTCTTTCAACGGCAACTGATCGATATTGCATATCAAATGCTAAGAGTTTCCAGCAGCCTCTGACGCTGAAATGTACCGACAGTTAAGGTATTCCTCAATCTCGTTTTCATGGTGAAGTAAAGATGCAAATGATGTCGTACTATTCTATTCTTCCAAACGTACTGTCGTGTGATCTGGACCTTTGTTAACATAACTGAACAGGTACATAACTAACATCCCTTGATTACACCATTCCACATTAATGTGACAGCTATATTTGACAAGTAAATCACGATTATGAGAAACAAGAAAGAGATTGTCAACTTGTATTTCATGAGAACCAACCCTAACATATCTTCCATTATTACGTCTTTGATAACGGGGCCACCTATCAGCCCTAATGAACGTCTCCTCACAGAAATCCTTTGGGTAACCTTAAGACAATGCCCATTATACATGCAAGGACTGGAAGGGTTAAGTTGACCACATGGTCCATGCATCATATGCATAAGAACATTCGCATAACCAACAGGGTCATCTACTTCAGAGGGAAGCTCAGCTGAAATAAACTTATCAATATTTTCCATGCTGGAGATCTTATCATCAGGATATAGAAATATCAAAGCATGACAGTGTGGAAGTCCATGTTTCTGAAACTCCACCGTGTTAATAACTGCATAACAAAAACAGGTTCCATATGAAACTCAAATAAGAAAGTATGTTATCATGAAATATTTTTAGGAAACAAAGGAAAGCAACATTCCCGCTTTTGGGCGACCAAAAAAGTTCTTTTTCCGTATATCTTTCTTGAGTTCATTAAGCTTAATTTTGAATACACGCGTAATAATGTGAGGCTGATCAGATGTTTGTTGTCCAAGTGTGTGTTCTTGAACATGATGCACGATCTCGGGCCACTTTGGGTTACATGTCATTATGACAAAAAGATCTGGACTTCTAGCCCAACGACATATAGCCATAACATCTTGGTACTGTTGTATCATATATCGAGGTCCACCGGTGAATGATGCTGGTAGGATAACCCGACGACCAATGTACTCACCACTTGTGTCCCTTTCGTAAATACGATCTTGAAGGCCATTATACAGATCAGACCGAATAGTACTTTGATTTCTCCTATACCAGTCTAACTCATGATCTAGAATCGCAGCATAGGCATCTACAACATATTACAACATAGGTATGAAACAGAAGACCGGCCTTATGTAGTGTTCTTCCCTCGTTTCGCCTTACATGCAAGCGATAGCATTAATACTCTTTCATGCTTACGTTTTTCCTCCGACTTGTTGAGGGAACTCCTGTTAGAGGGATATTTAAATGGAACCCATCCTCTCCATACGGGAATAGCAGTGGATATTGCAAAGTCATGAAACTGGGGTGTAGTTCTTATATACGCTTCACAACTCCACTAACATGTTCCTCAATAAGAACATCTCGAAAGTCTGTCTGATTACCATCAGAAGGTATCAAGGCTGCCACTTCAAAAGCAGTCGGTAAAGAATATTGTCGACCATCAAGATTGCGCATGCCAATCAAGCGAAGCGTAACTGGTTGCATGGATGCATCATTAAACCTCTTCCTTTCCATTCGAAAAGCTTGTACTAATGCATTATTGCCATCAAGCATTACGATCAAGTCATGCACAAGTGATCGAAGAGCGGCTTGATGTATTGCAAAATACATCCTTTATTCGTGTATAGTTTGTATTATTTCGCGTTATTTCTAGTTTAGTTTACGTTAGAATGTGCGTACTATTGATAAATTTGAGTTTTCCAGGTCTTGGTACTGAATATTGCTGAAAATGGAGTGAAAACGAGCCTAAATGCTGAATGCCAAGTTCCGGAACTAGTTGATAAAAGAGTTAGAATCACTTTGGAGATTTTGAGAGTTGAAGCTGGTGATTTTTCTCAACATTCTGTTCATTTGAAGCTGTGGCGTCGCGCCACCACGAATCTCCCTTACTGTCGCGTAGCGCCAGCATTTAAACAAGGAATTTTTGGATTTCTATATTGTCACGTTGCGCGACCACGAATGCTCTCACCTGTCGCGCGACGCGATGGGGTAATCTGACGGCGATAATTCGTTAATCTCTAGGGTTAACTATAAAATCCGAAGAAACATACTTAAAAAAAAATTTACGATTGGAGATCATCTGGGGCGATTTTGAGAGCACGTTTGGAGCAATTTCGAAGATCTTGAAGCTTATGAATCAGTGGTACGAGTTCGGGACGAAGGATTGAAGACTATACGGGTTTTCTAGTTCTTCGTTTTTGATTTTTCTTACGAAACTTGTTATCATGAATTCTTTGTTGAACATATTTGATTTGTTTTCGTTATTTGACATGCTTGGCTAAACATTTAAGCCACCTAGACTTGATGAATGGATTGATATGAAGTTTTTACCTTTTCCATTAATTGCATGAATGTTATGGATTAACTGTGCTTAGTAAAAGGTTTGGTCTATTGATTTGATGTATATGCATACTTTAACTTGGTTTCTTGTTATCAATTGCTTCGTAAGATTCTTAGTGACGGTCTTTATCACAATATAGAGTCATGATAGGGTTTATAATTTTGGTGAATGTCTATATCACATAATAAATCTTAACTCTTTAGGGTGAAATTGCGCAAATAACCCCTAGAAGTAATTGTTAGTAATTTGCTAGGTTTTAGTGTTCTGCTAGTCCTTATAGCTGGAAGGTGCGGGGTTATTGATAGGTCTTACCCGATGAATTGCTTTAGACAGTCCTTGGAAAAGGTCGTGCCTTAGTTGCCCCGTCGGTTTATTAGTCTATCAAGTCAAATTGAGAAATCAAACTACCCTAGATCTATGATTGGAAAAGAGTAGGTCAATATTAGGGTACTTACACAATAATTAGACAACTGGAAAGACGTCTAATGACCGGTAGGATTAACGGCCTAGGTAGCGCCATAAGTTTCATCTCGAGAAGGGTTGAGGGGCTTAATTGGTGTCTTAATAGGTTTAGTACTTTAAGATCCCGGTTCCATAAATCATGAATCTAACTTAATTGGTAATCTCTTAAAATCAATCCAGGATTCTAGTCTAGGTGGTCTCGTTCGTCATATAAGAAAAGCCTTGTCTTCTTTCGTATTTAGTCTAGTTCTTAGTTTAGTACTTAGTTTAAATAGATTTCTTTAGATTTTCCGTAACCCCCCCAAAACATTTTAAACAAGTTTCAGTCGTGTCTGTCGGTGTCTATTATAGTCTAGTTTACGTGATACATAGAGTCTCGTGGTTCGATATCCGGACTTCCTAGGGTGATACTACAGTGATCGGTACACTTGCCGATTGTGTGGTTTTAGGTCGAGTCTAGAATTAAAGCTTTTTAGTGTCTAGCATAGAGAGTCTTATTTAGTTGATTTTTATAGTCTGTTCAGCACACATCAAGTTTTTGGCGCCGTTGCCGGGGACTCTTGGCAATCACGCTCATTAGCTTTGATAGACTTGATTGACATATACGTGCTACATGTTTTATTTGTTTTGAGTCTTGTATTTTGTTTTTATTTTTCGTCTTGAGTCTTAATGACTAGTGTTTGCTTTTCTCACATTCAGGTTTTTGCTTGTAGTGGATGCCACATCTGAGCTCGCCACCGAAGCCGCCAGTCACCGAGTCATCATCATCTCGTTGGGCCAAGGCCCACAGGTTAGTATTTCATCCACGTCTCAGTTTCCCAATTTCGATTCCACTCCATTACCCACCCCACCTCATTCACTTAAAACATCACCTAAGGTTTCCCAACCCGATTGCCCTACTTCTAGCACCTCTAGCATCCCAAAAAACTTAGAAAACATGGCCAACGCTAGGCAAACCGTCCATCAGCAAGCCACTCAGAATTTCACCGATCTTGCTTCACCCATCACCGTTCCACCTATCGTTAGCGAAAACTAATGGCAGATTCCATCTTATGCCATGCAAGCCATTACCAATAGCATTCAGTTTCATGGCCACGAGGACGAGGACGCCCCGGCCCACATAAACCATTTCTCTCGTATCCTTGCTACTTTTAGCCTTCACGGAGCCCCGAATGATGCTACTTACTTGCAACTCTTCCCAGTTTCATTAGCCGGCCGTGCGGCTACTTGGTTGGACTCTCAGCCAACCGGTACCTTTACCACATGGGCGGGCCTCCGTCAAGCTTTCCTGAACAAGTACTTTCCACCCATGAAGGCCTTACGTCTTTGTGATCAAATTCACTCTTTCCGCATGGAGCCCGACGAGCCTTATTACCTTGCTTGGGAGCGTTTCCAAAACCTTTGTGCTCGTTGCTCCCAGCATGGTCTATCCGATTGGGCTCTATGTGAGAAGTTCTATAACGGTCTCACCCAAGAGATTCGTGATCGGTTTGATACTAATGCGGGGGGTCACATGATGGGTATTCTTACTGTTGTCGAGTGTTTAGAGCGTTTCGAGGCATTTGCCCAATCTCAGTCTCAATCGCGAGCCGATCAACGGTATCAAAGTGGTAATTCAAAAACCACTACTAGTGCACCCGCCCGAGGGGTGAACCATGTCACCATGGACCCTAGTTTAGCCGCTGTGTTGGAAAATGTGACTAGGGAGCTTAAGGAGATTAAGGCCAAGGTAGATAATTATGAGTTTTGCTAAGGGGCTCACGATATGAGTGCGTGTCCATTGCTAGTTGGTGAGGAGCAAATTGATTTCGTAGGAGGAGGTTTCGGTAGAGGTCAACCTAGTGGGTTTGGTAATAATAATTTTGGTTCGGGTTGGCAAAATAATAATAATAATAATAATAATAACTTTGCTAATAATAATAATTTTCTCTCAAATGGACCCCCTGGTTTTCAAATAGCTCAAAATCCAAATAGGGGTCAAGGTTCACTTTTGGATGGGGGGTTCAAATGGGTAGTTCAACAAGGGGTTCAATGGGTAGGTCAAGGATGGGGGGGGGGGTCAAATAATCAGGTTCAACCAGGTCAAGGTCCAAGTTATGATCTAGGGGGTAGCCTAGAGAGAATGGAGGCTATGATGAGCCAATTAGTTGTTAGGGACCAAACCACCCAAAAGACACTTAGTGAACATGACCTTATGCTTAAGAACCATCAAGCCTCTTTCCAAGACCTCCAAAGGGTCGTAGGAGATATGTCTAGGAAGCTAGAAGAGAGACTACCTGGTCATTTTGCAGGTAACACCCAACCGAACCCTAATGCTCATGCTAAAGCCATTACCACTCGTAGTGGCAAAACCGTAGGGAACCCTAGATTAGAGGAGAGGGTAGTTGAGGAAGATGAGGAGATCGTAGACGAAGAGATCGAGATGGAGGCTCCCGGAAAAGTGCAACCGAGGCTAAGCCCAGCAAGTACCGCACAGCCCGGTGAGTTTCAAGTTGAGAAGAAATTTGAGAAAACACCAGTAGATGTTAGGCCTTCACCTCTAGTTGACCATTCACGTGTCCCGTTTCCTACCCGTCTTAGGAATCAAAAATACTCAAGGGAATACAGGCAATTTTTAGATACCTTCAAGCAATTGAAGATTAATCTTCCTTTTATTGAGGCACTCCAGTCCATGCCTAAGTATGTGAAATTTTTAAAGGACCTTCTTAGGAACAAAGAGAAGTTAGGGGAGTTGTCTAATGTCCCGTTGAATGGAGGGTGTTCGGCCGTTGTTTTAAATAAGCTTCCCGAGAAGCTTATCGATCTCGGTATTTTCACTATTCCTTGTCTATTCGGTAGTAATACCAACACTAGAGCCTTATCCGACTTAGGTGCTAGCATCAATTTGATGCCCTTTTCTCTTTATGAGAAGATAGACCTAGGAGAGCTTTCACCTACCCGAATGACATTGTCCTTAGCCGATCTGTCCATTAAATACCCTAGAGGCATAGTTGAGCATTTTCTAGTTAAGGTAGACAAGTTTGTGTTTCCCGCCGATTTCGTCATTCTCGATATGGAAGCGGATGAGAAAGTTCCCATTATCCTTGGTCGTCCATTCTTATGGACCGCCAAGGCACTTATAGACGTTCATGATGGTAAGATCACCCTTAGGGTCGGTGAGGAGAGAGTCATCTTTGAGATAGAGCGTTCCATGAACCACCTGAGTGGTTCCGATGACTATAGTGGTCCTTGCCATTCCGTCTATGTCTTGAATTCATTCATCTCTTGTATCGATCATTGTTTAGAGTATATTAGTGGTGCGGACCTAGTGGTAGGAGAGAAGGTAGAAGAGGAGTTGAAGTTGGTAGAGGAAGTTGAAGTTGAGGGAATTCCTTTAATTCCCGAAGTCTTAGCCGTTAGTGAGGACACCACCCAACCCCCACCCTTAGAGCTTAAGGTACTTCCATCGCATTTAGAGTATGCTTTCTTAGGGGAGGGTTCAGAGCTACCCGTCATTATCTCATCAAAGTTGGGAGAGGATGAGAAGTTGAGATTGTTGGAGGTGTTGAGGGCCAACAAAGAGGCCATTGCATGGAGGTTGTCCGACATCAAGGGCATAAGCCCTTCTTATTGCACCCACCGGATACTCATGGAGGATGATTATAAACCAATGGTGCAACCTCAAAGGCGGCTCAACCCCAACATGCAAGATGTTGTGAAGAAAGAGGTTCTTAAACTCCTAGATGCCGGGATGATATATCCCATCTCTAATTCACCTTGGGTGAGTCCTACTCAGGTTGTCCCTAAGAAGGGAGGGATGACCGTTGTCATGAATTCGAAGAACGAGCTTATCCCTTCACGTACGGTCACGGGTTGGCGCGTGTGCATCGACAACAGAAAGTTGAATGATGCCACCCGAAAAGACCACTTCCCATTGCCCTTCATCGATCAAATGTTGGAGCGTCTCGCGGGTCAACAATTCTATTGTTTTCTCTAAGGTTTTTCCGGGTACTTCTAGATCCCCATAGCACCGGAGGATCAGGATAAGACCACTTTTACATGCCCCTATGGCACCTATGCGTACCGACGCATGCCATTTGGGCTATGTAACGCTCCAGCTACCTTTCAGCGGTGCATGGTTGCCATATTTTAGGATGATAGAGAGTTCCATGGAGGTTTTCATGGATGATTTTTCGGTATATGGCAACTCATTTGATGAGTGTTTGAAGAATCTCGACAAGATGTTGAAGCGGTGTGTCGAGACAAAACTTATGTTGAATTGGGAGAAGTGTCACTTCATGGTGACGGAAGGCATTGTGTTAGGACATAAGATCTCTAGAGAGGGTATTGAGGTAGATCGTGCGAAAATAGATACCATTAGTAGGTTACCTCCACCCACGAGTGTGAAGTCGATCCGGAGTTTTCTAGGGCATGCGGGTTTCTATAGACGCTTTATTAGGGATTTCTCAAAAATTACTCGCCCCATGACCCGTTTGCTAGAGAAAGATCTTCCATTCGTCTTTGACGAGGAATGTCTTAAAGCCTTTAACTTTTTGAAGGAACAACTTGTGAGTGCACCTATTCTTATCTCGCCCGACTGGAGTTTGCCGTTTGAGCTCATGTGCGATGCGAGTGACTATGCCGTTGGAGCGGTACTAGGACAAAGAAAGAACAAGCACTTCCACCCTATATACTACGCGAGCAAAATGCTAAATGATGCTCAAGAGAACTACACCACTACGGAGAAAGAACTCTTAGCCGTAGTATTTGCTTTCGACAAATTCCGCTCATACCTTGTTGTATCCAAGACCATAGTTTTCACCGATCATTCTGCGTTGCGTTTTCTTTTTCAAAAGAAAGACGCCAAACCCCGACTTATTCGATTGATTCTATTACTTAGCGAGTTTGATATTGAGATTAGAGACAAGAGAGGGGCCGAAAACATAGCGACAGATCATCTATCGCGTCTAGAGGACCCCAAGAGAGAAGAGATTCGTGAGGAGGAGATTGGAGATACGTTCCCTCACGAATCTATTGAGTTCGTAGAAGCCGAAAAAGAGGGATTGCCTTGGTTTTGTGACTTAGCAAACTATCTTTCTAGTGGCAATATTGTGAGGGGGATGACTACACAACAACGTAGGAAATTCCTTAGTGAATCGAGAAAGTATGTGTGGGATGATCCGTTTCTCTTTAGGATAGGGGGTGATAGGGTTTTAAGATGTTGTGTGTCCAGAGAGGAAGGTTGGAACATCATCAAACATGTGCATGAGAGCCTCACGGGAGGACATCATGGTGCATATGCAACCGCTCAAAAAGTGTTCGATTGCGGTTTTTATTGGCCTAGCGTACTTCGAGATGCCGTTGAGTTTGTGAAGACATGTGATGCGTGTCAACGAACCGGCAATATTTCCGCCAAAGATGAGATGCCTCAAAATCCTATCCAAGTGTTGGAGGTTTTTGACGTTTGGGGCATCGATTTCATGGGACCCTTTCCTAACTCCAAAGGAAACCGTTACATACTCGGGGCGATTGACTACGTGTCCAAGTGGGTAGAGGCTCAAGCTCTTCCCACAAACGAAGCCCGAGGAGTGTTGAAATTCCTTAAGAAACTCTTCTCCAGATTCGGTACACCAAAAGCCCTAATTAGTGACCGTGGTACTCACTTTTGCAATGCATTAATGGCAAAATTGCTTGCATGCTACGGAGTCACTCATCGTTTGTCTACTGCATATCATCCACAGACGAGTGGTCAAGTGGAGAATGCAAATCGCGGTATCAAACGAATATTAGAGAAAACAGTCGGTAAGAATAGGAAAGATTGGTCCGACAAGCTAGACGATGCATTGTGGGCGTTTAGAACCGCCTACAAGACACCTTTAGGAACCACACCATTTATGATCGTCTATGGAAAAGCTTGTCACCTTCCTGTAGAGTTAGAGCATAGAGCGCTTTGGGCATTGAAAACCGTTAATCTCGACATGACCGAAGCCGCTAGGAAGCGGTTCTTTCAAATCCATGAGCTAGAGGAGCTTAGGGATGCGGCTTATGCTCGATCGTTGGGAATCAAGGAGAAAACGAAGGTTCTAAATGATAGAAAGTTGAGAAAAGTGAAGGAGTTTAGCAAAGGCGACAAAGTGCTTCTTTACAACTCAAGATTGAAGTTATTTGCGGGAAAATTGAAATCGAAGTGGTCGGGACCTTATATGGTTCACTACGTGTTTCCGTATGGAGCGGTGGAGATCATGGATGAATCGGATGGCTGAAGTTGGAAAGTGAATGGCCACCGTTTGAAGCATTACATTGGAGGAGCGATAAACAAGGACGATATGGAGGAAACTCCTCTCGAAATCCCATCCAAAGCCGCCAATTAGTGTTTTGGGATGAAATCCCGAGTGTAGAGTTTGTACCGTTTGTAATTTCGTGATTTTTCGTATTTTTCGTGTTTGTGTTTTGTGTGTTTGAGTAATTTTGCAGGAATCATACCATTGAGGAGCTGAACTTGCGAAGAAAACAACATTCCAGGTAAGTCCCAACACTTAGAAAAATTTGGGATGGTTTGGGGAAGGTTTAGTAACACTTAGAAAATTTTCTAAGTCCTAAAACTGGAATTTTTACGCACCTTACTGTAAAAAAAACTGCCCTCGCGTCGCGCCACCACAAAACAACATTACCTGTGGCGCCACGCCACCCCTAGGGTCAGAAATATGGTTTGAACCTATCTGTCATGCTACGCCATCACAAGTAAACCCCATAGTCGCGCTACGCGACACCTTTAACTGAACCCAACTTTTGAACCACCCAGTAGCGCTGCGCCACGGGTACCCTGTTTTACCTTAGCGTAGCGCGACCATATAAAAATCATTTAAAGACCTATTTCTCTCACCTGCTACCCCCAAACGACACAAAACTCCATTCCTCTAACCCTCACCGCCGAACCGCCTTACACCCACTATAAACCCACCATTTCTCAACCGTTTTCAACCATTTTTGCATCCTTGTGCTCGGATTTCAAGGGTGAATAAACCCCACCGAACGAAACATGTGATTATCCGCTGGTTCAACTCAAATTGGGACTCGCCATTAACAGAAATTATAAAGCTTTTCTTGCAAAGTTCACACATCAGACGTGGCGAGCAGTTCGCGCAGAGGTAGGTCGCGAAAGATAGGTGCGGGTCAGTCAGCACCGCAACAGGATCCACCCCAGAAAGACCCGGTCCCGCAAGAGACTCCGATCATTCAGATAGCTGCCGATGACCCTAAGTTGAGAAAGATCGAGTATCAATCGGGTTATAATTTTATTCCGGATAGGAAACGTAGTAGAGCCGATCACCCGATAATGAAATTTGAGACAAGTACACCAGAATGGAACAAGTATGATAAACTGAAGAATACTGATTTACTTCAGCACAGAGTGATAGACTGGATCTGGTTAGAGGAGACAGGGTCGAGGCAGGAAGTGTTGGACCTTTTGGGTCCGAAGTTGATAGATGCGTTGGAGTGTACGCAGTCTCAGTATGAGGAGTTAGTGCTAGAGTTTCATAGCACATGGGTGCACAAGGAGGGAAAGTTTGATAACGACACAGCTGTGTCGTTCAGCTTAGGTAGGCAGGTTTATGAGATGAATATGGCGAGGTTTGCCATAATGTCGGGGTTTTATACGGAAGAGGAAGTGAAGCGGCCGGGGTTTGTTACTAGTTTGAGGGGTGCTTATTCGACTGTTAGGTATTACAGTGTTGGTGCGACTGAGCTGCGAGAATTCTGGAGTATGATTGCTGACCACCCGTTCACGACTACGAACCTGATCACTTCGATTAGTAACCCGATTTACAGGTATGTGTTGAAGATCTTGTCTACTATGCTGGTGGGTCGAAAATCGGGGGAGAATAAGGCAAATTGGATAGAGCTATTCATTCTCATGTGTAGGGTATGGAACCGTGAGATGAACTTAGCGACTGTGTTAGCCGATTCGTTTAGTAGAGGTCGTCGAGGAGGTCCTCGTGCTGGTTTAGATATGGGCCCCTATATTACTCGGATTGCACGAAATTTGGGGGTGTTTACCAAGTATGTCCCCGAATTTCTACACGAGGGGCCCAAGACGATGACATTTGGGTTGAGAGAGTTACAGCAGGCAGGCATAGTGTCATGGACGGAGCCCTACGGCTGGGAGCCGATCAGGCAGGGCCCGCAGGTGCAGCCGCCGGAGGGACATCCAGCTGAGGATGTGATGCTTCAGATTGGCCCCACACATCGATAGCGGCCACCATAGAGACACGAGCTACCAGCACAGCAGTATCCGAGGAGGCAGCCTCCACCTGAGCCTCTCACGTTGCAGTCACTCTCTGGCTATGTGGAGCAGAGATTTGACAGGTTGGAGCATCTGATTGAGGCGATTCAGTTGGGTCAGGAGAGGCAGGATGATGCTCTCTATTACATGATGAGCACTCACAGTATGAGGATCCCGGACTTCTTCCAGCCGAGGCAGCAGGGTGGCCCGGCTAGTGCCGGTGCGAGGGTTGATACGGATCCTCCATTCCGTGTATTTGGAGAGAGCAGTGGTGCAGGTGGTCCAGAGGAGGTCAGTGACGAGGACTAGTGTGGGGATGGCGAGGATGCAGAAGCAGCAGCTGACTATATCTTTTGTTGATTTTTTTTCTTTTATGTTGTTTTTGATCCTCATTTGTTGGTCTGTACTGATATTGATACACGTTAAACAGGTTGGTTGGGAAGGTTGGGTTGGTATGTGATGTTGACTGATGATATTTTGATGTTATATATATTATGATATGTTTTGCAAGTTTGTGATGTTGATTTATAGGTTGATGTTTAGCCGCTTTCGTTCGCGTGTCCGAGGTTAGGAGTTGTTTGCTGAGCGCGTTTCGAATTGGAGGGCTTATGTGGAAATGACTGGCACTTTGACAGTCTCACATATCAGCTAAGTCGTTTCCCTTGTATTCTTTTGTATTTATTTATTTATTTCGTTATTCGTTTCTAGTGTTTAGGTAGTTGTTGAGTCGTATTTCCGTTCTTGCATTAGGTACAATGCAATCTCTAAGTGTGGGGAGATACATGTAAATAGTCGAGTCTTAAATATGAAAAATACAAAAAAAAAAATAAAAATAAATAATAATAATTAAAAAAAAATTGAAAAATCAGGAAAATGTCTTTTGAAATGAGAAGTTTGCATATTAAAACGGAAAATGATAGAAAAGATGAGTTTTTATTCGGGTTCAAATAATAATAATATGAGATTTAAATAAATCGAGCTTGTGTCTAGTTAGGGATATGTGGATAGGCCCGAGTTTGGTTTTAAGTCCCTTTGAGTTAATACACCTTAATTGTTGGTCTACTAGTGGGTTTTTGCCTGGGAGATATGGGAAATTGAAACTGCCGATAATAGTATAAGGGACACCGTTATAAGTTAAAACCGTTAGAATTTGTGATCATGCAAAAATAGTTAAAAACAAATGAGCTAGAAACTGAATGAAAGTAGCGCATTTCTAAGTAGTCTGGGTTGTGGATAGTGACTTTACAACCGGATTACCGCTAGGGTGTGTGAAATCGACCTTGCAAAGAAAAGTAAAAAAGTACTGAAACCTAAGTAATCCAAGTTGGGGATAGCGACTCTACAGCCGGAATGCCTCTTGGTTAGGGAAAGCAACGTCTACGCTCAGTGAAAAAAAAAAATAAAAATTTGATTGTAAACTCTCTTGGTTTTGATATAAGACGGTTGGGAATTGGTCCAGTGATCGTTCCTTTAGTTCTATAAGCTTGAGGCGGGAATAGGTAGACTGTAGATTCTAGCGTGAGACCCTAGGTAGACTGACCGCACTTAAATTAGATTCACATGATAAGGGTTTGAGATTGGATTCGGGTTTAAGGGGACAAGTATATTCGCAATCGCGGCTAATGCAAGCTTTGGTTTTAATAAAATATACATATGCTTTTGACCTGAGTGATCATTTATCTATGATTCCGTTGCAAAATACATCCTTTATTCGTGTATAGTTTGTATTATTTCGCGTTATTTCTAGTTTAGTTTACGTTATAATGTGCGTACTATTGATAAATTTGAGTTTTCCAGGTCTTGGTACTGAATATTGCTGAAAATGGAGTGAAAACGAGCCAAAATGCTGAATGCCAAGTTCCGGAACTTGTTGATAAAAGAGTTAGAATCACTTTGGAGATTTTGAGAGTTGAAGCTGGTGATTTTTCCCAACATTCTGTTCATTTGAAGCTGTGGCGTCGTGCCACCACGAATCTCCCTTACCGTCGCGTAGCCCAGCATTTAAACAAGGAATTTATGGATTTCTATATTGTCGCGTTGCGCCACCACGAATGCTCTCACCCGTCGCGCAACGCGACGGGGTAATCCGATGGCGATAATTCGTTAATCTCTAGGGTTAACTATAAAATCCGAAGAAACATACTTAAAAAAAAAATTTACGATTGGAGATCATCTGGGGCGATTTTGAGAGCACGTTTGGAGCAATTTCGGAGATCTTGAAGCTTATGAATCAGTGGTACGAGTTCGGGATGAAGGATCGAAGACTATACGGGTTTTCTAGTTCTTTGTTTTTGATTTTTCTTACGAAACTTGTTATCATGAATTCTTTGTTGAACATCTTTGATTTGTTTTCGTTATTTGACATGCTTGGCTAAACATTTAAGCCACCTAGACTTGATGAATGGATTGATATGAAGTTTTTATCTTTTCCGTTAATTGCATGAATGTTATGATAACCTCGTACGTTTGTATCATTTCTAACTGCACATGTATTAACAATGACTTAAGAAGTTCATTTATTTTAAACATGTATATGTTAAGTACCAAGACACAAAGACACACACATAGTATGCCAAAAGACGTTTAACTTTGCGCTAGTTAAGTACAAAGTAATATAGAAATCAGATCAAACCATGGCGCCGTCTTTGTGCATTCGTAATGTGATTATTCAATGCAACTGGTCGGTCTCGTAATCTAGGACGACCAATCCGAGTCCTAACTTGACGTGATGCGACCGAGTCAAAAGTGGACGTTTCATGAGAATTTTTTGCTGACAGTACTTCAACATCACCAGAGGGTGTTTGAATTTGATCTGAACTTTCCATTGTATCAGTTTGTACGCGAAGAAAAATTATGTCCATTTAATATAATTGTTTAGGAAAGGAGATGAGTTTGTAATGAATCACAAGGAAAGCAAATCGTCACTCATCACACTAATCGTCGCTCATCAGGCTAAAATAAGCACAAATGAATTCTTCAATAAGTCTCCAAAATAAAGAATAAGGAACCGGTTTCTAGTATATCACAAAATGCTCAGCTCAACTAAAGTTAAGACATCTAATCATATTATGCAAAAAAAAAAACTTTTCACAAAAGTATACAGATATATAATTTTTATGTTCATGGTACATATTAAAGAGAGTACATGGTGTGCCAGATCTAATTATTTTATATATATATATATATATATATATATATATATATATATATATATATATATATATATATATATATATATATATATATATATATATATATATATATATATTTATTTTTAGGATTTAAATAGAGATTGATTTGTCTTATTTTTAATGTAGTCAATCAATTTTTACTCACAAGTTAAATGTATGTGATAATTATTCTTTCAATTTTCATGTTACTATATGGTATTATGTGGTTAACGTATATAAGGTTATAGATTTTGTTATGCAAATGCATATCTGGTTCCTAAGAAAATTCTTATAACATAACTACACTAACAAGCTAATTATGTAGATTTTATGTAAGTACAAATAATTAAACCAGATGGAATACATACATGTTGTTATTTGTTACATGACCATAGTTAGCGGCATGAAATGATTTATTAGATTGAGTACAACTAAGAATGATGAGTATGGTAAGAGCTTATGTACACAACATTATGTTCTTGTAGGCGTGCAATATACATCTAATGCTAAGTTAAACATAATTACAATGTTATTAATATATGTTCGTCAACGGAATAAGTGGTTAACACACACACACACATATATATAAAAGAGGCCGCGGGGTACATATAATTTCCATAAACTATACGACACAAGATTCGAGTCGTTCAGGTTTCTAATACAAAAAGAAATATGGTATGAAACATAAACAATCTATAAAATCAAAAGTAGTGACTTGTTAAATCTGGAAATTATGATACGAAACCCGGTACGTACAAATAATGAAACAAAGTCATAGTTTAAGAATGACTAATAGTTCTAATCTCTTTTGCCTCTGGCATGTATGGTTCAAAGACGATCCTACTAAACTCTGTGGACCTCAAAACATTCACTGAATAAGATGAAAATATATAATAGAAATCCGCCTTAGCATGTTAAATATAAAATAACCAAAACACAATACTTACATATAAACCTTATAACGTACTTGAAGGTAGATGAACCAACTTGACTCGAGATACGTATATGGTGGATTTTCTTGAAAACGCAATATAAGTCTTCACAACATTTATATGACGGTTGTCGTATAGAAACAATTGTATAATGTGACCACTGAGAAAAAGGATACGCGATTCTACTTGTTAAAACGATTAATCCCTAAATATATATATGAAATCCACAAAAAATATAAAGAAGATGTAAATGGGGCTTACGTTGCATCCATCAAAAAAATAACAAACATAAATCTGTACTTTATTCGTTCACCCATGATGATTCTGACTACAACATCTACACGATAAAGATAAATACGGATCGTTTATAGTGTAATGTTTATAGATCTTATATCATTCTAAAAACATATGAAATTGAAATTTGAAATAAGAACTATCTATATACCAGTGATAAGTTTTTGAGACCGCCTGTAACATGCCAAAGTTCTAATAGATGGCACATATGGATAAAGCGTAAACCGTTTTGACATGTAGCTACCATATGCAGTCAACTTAGTATCTTCACTTACAACAATCTATCTTCAATCCCCCGCAAATTAATTTGTAATTTTCGTACTTTGGGTACTCTTCATATCGAAATAAGTCGACTTGAAAATGAGTCAAAAAAAAAACACCACCAACTGAATTCAAATCATTATACCGCCAACTTAGATGTCCCGAAATGAAGGCCGCCATTGTTTGTCGCTAAAATTCAAATCACATACGTCTAAGTTTTGTAACACAAAAAATTGAAGAGAGCAAAAGATATTGAGACAATTGAGCTTACATTTTGATCAACCAAAATCATGAGCAGAACGTTTTTAGTGGAGTCATACCGCATAAGAACAACCCGAACAGCTGTAAGATTATACCATACTCCACTATGTTTGAGTGATTCAGATGTGGCGACAGTTTGATGATCATCTATGTTCTAGTAAATGTTGAATGTGATTATTATATAAATATTTACGCAGTCATAGTAATTACACGATGTTAGACAAGTGGGATTTTTGAGAAATGCAAACAATACATATAAAATTAGAGTTTTTAAAGGTAACCACATGGTAAACCAACATAATTGAACAATAATATCTCACACTTTAAATTGATAAAAACATGGATAACAATAAGGCTAAAGCAAAACCAAAAAAACGACAACAGTAAATGTTAAAAACAACAAAAGAGTAAAAAGAGTACGTACAACCGAGAAAACATATTCCGAAAGAGTGAAACAACAAAAGAAGAGTAGTAGATGATTTCATCACTAAGCACGACGTGCTGTAATGGTTGGCGAGACAATGGTTTCAAAGTACCAAGAAATAAAAAAATTTACTAATAATGTTAAATGAAATTTTATACTAACAATACAAGTTGTACCAATAAAAATAATAATATAATTATAATAATAAAAATAATAATAATATAAGAATAATAAACGGAAATTACTACTATTATATATATATTAAAGACCTCATGGCCAAGTATATATGTTTCTACCAATTAAGTTGGATTTTTGTATACTTTTTGGATCCCGGTAGAAGTGTGAGGTTATGAGTACTTAGTAAGAAAAACTAATATAATGAAGGGTGTCTATGGAATACTTCATTCTGAAAGGGTCAGTTATGAAGTATTAATATATAAAAAGAGATTGGAATTCACACCTTCAATTCGAGAAGCTTCAGGTCATCAAAACCCTACCGCGTGCATCATCATCGTCTTTCCTAGATCTAAGCCGTATCCGGTGATATCAAAATATCGAGTTCAGATTCATAACCTATTTATCTCGAAAATCGTATTATCTATTGTGCACCTGAATTTCTATGTGCATCTTGGTAAGAATCGGCCTTTACGGGGTTAGGGTTCGAAAGTTTTCGTTAAATATTCATCTTCATCTGCCTTAAAGATACACTTTTGTTGTATGATTCTTACATATATTCTTGTGCACCGGTAGGTATTCATTGTTATATCCACGGATTGTTCCTGTCAGATCCATGTAAGGATCTCGATTAGGGTTACGGTCATGGCAGATGAAAAAAGGTTGGTTCGAGGTTGGTATTACTGGATTATTCTTGATGCTAAAGGAGATGGAGGTACTTAATTATAAATTGATGATAAGCTTTTTGTTTCTTTTTAATTGAACATTTTACCAATATTTCTAAAGTTAATAGGACCATTATTGGTTTATTTACTGGTCATTTTCTTTGTGATTGCAGATCATAAGGATTTTTTTCTTCTTCATTGAGAATTTTATGAGAAGAGAAAGGCACTACTAATATACTAATCTATACGGTTCAACCCATATGTATCCAGTTCGATGAAGGCAAGAATCAACATATACAAATCATGATTTTTGAGTTTAGAGCACCAATCGATATACTAATAATTATTAAACACAGAAGAAAATGATGGTGTGATTCTGGTTTTGTAAGTGTGCAAGGAAACATCCATGACCAAAACTCAAATGAGCAGCGATGAAGGAGAACGACATGAATGTATCATCTTTTTCTGATTACTATTTTTATTGTAGTTTGTTTTTTGTTTATTGTAAATTGCCTGTGAATGTGCATTTGTATTTTGCTTGATCTATTTTGGGTATTGATGCTTTTAATCTTACCTAATGCAGGTTTGTTCTCGATGACATCAAGCAGGTTGCTAGGCTGTATTCGGGTACTTCATTATTCTGGTGGTTTTCCGGTTTATTACAGGTTTGTGTTGCGTCATGCTTGCTTCGTATTTGTTGGTTGTTTTGCATGCTAGATGTATAGCTATTTCCCCCGTTCTTTTGGTTTAGGTTTGTGATGATTACTCTCACTTTTGTATGTGTGAAAGTTGTATAACGTCACAATCCTGTTGTGCTGTCTTTCACCACCTCAGTAGATGATTCATTTCACCTTTTTGGGTTAGATTTGGCATATAAGTTGTAACATCATAACTCATAAATTTAAAGTATTAACATTCAAACTTTATTAATCTGCATACATACTAATAACATAACCAAAGAAGCATGCCATTTATAATGTGAGAAAATACTTACTTGTTATGAAAGTATGATGTTAAAGATTCTAAAACAGGCAAAGTGCAGACCTCGATCCACCTATGAACTGATATGTGAAACGCAAATGTTAGGAATGATGCTTTTATTTTCATACAAACCTAACAAACATGACATACTTTCACAGCCTATACATATTAGATTAATAATTTGAAACTGTAAGTAAAGTACATTCGTTTCCTTCAGATGTTCACTTAAAAGATGAAGTTCAAACAACAATTAATGAAATAATTGCCTAATATTAAATTTATAAGACCATACATGATACACCTACAAAACCGGTGCTAGAATTCAGGAAATAGTGTGCTTAACTGACCCAATACCCCTAAAACTGTTTTAAACCAAGATCAACTTCCGTGAAACATTGCTATGACTCACTCAATTTAGAAATATATTAATTTTAATCCATAGATTTTATAATTTTAATATTTGTATAAGTAAATCTACTAAGCCAATAACTCAGGCACACCATATATTTCTTTTTAAAATAAGATTGTCCAAAACTTCCATTCTAGTTGACATTGCTGATCTTACATGTACACTCACTTAAATCATTAGTACGTTTGAAGTTAAAAAAAAAAACATTTTTCATAATGTCCTTGCACATGTTTTTTCTCTAGTTACACAATTGTTTTATATTATGTACTTACTATTATTACTAATATTATTACTATTAAAACTACTATGACTATTATTATTATTAGTATCATGGATACAGCTTTTACTGTAACTATTAAGTTTCATTTGATATTATTAGTAATTTTATTGTATTTTCTGGTATTACTTATATCAATATGCTACATTATATGAAGAACATTCTATTGTAATTTCTGCTAAGATTTAACAATCGTTAAGATCTTTGAATATTTTTCATTTGACAATGGTTAAGATGTTTGTACTTTCTGTATTTTCTGGTATTGTTTATATTATAACAATTAGGAAAGTGACGTGAACAGTGTATCTTTGTGGGCATCTTTAATTGGTTTATTTTTTAAAATTTTGATTTTTCTTCTACACTATATACAATTTTTTTCTATCCAACTATCTATCAGAGAACAAATAAAAATGGATAGAAAATATCATAAACCTGAAAAAATAAAGTCACACAGTTACATAACATAAACACAAAACAGCCTACATCCTTAAAAGTATAACGTCAAAAGAGGTCAATCCAAAAAGAACAACACGGATGGAAGTCCCATAAACAAAAAGCTACTAAATACTTGCATGAACACAACTTCACACCCCTAAATAGACTTAGGACGATTGAGGTTGTTAATCACAATCTTTGAAAGTTTAAGTTTTTCGTTGAAATTTTTGAGAGAATATGCTGTGTCTCCCATGTCGTAATCAATTGTGTTATCTGTGCTGTCAACCTCAATAACTTCATCCCATTTCCAATTTAACAGATTTGCAGTCCTTTTATATTTTTTTGCACATTGAGATCCCGGTTAAAAAATAGGTGTTAAGCCAAAGCAGCAAATAAGCATTAGGTAATTGAAAAAGTAGGTAACAACACACATATGATAGAGGATACATTAGTTCATAAGTAACATACATTTAAGTGTTTAAACATTAAATAGAAAAGGGAATTAGGATACTTGTTTCTCAGCTTTCTCATCTTTAGTTAGGCTGATGCTTTTTTCCTGTTTGATCAAATGAAATAACAGATGATACATTAGTACATAAGTAACATACATTCAAGTGTTAAAACATTAAATTGAAAAAAAGTATTAGGACAGGTAAATGTAGGCTGTAATCTAAAGCATACATTTTGCTCTTCTTTCGTTAGCCCTATCATTGTTCCCTGCTTGATCTGTGACGACCCTGAAAATTAAGGTTAGATAACTTTATACTAAGATTTATATAAGTTAATTTTATAATTGTATGTGTGTTAAAGGTGTTATTATGATAAAGTTTTATACGTGAATGTATATTAACATACAAAATTATATGTGCATACTTTATAAGTTTGCGTGTGTGCATGGTTCTTTATGTGTGCATGAAATTATGCATTTGTGATCTATATGAAATATTAAGGATATTATTATGTGATTAGTTATTTGGGTTATATACTTTTCATTTAACGTATAATAAAGTAAGAATACAACTTAAATGTTTAATCAAAACAACAACTTAACATCTTAATCCTTATTAGGACATAAACTAACATACATTAGAAAATTTTAACATCACAGTAACACAACCACACACTAATTATCTTTCTTAACTTGACACCTATCCTAATGTGGCATCTTCACAACCTAGAAACACACCTCATTTTCTCTCGGTTACCATGCATAGTCACCAAAATTCATTTACATAAACACCTAGTAATCAGTCCTTGATGCACACTAGTCATTATACTTAACTGATTCATGCATCATCACCATCTTAAAAGACACTAAGCTTGTTTCATATGTTGACGCTTCATCCAAATGGTTATTATTACTATAGCATTGACATCTAAACCTCTCGGTTATGCATGGTTCACAAGCATCATTCTTAAAGTAACACTAAGCACATCTTATGGGTTGACACTTAGACTTTAAGGACACCATCTCACCAATAACAATCATTGCCCAAGTCTCGGCTGAATCAAGAACCACCACCTCACTTTCATTCGGTTAACATGCATCATCATGAATTTTAGGACACCAAGCACTCTCCTAATCTTGCCACATAAACCATTATTATGACTTATGAAAGGTGGCAATCCCTAAACCCTCTTAGTGGAACCTTCGGCCGACCTCTAAGGTTTCATAATTGCCATGGACACTAAGCTCACTATATGTATTGACACATCATTTAATGCACATCATTACTAAGGGGGTTATGTGTCATCTCTTGGTTTAACCATGCAAACTCTCGGCCGACATATCAAGCCAATAATGACTACAAGTTCATATTCTTGGTCGATCTTCAAGCTTATCATCTAGTTAACAACTAAGCTACCTTTTTAGAATGCCACATAACCTACTAGTCATGATTACTAGTGCTTTAGTGTCCAAAGTCTCGGTTACAAGCACTACAACTGCCACTATATTTTTGCTTGGTACGCATCAACTAACACTAAGCATGCTTCTTGTTTTGACACATCATCTAAGACATATTATTAATAGAAAGATTAGGTGGCAACTTTTGGTGGAATCAAGTGTGAAACCGCCACAAACATCTCAAAATCTCTCGGCTATATACATCAACCACAACATTGTATCATTTCTTCTCCTTACACCTTTCAAACATCATCATGTTTCCTTCAATTCTCTCAAACACAACACACATAAACCACCCTCAAACTCTCGGTTCTCATCTCACACGAACACACAAGTTTTGAAGTCTTAAACATCAAGTGCTTGGAAGACATTCTAAAAAACAAGGACCTTGGAATCAAGAAAGTTGGAAGTTATCAACTAATTATCTTTAGCCTTTTCTTTCAATCCAAACAAGGTTTTAATCTCTACAAACTATCTTGTAACAAGAGGTTACACATGTGTTATAAATACGTATAACACATACGTATGTAACTAGTTTGATAAGTATAAACATCAAAATCATTCCCAAACATCTATAATATTTGATTTTCATCAAAAACAGTAACAAAGAGTTTATAAACTAAATATTTAGAAAGACTCATGATAATTAAGATTTTTGAAAATAAGAAATAAAGATTGATTCTTGAAAAATTAAGTAAAATGAGTTAAATAATTAAATGAATGTGATTGTGGGAATAAAAATAAGAAATTTATCAGAAATTATTAAAAATAATAATTTAGAAATTTTGGAAAATTATTATTTGTTATATTAATTTATATGATTTATTTAAAATAGAAGAAAATGCTTAATAAAATATTTTAAGGTGATAAAAATATGGAAAATTTTTATATTGATCTCTACATTAAATTAGATTTTCAGACTAAATTTCATGAACCAATTCGTTGAAATAATAAAGTTATGTATTTTTGAAAATATAATCTTAAGAAAATCGGATTTAATAGTTAAACAGTGTGAAAAATCATGAAAATTTTATGAGAGACTTTAAATATTGTATATAATTTTCGGTAAAAATTTAGATATTTTTAGAGAACTGTAGATCCTTCTGCTATTTTGTGAAAATAGTACGAAAATTCTAGAAAAATGATTTTTAAAGATTATTTGCTGAAGTTATTTGTATGATAATCTAAAATTTAGATCTTAATTTTGTTAAATTTTGATAAAATTTTGAGTGATTGTTATAATTATGTTTTATTTGTTATGCTGAAAATTTTAAAGAAATAAAATTATTTATTTCTAATCTATAAATTAATTTTTATAGGATGTTGCTAGAATTAAGGTGAGTTTCATAGCTCCATTTTCATATCTATAATTTTTGGGGAAAAAAGCATACTGTTTTTGGTTTGATGCAAATTTTAAATAAGATATTTATGAGATATACTGTCATTATGCAGTAAGTTGCAACCATTAATTCGGATGAGGAACCGTCTGATAATATAGGTAGCGCTACTTAGAAAATATTTCCTGCACCAACAGGATGAGTGTTGTGATGTTATATTATTTGATTTTGTGATTTGTATTATGACAGTTATATATCACCTGACATATAAGTAGGTTTGGTTGTAGTTTTATTTTATGTTGCATCAAAATATTTTGTTTAGTCATTAAACCTATGTTCTCACCAACATTACGTTGACTGTTTTGAGTATGCTTTTTCAGGTTAAATAAAAATGACTTATAGCATTGTGCTTTCGTTTGATGTGTATAATGGTTGGTATGAAGTTATCAGAAAGATGTGTGTGAAGGTAACCGTGATCTCAGCATATCAGTGGACGCGCATATCCACTATTACTGAAGATTAGGAGCGGTTACAGTTATTATGTAATAGGGTTACAATAGATTTTGTAAAAGTCAATATGTTGACAAATTTTGTATATGTATACTCTATATGTAACCCGAAAATATTTATGAATGAATGATTTAATGTTATGTTTAAAAACTTGTTATGATTGTGTGTATCTGTAATCAATGAGTTCCGAACCGATAAGTCACATCAAGCATTGCACTCTTCCGCCAGGATGTGACAGCTTGGTATCAGAGTCATTGGTTATAGAGAATTAGGTATTATTAGTAAATGCCTACACTATAACCATAAGCTCATATAATAACAAGTCATCAATGTGAAATTGTTTTCTCTCTATGATTTTATGTGATTATATTGAAATATGTATGATCCATATGTGAAATTTTATGAATTTTATAAGTTAAATTTGTAAGAATTTTTGCAGTATGAGTTCTGGTAATTCTGATGGCTGTCCTAGTAAGACTGATCTTTGGGATCATAGCAACCATAAAGAAACAACACCTGAGATAGAGCCTCAGAACAAAGTAGAAACACCTCAACCTGAGACCTGGACCAACACAACACCAAAGTTTTACATCCGACGTGCACCAGTAACCATGGGAGGTTATACAATCATGACACCAAGAAAAAGTATACGGCGTAGTAAGAAGTTTTCAACTAAGGAAATCAAGGAGCAAGGAAACAGAGATCCAGAAAACCTTTCTCCGACATTTGATATAACATCTGTCCCAATACTGAAGAAAGAGGAGTTAAGAGACAAAGGTTGGAGGAATGTCAAATGAAGACTACTAAGCAGATTCTTAAGAAGGTTAAGAAGATACAACAAGAAATTCGAATCCTTCAAGAAGATGTCAAGGAAGTGAAGAAAGGAAGCAAAAGTATATTCACTAGGATATGGAACTGGATTTGGAAAAATTAGAAGAATAGAAAAACCTTATATGTTATATGTGACTGTTTAGCATATAAAATAATGTTATAATTGAATATCTTGTTTATGACTATTTAATATTATATAGTATGAGTAAAATTATGTAATATTAAAATAATTGGTATGTAGTGAAAAATGCCGCCAAGAAAGGATACTCAAACCGTAGGAAGAACTTCACGTGTTGGACGACCAAGAACTAGGTTTGTAGAAGAAGATCCGCCAGTAAATACTTCCACAAGTGAGGACAAGAGGATTTCGCGGATAGTAACCCGACAACTAGAAGCCGCAATGCCTACATTGGTGACTCAGCTGCAGCAAGCTTTTAACTTTGAAAGAGCATCGCCTGGAGATAATGAACCAACACACATTAACGAAGTGGAGAACCACGAAGGGGAACCTATAAATGAAGCTAGAAAAGGATGCTCTTATAAGGCTTTTATGTCTTGTAAACCCCAAGACTTTGATGGAAAAGGTGGAGCGGTGCAAGCCTTACGCTGGTTAGAGGAAATGGAGTTAGTTTTAGACATCAGTGATTGTGCTGATAACTACAAAACCAGGTTTGCTTCGCATTCTCTTAAGGGAGAAGCATAGTCTTGGTGGAAAATGGAAATACAAACAAAGGAAAGAAATGTTATGAATGAATTAAGTTGGGAGGAATTTAGAAAACTGATGATTGAGAAATACTATCCTTATAATGAATTAGAAAGGATAGAAGTAGAATTTTTAGCACTAGAAATGAAGGATGCTGCTATTTGAGAATATACTAAGAAATATAATGAATTTTCTAAATTAGTGCCACATTTAGTGACTCCTGAAACAAAAAGGATAGGGAGATACATCTGGGGCTTAGTACCACAGATAAGAGGAATGGTGAAATCTACAATGCCAAAGACTTTTCAAGATGCTGTGGCTTTAGAAGGAAGTTTGACAGATAAAATGATTAGGAACAAATCGTTAACTACAACCAAGATAGGAGAGAAAAGAAAATGGAACAACAACCAAGGTAGGGATTTTGGAGGAAACTGAAACAAGAAGATCAATCGAAACCCAGAAAGAAATTATATGGGTATTGTGCAGGAAGAAAGACCACAAACAGAAAGGCAACCTTGGTGCAACAGCTGCAAAAGGCATCATGTTGGGAAATGTATGCTGATAATTTGTTATAATTACAAGAAGAAGGGGCATACCTCTAGAGAATGTAAAGGACCTACAAATTCTAAGCCAATATGTTACCAGTGTGGAAAAGAAGACCATCTACGCAATAGATGCCCATAACTAAAAGGGAAAACTCCAAAGAGTCTTAACAACACACATGGTCGAGCATTTGTACTACAAGCTGAAGAAGCAAGACAAGAACCAGAAGTGGTGATGGGTACGTTCCTTATTAATAATCAATACGCAACTGTATTATTTGATATGGGAGCAACCCGAAGTTTTGTTTCAAATCATTTAAAACCCCTACTTGGATTGACAGCAGAGAAACTGAAAAATAATTATACAATAGAGTTAGCTGATGGAAACCTGATAGAGGCTGATGAAATTATTCCTAATTGTATTCTAAACCTAGAGAATCATTGCTTTGACATAGATTTGATCCCTGTTGAATTAGGAGGTTTTGATATTATAGTGGGCATGGATTGGTTAAGTAAGCATCAGGCAGAAATCATTTGTGGAAAACGAATGATTAAAATACCTCTAACTAAGGATAACTGAGTTCTTGTCATACACGTTGAGGAACCTAGAGGTCCTATTAGAATAATTACTTGTATGAAGGCTCAGAAATATTTGAAAAAGAAATGTTTAGCATTTCTGGCCCATATAGTTGATACCAAATCAGACAAGCAAAACTTGGAAGATGTTCCTATTGTTAGAGAATATCCAAAGGTATTTCCTGATGAGTTACCAGGATTACCACCCCCTCGTCAAGTAGAATTCAAAATAGAATTAGTACCGGGAACAACACCAATTTCCAAATCTCCGTATCGATTAGCGCCATCAGAAATGAAGGAATAGATGAATCAATTACAAGAGCTATTGTATAAAGGATTTATACGTCCTAGCATTTCACCATGGGGAGCTCCGGTCTTGTTCGTTAAGAAGAAAGACGAAACCTTTAGGATGTGCATTGACTATAGAGAACTTAATAAAGTGACTATTATGAATAGGTACCCACTCCCTCGAATAGATGACCTATTTGATCAACTGCTAGGATCAAACTATTTCTCAAAAATTGACCTGAGATCAAGATATCATCAGTTAAGGGTAGAAGAAGAGAATATACCTAAAACTACATTTAGAACCCGATATGGTCATTATGAGTTTCTTGTGATGCCATTTCGGTTAACTAATGCTCCAGCCGTATTCATGGATCTAATGCATAGAGTGTGTAAACCTTACTTGGATAAATTTGTCATAGTCTTTATAGATGACATATTAGTCTATTCTAAAAGTAAGGAAGAACATGAAAGGCATCTAAGGCTAACTTTGGAGTTAGTTCAAAAAGAAGAATTGTACGCTAAATTCTCAAAGTGTGAATTTTGGAAGCGAGAGGTACAATTTTTAGGACATGTGGTTAACCAAGATGGAATTCAGGTCGATCCAGCAAAGATTGATGCAATCAAGAAATGGGAAGCTCCGAAAACACCAACTGAGATACGTCAATTTCTAGGTTTGGCCAGTTATTATAGAAAATTTCTCCCTAGTAGCCCAACCATTGACAGAATTGACTCAGAAAGATAAGCCATATGTTTGGGGAGAAAAACAGAACACTGCATTTGAGACTTTGAAACATAAATTATGTAGTGCTCCTATTTTAGCTTTACCAGAAGGAACTGATGATTTTGTAGTATACTGTGACGCATCACATCAAGGATACGGATGTGTTTTGATGCAACGAAATAAAGTAATTGCATACGCATCTCGACAACTCAGAGGAAGTGAAAGAAATTATACTACTCATGATCTAGAACTAGGAGCGGTAATATTTGCACTTAAGATTTGGAGACATTATCTATATGGAACCAAATGCATAATTTATACGGATCATAAAAGTTTGCAACATATATTTGATCAAAAGATGTTGAATATGAGACTAGGAAGATGGGTCGAATTACTAAGTGATTATGATTGTGAAATCAAGTATCACCCAGGTAAAGCAATTGTAGTAGCAGATGCTTTAAGTAGGAAAAAAAGAATCAAACCATTACGAGTTCGTGCTATGAGAATGGAGTTACATTCAAAAAGAATAAGTCAAATCCGAGATGCTCAACAGAAAGATGAATTAAGAAGTGTAGTGGAACAGAATGAACAAATAGAAGTTATGTCAGATGGAATCTTGAGATTTAAAGGAAGAATCTGGATTCCTGACAATGACATACTTAGAGAAAACATTTTGAATGAGGCACATAGGTCAAGATATTCAGTACATCCAAGGAATAATAAGATGTACAAGGATCTGTGAAACCAGTATTGGTGGCCAGGAATGAAGAAGTCAGAAGCAAAATTCGTAGAAAGATGTGATATTTGTTCAAGAGTTAAAGCTGAATATCAGAAACCCTTTGGACAACTGCAACAACCAGAAATCCTTGAGTGGAAATGGGACCAGATTACTATGGATTTTATGACCAAATTACCCAGAACCTCAAGTGGATATGACACGATTTGGGTTATAGTCGATAGATTGACTAAATCAGCTCATTTCTTACCAATTAAGGAAGATTTTAAAATGGAGAAACTGGCTAAGATTTATATGAAGGAAATTGTGTCTAGACATGGGATACCAATTTCTATTATATCGGACAGAGATAGCCGATTTACTTCAAGATTTTGGTAGACTTTGCACAGAGCATTAGGAATGAAAATAAACATGAGTAAGGCATATCATCCACAAACAGATGGACAGAGCGAGAAAACCATTCAAACATTAGAAGATATGTTGCGAGCTTGTGCATTAGATTTCAGTGGTAGTTGGGATACACATTTACCTTTGATAGAATTTTCATATAACAATAGCTATCATGCTAGTATAGGGGCAGCTCCATTTGAAGCTTTATATGGAAGAAAATGTAGATCACCTTTATGTTGGAATGAAGTAGGAGATAGACAGCTGACAGGACCAGAACTTATACAAGAAACATCAGATAAAATCTTTGAAATTAAAGATAGATTGAATGCAGCACGTGATAGACAGAGAAGTTATGCAAATAATAGAAGAAAGCCGTTAGAATTTCAGATCAGGGATAAAGTTGATTTGAAGGTATCACCCTCAAAGGGAATTATCCGGTTTGGGAAAAGAAATAAGTTAAATCCTAGGTATGTTGGACCTTTTGAGATAATTGATAATATTGGTCCTGTAGCATATAAGTTAGACTTACCTCAGGAATTAAGTGGAATACATAACACCTTCTATGTATCTAACCTGAAGAGATGTCTAAACGATGAGACATTAAAAGTACCAATACAAGAAGTCAAAATAAATGAGAAACTTCATTTCGTGGAGGAGCCAGTAGAAGTCACTGATAGAAAAGTAAAGCAATTAAGGAGAAGTAGGATTCCAATAGTGAAGGTCAAATGGAATTCGAAACGAGGACCTGAAATTACATGGGAACGAGAGGATGAAATTAAAAGAAAATACCCATACTTATTTGAGGTTAAACTGAACGAAAAGGACAGTTATAAAGATTAACAACCCATGTTATCAGATACTGTCAACAGATGAATTTCGGGACGAAATTCTTTTTACGGGGGAAGAATGTGACGACCCTGAAAATTAAGGTTAGATAACTTTATACTAAGATTTATATAAGTTAATTTTATAATTGTATGTGTGTTAAAGGTGTTATTATGATAATGTTTTATACGTGAATGTATATTAACATAGAAAATTATATGTGCATACTTTATAAGTTTGCGTGTGTGCATGGTTCTTTACGTGTGCATGAAATTATGCATTTTTGATCTATATGAAATATTAAGAATATTATTATGTGATTAGTTATTTGGGTTATATACTTTAAATTTAACGTATAATAAAGTAAGAATACAACTTAAACGTTTAATCAAAACAACAAATTCACATCTTAATCGTTATTAGGACATAAACTAACATACATTAGAAAATTTAACATCACAGTAACACAACCACACACTAATTATCTTTCTTAACTTGTGTAACACCCGAAATTTCTCTTCAAAATAAAAGAAAGGAAAAGTATCTTGAAGAGAATAAAAAGAAGCAAAAGTCGGGGGGGGGGGGGGGGCTAAGTGTAAAAGAGTATAAAACCCATTTTTTTTAATATATATGGTATGGCCGCCCACTCCATGCTTTTGCATTCTGCATTTTTGGCTGAAAAGAAGAAAAGAAGAAGAACTTGCTTCTCTCGGTTTTCCAAGGAAGAAGAGGTTGATTTTCGTAATTTGGTGAGTGTTCCTTGTATTTTTGGTTCGGTTTTGTTAGGTTTTCACCTTTAAAACCGATTTTTAAGTGTTTTATATGTTTGGGTGTTTATTTTGGTGTGTTTTAGGTGTTTGAACTCTCGTGCACACAAGTTTGGAGGAGTTTTACTTGTTGGTTGTATTAGGTGAGTTTTAGACCCCAGACTTTATGTGTTTTAAACTTTTTGGGGCTAAAAATGCATGATTTAAAATGTTTTACAATTGTTTAATATGTATCTGTATGTATATGTGTGTTTGTGTTAGTGTTTATGATTGTGTGTGTGTTCTTGATGCTTAGAATGGTGGATATAAGCTTAGAACAGGTTAGTATGTAGATGGGATTCGAAAATAAGTCTGAAATATGCGTAACAGTTGGTCGTGCACCCAAATAGGGCTCATGCGCCCAGGGAATTGCCCAATTATTTTCTAAGTGCTTGGTCATACGCCCCAATAGTTGCCATATGCCTGATAGTTTCTCATACGCCCAAGGTTCCTCATGCGCCTACTACTCAAATAGTCTAAGTGTTAACTCATTAGCCCATATAGTAGTCATGCGCCAGGATTGGCCCTCAGGCGCCTAAGTGTTGGTTCATGCGCCTCCATAGTGTTCATGCGCCCAAGCAGTACTCATGCGCCTGCATAGTACTCATGCGCCTAAAGACTTAGAAAAATCTCTAGAATTTTGGGAAATCAGAATTTTAGGGTTTGACCCTAGTTTAACTTGATGTTTATCATTGTTCATTTTATGCATATTTTTGGGTTGTTCTTGTGTTCCATATTATGTATCTATTTTATGGCTTTATGTGGTGTGAATATATATATCCGTATACATAAAGTATTATCATTAAAGAAAGTGAAAGATTTATGTTAATGAAAAGAGGAACATAAGAAATGGATGAAAGTCTTGCAAGCAAATGATAAAGAAGGTTCACAACTCATTGAGAGTTGCTAGCTCAACTGTGTGTAATACAACGTGCGATCTTGGCTAACCCATAAGGCTTCACACACAGGGGGATCAGTCTTGGTGATTAATTCCACAGTGCGAAACGGGGTTCTTGTCACTTAACCCCGAGAATGAGGTGGCTGTGTGCCCAACGATGGGGGTAAAGTTATGACAGGACCTGGAAATAGTGAAAGATAATGAAAAAGTATAAAACGAACGAATGCATACGATAATAAAAGATAATAAGTTTATACCTTGATGTATGTAAGATGAATGCTCATGTACGAAAGTAAAGAAAACATTTTATTGAAAACAAGTATGTTTCATATATTAACGATACGAGGTATTTTAACGCTTTAAAACTAGAACTCACTTAGCAATGCTGACTTTTATGTATTTTCAGTTAGCAGGCAATTATTGCTGAGGATGGCATGCAGGGGAAGCTACTCGTCGGGGCAAGACTGGCATCCGTTCGATCTTAATGATATTGTTGTTTTGTAATGCAATTAAAAGGTCTTTTGTAACTTAAGAAACAATGATGTATTGCTTAGCAACAGTATATATTAATGAGATGAATGGTTTTTGTTAACTTGATCCGCTGTGAAATTTTATGAAACGGGTAATGTTTTATATGTATAATACTATGATTGACCAACTGTGAGGTCTCCGGGAACGGGCCTTACAAGTTGGTATCAGAGCCAAAGTTTAAGAGAAATGGGTAAAATGTTTTCAAAACCTAAACTTAAACTGAGAATGGGAGCTAATGGAAGGACGCCAACCCGAGTAGCTACGTGCCATCAGGTAACTCTTTTCTTAATGTTAACTGGTATTATGTGCGTGTGCTATCTGATTTATGTGCCTTTGGTAGATTTGAATACTGATGTAGTCAGGATAGGAAATGCTCAGGGGATGAAGAGTAAAGTAAGTGGCTAATCACAACTGGCCACTATAATTAGGGACTTACTATACTTAACATAAACTGAGCTATTACCTTGAATGACCATGTTGGTGTTTGAATCTTATAGCATTTAGAGGATGGCTAGTGGAAGATCGTCTAAGGCTTCTCGAGGTGGAACACGGGGTGGTCGTAGTGGTAGACCACGGGCCACAAGGAACAAGACTAAGACTGCGGAGACGGCTCCAGCTGAGCCCGAGCTTCATCACCCGGAGGGCGGTGATGAGAGTGCTAACCTGAGAGCCTTAGTAAAAGAGACAGTGGTTGAGGAGGTTCACCAAGTCATGCAGATGATCCTACCGTCTATAGTGACTAAAGTTATTCGGGCTGTAAGGGAAGATGAAAGGAAGAAGAAGGAGGAGGAGAGAAGGAAGACGACTAAGAGAAGGGGGAATGAGGGAGATCATGATGAGGAGGAACTAAACGCTGGGATGGCAGCCTCCAGTGATGAGGAGGAGGTGGAAGTAAGGGAAACCGTGAAGGGGTGCAGCTACGGGGCATTTCAACGATGCAAACCCCCGACTTTTGATGGTAATAGTAATGCTGTTGCTGCCCACCGATGGGTGAGAGAGATGGAGGTTGTCCTAGAGATCAGCGAGTGTAGGGAGGACCAGAAGGTGAAGTTCGCCACTCACTCGTTCGTTGACTCAGCCCTGTGTTGGTGGGACAATATTGTCCAAGCCAAGGGTAGTAGGGCCATCGGGAAGATGAGATGGGGAGAGTTGAAGAGATGGTGATTAAGGAATTCTGTCCTCATCGAGAACTTGAAAAGATAGAGAGAGAGTTCCTACAGCTAGAGGTGGGAACCATGACCCATCAGCAATACACCACCAAGTTCAACGAAATGGCTAGGTTGGTGCCTGACCAAGTGACGCCGGTGTCAAGGAAAATCAAGAGGTACATTCAGGGACTGCCGGCTGACATTCGCAGGCATTTGATTACTTCTTAGCCGGGTACCTTTCGGTCGATAGTAGACCTGGCGGGTAGATTGTATGATGAAAGGGAGGAGGCGGTGGCTGAGGTGAAGAAGACTGGTGGTGGTGACAAGACTTGGAAGGGGAAACGGTTTGGACGTGGTGGTTTCACTCCAAACAACAAAAGGAGGAGGATGGATGACCGAGGAGTGGGGTCCTCAAGCTCGGGGATGAAAAGGCGCGAAAGATGTGGGAGGGAGCACACTGGTGAATGCAAGTGGGGACCGAATGTGTGCTTCAAGTGTGGGAAGCCCGGTCATATAGCAAAGGATTGTGGGGTGATGAGGTGTTATAACTGCGATGAAGAGGGGAATGTAAGTCGGGATTGCAAGAAGCCAAGGGTCGAGAGTTCTGGGGTGAAGAAGAGGACAGGAGACGGAGGGCAGAGGACAAGTGCTAGAGCCTTCACAATGACGCGGGAGGAGGCTAGAGCGGACCCCAACGTCGTGTCACGTATGTTTCTAGTAAACCAAACCTTTGCCTCTGTATTATTTGATTCTGGTGCTAGTAGGAGTTTCATTTCTACTGCTTTTTGTGCTAAGTTGCTTATTAGTAGTAGAAGTATTGATGAGCTTTTGATGTAGAAACTGCTATTGGTAAGTCTACCAGAATTTCCCTAGAACTAGGTGGATTTGATGTAGTTCTAAGGATGGATTGGTTAGCAGCCTATGAGGCAAATATTGTGTGTCGCAAAAAGATGATTCGATTAATCGCGCCCGATGGAAGCTTGGTGACGGTCCACGGTGATCGAGTGACAACGGTGCCTAAGGTGATCTCGATGGTGGTGGCAGAGAAGTGCATGAAATGCGGATGTAGTGCCTACCTGGCTTATGTGAAGGATGTGGAAGTTCTAGTACCACAATTGCCTGATGTACCAGTTGTGTGTGACTTTCCGGATGTGTTCCAAGAAGATTTACCAGGTGTGCCACCGGACCGTGAGATCGAGTTTCAGATTGATTTAATACCCGATGCTCAACCCGTTGCCAAGGCACCATATCAATTAGCTCCAACCGAGATGAAGGAATTAATGGTTCAACTGCAGGAGCTGATGGATAAAGGATTCATCCGACCGAGCATCTCTTTAAGGGGTGCTCCGGTCTTGTTTGTGAAGAAGAAGGACGGTAGTATGAGAATGTTTATCGACTACCGAGAGTTAAACAAGTTAACAGTGAAGAATCGATATCCCCTGCCCAGAATAGATGACTTGTTTGACCAGCTCCAAGGTGCCAGTTGGTTCTCAAGAATAGATCTCCGATCTGGTTACTATTAGTTGAAGGTTAAGGAGTAGGATATTCCTATGACAGCTTTTCGCACACGTTATGGACACTATGACTTCCTCGTTATGTCTTTCGGTCTAAGTAACACGCCAGCTGCCTTTATGGATTTGATGAACCGAGTGTGTCGGCCAATGTTAGATAAATCAGTGATTGTGTTTATTGATGATATCCTGATTTATTCAAAGAGCAAAGGAGAACATGCCGGCCACATACGCGAAGTGTTGGAGACACTTAGAAGAGAGAAGCTATATGCTAAATTCTCTAAGTGTGCTTTTTGGTTGCGCGAAGTTCAATTTTTGGGTCACGTGGTGAATTCTGAAGGAATCATGGTGGACCCGGCGAAGGTTGAGGCAGTGATGCAATGGAAATCTCCAAAGACGCCATCCGAGATTCAAAGTTTCTTGGGATTGGCGGGCTACTACAGGAGATTCATTCAAGACTTTTCCAAGATAGCCTCACCTTTGACTAAATTGACTTACAAGGAGGTGAAGTTTGTGTGGGGTTGAGAATAGGAGGTTTCTTTTGAGGAATTAAAGGCGACGTTGACTCAAGCTCTTGTCTTGACATTGCCCGAAGGGAATGAAGACTTGGTAGTCTATTCGGACGCTTCTTATTCGGGGTTAGGTTGCGTGCTAATGCAACGTGGAAGAGTAATAGCCTACGCGTCCCGATAGTTGAAAATCCACGAGGTCAATTATCCCACTCATGATTTGGAGCTAGCAGTTGTGGTCTTTGCGTTGAAGATTTGGAGACATTACTTGTGCGGGACGAATTGCACAATCTTCACGGACCACAAAAGCCTAAAGTATTTTTTTGAGCAGAAAGACCTCAACATGAGGCAGAGGAGGTGGTTGGAATTGATCAAAGATTATGATTATGAGATCCATTACCACCTGGGCAAAGCCAATGTAGTGGCCGATGCCCTTAGCAGAAAGGAGAGACCCGAGCCGATCTGAGTGAAAGCTTATCAGTTGGTGATGACCTCTGACGTGATGATGCAAGTCAAAGAATTTCAAGATGAGGCCTTGAAAGAAGATCGCCTTAACTCTGAAAGGATGAGAGGTCTAGTCGTGGAGTTGGGAGAAAACACCACGGAGTTAGAACCCGCTTCGGGCGGATGTGGATTCCTCGCTATGGAGACCTACGGGGACGAATTATGGATAAAGCTCATAAGACTCGATACTCCATTCATCCCGGTGCTACCAAGATGTATCATGACTTGAAGAAAGATTACTGGTGGCCGGGAATGAAGCGCGATGTAGTGAAGTATGTGAGTAAGTTCCTTACTTGCTTGCAAGTGAAGACAGAGCATCAGAAACCATACGGGAAGATCCAACCGTTAGATATACCCGAGTGGAAGTTGGAGCACATCACCATGGACTTCATTACGAAGCTACCTCGTACGGCGAGAGGGTACGATACCATATGGGTGATAGTTGATTGCCTGACAAAGAGTGCTCACTTCCTACCGATCCGCGAGACATACTTACCTGAGATATTGGCGGATCTGTTCATCAAAGAGATTGTAACTCATCATGATGTGCTGGTGTCTATCGTGTTGGACCGTGACACCCGATTCACATCGAAGTTTTGGAAGAGATTCCTTGATGCGATGGGGACAAAGCTACACATCAGCATGGCTTATCATCCTCAGAAAGATGGTAAATCTGAAAGGACGATTCAGACGCTCGAGGATATGCTCCGAGCATGCGTGATCGACTTTGGAGGAAGTTGGGATGATCACTTACCATTAGCGGAATTCTCATACAACAATAGTTATCATGCCAGCATTGGCATGCCACCATATGAGATGCTATACGGTAGAAGGTGTAGGACGCCCGTGTGTTGGGGTGATATCGGGCAGAAGTAGTTGGTAAGTATTGAGGTGATCAAGGCTATGACAGAGAAGTTGGAAAAGATCAAAGCCTTTATGAAGGCGGCGAAAGATAGACAAAAGTCGTATGCCAAAAAAAGGCGTAGACCGATTGAATTCAATGTGGGTGATAGAGTCATGTTGAAGGTCTCACCTTGGAAAATGATCATCCGATTCAGGAAAAAGGGTAAGCTGAGCCCGAGATACATAGGGCCTTTCCGAATCATCGCACGAGTAGGGGAGGTGGCCTATCGATTAGAACTGCCCGATGAGTTAAGCTGAATTCATACGACGTTCCATGTATCTCATCTGAGAAAATGCTTAGCCGATGAAGATATTCTTGTACCATTGGAGGATATTGAGGTGGATGAATGGCTCAACTAGGTAGAGCAACCAGTGGCAATCATCGACCGAAAAGAGAAGAGGCTGCGTAATAAAGTGGTTCCACTTGTGCAGTGGAAACACAGAAAAGGCTCCGAGTCTACGTGGGAGACTGAAGAAGAAATGAGAGAGCATTACCCACAACTGTTCGAAGACTGACAGGTTTCAGGGACAAAACCATTTTAAGGGGGGTAGACTTGTAACACCCGAAATTTCTCGTCAAATAAAAGAAAGGAAAAGTATCTTAAAGAGAATAAAAAGAAGCAAAAGTGGGGGGGGGGGGGCTAAGTGGAAAAGAGTACAAAACCCATTATTTTAATATATATATGATATGGTTGCCCACTCCATACTTTTGCATTCTACATTTTTGGCTGAAAAGAGGAAAAGAAGAAGAAGAACTTGCTTCTCTCGGTTTTCAAAGGAAGAAGAGGCTGATTTCGTAATTTGGTGAGTGTTCCTTGTATTTTTGGTTCAGTTTTGTGGGGTTTTCATCCTTAAAACTGATTTTAAGTGTTTTATGTGTTTGGGTGTTTATTTTGGTGTGTTTTAGGTGTTTGAACTCTCGTGCACACAAGTTTGGAGGAGTTTTACTTGTTGGTTGCATTAGGTGAGTTCTAGACCCCAGACTTTATGTGTTTTAAACTTTTTGGGGCTGAAAATGCATGATTTAAAATGTTTTACAACTGTTTAATATGTATTCGTATGTATATGTGTGTTTATGTTTGTGTTTATGATTGTGTGTGTGTTCTTGATGCTTAGAATGGTGGATATAAGCTTAGAACAGGTTAGTATGTAGATGGGATTTTAAATAAGTCTGAAATATGCATAACAGTTGGTCGTGCGCCCAAATAGGGCTCATGCGCCCAGGTAATTACCCAATTATTTTCTAAGTGCTTGGTCATACGCCCCAATAGTTGCCATGCGCCTGATAGTTTCTCATATGCCCAAGGTTTCTCATGCGCCTACTGCTTAAATAGTCTAAGTGTTAACTCATGCGCCCATATAGTAGTCATGCGCTCAGGATTGGCCCTTAGGCGCCTAAGTGTTGTTTCATGCGCCTGCATAGTGTTCATGCGCCCAAGCAGTACTCATGCGCTTGCATAGTACTCATGCGCTTGCATAGTACTCATGCGCCTAAAGACTTAGAAACATTTCTGGAATTTTGGGAAATCAGAATTTTAGGGTTTGAACCTGGTTTGACTTGATGTTTATCATTGTTCATTTTATGCATATTTTTGGGCTGTTCTTGTGTTCTATATTATGTATCTATTTTATGGCTTTACATGGTGTGAATATATATATATATATATATATATATATATATATATATATATATATATATATATATATATATATATATCCGTATACGTAAAGTATTATCATTGAAGAAAGTGAAAGATTAATGTTATGTAAAGAGAAACATAAGAAATGAATGAAAGTCTTTCAAGCAAATGATAAAGGAGGTTCACAACTCATTGAGAGTTGCTAGCTCAACTGTGTGTAATATAGCGTGCGATCTTGGCTAACCCATGAGGTATTTTATTGAAAACGTGTATGTTTCATATATTGAAAACGAGTATGTTTTCAGTTGCGATCTTGGCTCACGTACGAAAGTAAAGAAAGCATTTTATTGAAAACGAGTATGTTTCATATATTAACGATACGAGGTATTTTAACGCTTCTAAACTAGAACTCACTCAGCAATGCTGACTTTTATGCATTTTTAGTTCGCAGGTAATTATTGCTGAGGATGGCACGCGTGGGAAGCTACTCGTCAGGGCAAGACTGGCATCCGTTTGATCTTAATGATATTGTTGTTTTGTAATGCAATTAAAAGGTCTTTTGTAACTTAAGAAACAATGATGTATTGCTTAGTAACAGTAATATTAATAAGATGAATGGTTTTTGTTAACTTGATCCGCTATGAAATTTTATGAAACGGGTAATGTTTTATATGTATAATGCTATGATTGACCAACTGTGAGGTCTCCGGGAACGGGGCCTTACAACTTGACACCTATCCTAATGTGACATCTTCACAACCTAGAAACACACCTCATTTTCTCTCGGTTACCATGCATAGTCACCAAAGTTCATTTACATAAACACCTAGTAATCAGTCCTTGATGAACACTAGTCATTATGCTTGACTGATTCATGCATCATCACCATCTTAAAAGACACTAAGCTTGTTTCATATGTTGACACCTCATCCAAATGGTTATTATTACTATAGCATTGACATCTAAACCTCTCGGTTATGCATGGTTCACAAGCATCGTTCTTAAAGTAACACTAAGCACATCTTATGGGTTGACACTTAGACTTTAAGGACACCATCTCACCAATAACAATCATTGCCCAAGTCTCGGCTGAATCAAGCACCACCACCTCACTTTCATTCTGTTAACATGCATCATCATGAAGTTTAGGACACCAAGCACTCTCCTAATCTTGCCACATAAACCATTATTATGACCTGTGAAAGGTGGCAATCCCTAAACCCTCTTAGTGGAACCTTCGGCCAACTTCCAAGGTTTCATAATTGCCATGGACACTAAGCTCACTATATGTATTGACACATTACTTAATGCACATCATTACTAAAGGGGTTATGTGTCATCTCTTGGTTTAACCATGCAAACTCTCGACCGACATATCAAGCCAATGATGACTACAAGTTCATATTATCGGTCGATCTACAAGCTCATCATCTAGTTAACAACTAAGCTACCTTTTTAGAATGCCAGATAACCCACTAGTCATGATTACTAGTGCTTTAGTGTCCAAAGTCTCGGTTACAAGCACTATAACCGCCACTACATTTTGGCTTGGTACACATCAACTAACACTAAGCATGCTACTTGTGTTGACACATCATCTAAGACATTATTAATAGAAAGATTAGGTGGCAACTTTTGGTGGAATCAAGTGTGAAACCGCCACAAACATCTCAAAAACTCTCGGCTATATACATCAACCACAACATTGTATCATTTCTTCTCCTTACACCTTTCAAACATCATCATATTTCCTTCAATTCTCTCAAACACAACACACATAAACGACCCTCAAACTCTCGGTTCTCATCTCACACGAACACAAAACTTTTGAAGTATTAAACATCAAGTGGTTGGAAGACATTCTCAAAAACAAGGACCTTGGAATCAAGAAAGTTGGAAGTTATCATCTAATTATCTTTATCCTTTTCTTTCAATCCAAACAAGGTTTTAATCTCTACAAACTATCTTGTAACAAGAGGTTACACATGTGTTATAAATACGTATAACACATACGTATGTAACTAGTTTGATAAGTATAAACATCAAAACCATTCCCAAACATCTATAATATTTGATTTTCATCAAAAACAGTAACAAAGAGTTTATAAACTAAAAATTTAGAAAGACTCATGATAATTAAGATTTTTGAAAATAAGAAATAAAGATTGATTCTTGAAAAATTAAGTAAAATGAGTTAAATAATTAAATGAGTGTGATTGTGGGAATAAAAATATGAAATTTATCAGAAATTATTAAAAATAATAATCTGGAAATTTTGGGAAATTATTATTTGTTATATTAATTTATATGATTTATTTAAAATAGAAGAAAATGCTTAATAAAAGTTTTTAAGGTGATAAAAATCTGAATTTTTTTTATTGATCTCTACATTAAATTAGATTTTCAGACTAAATTTCATGAACTAATTCGTTGAAATAATAAAGTTATGTATTTTTGAAAATATAATCTTAAGAAAATCGGATTTAATAGTAAAACAGTGTGAAAAATAATGAAAAATTTATGAGAGTCTTTAAATATCGTATATAATTTTCTGTAAAAATTTCGATATTTTTAGAGAACCGTAGATCCTTCTTCTATTTTGTGAAAATATTACAAAAATTGTAGAAAAATGATTTTTAAAGATTATTTGCTGAAGTTATTTGTATGATAATCTAAAATTTAGATCTTACTTTTGTTAAATTTTGATAAAATTTTGAGTGATTGTTATAATTATGTTTTATTTGTTATGCTGAAAATTTTAAAGAAATAAAATTATTTATTTCTAATCTATAAATTAATTTTATAGGATGTTGCTGGAATTAAGGTGAGTTTCATAGCCCCATTTTCATATCTATAATTTTTGGAGAAAAAAGCATACTGTTTTTGGTTTGATGCAAATTTTAAATAAGATATTTATGAGATATACTGTCATTATGCAGTAAGTTGCAACCATTAATTCGGATGAGGAACCGTCTGATAATATAGGTAATGCTACTTAGGAAATATTTCCTGCACCAACAGGATGAGTGTTGTGATGTTATATTATCTGATTTTGTGATTTGTATTATGACAATTATAAATCACCTGGCATATAAGTAGGTTTGGTTGTAGTTTTATTTATGTTGTATCAAAATATTTTGTTTAGTCATTAAACCTATGTTCTCACCAACATTACGTTGACTGTTTTGAGTATGCTTTTTCAGGTTAAATAAAAATGACTTATAGCATTGTGCTTTCGTTTGATGTGTATAATGGTTGGTATGAAGTTATCGGAAAGATGTGTGTGAAGGTAACCGTGAATCTGAATGATCTCAGCATATCAATGGACGCGCATATCCACTATTACTGAAGATTAGGAGCGGTTACAGTTATTATGTAATAGGGTTACTATAGATTTTGTAAAAGTCAATATGTTGACAAATTTTGTATATGTATACTCTATATGTAACCCGAAAATATTTATGAATGAATGAATTAATGTTATGTTTAAATACTTGTTATGATTGTGTGTATCTGTAATCAATGAGTTCCGAACCGATAAGTCACATCAAGCATTTCACGCTTTCACCAGGATGTGACATGACCAAACAAAAAAAACAATGAATAACATGTAACAAAAATTAGGTGTTTGAACATTTTTAGCATCATCTCATACTATACCTCGGGACTTATTTGTAGTTTTCGTTTGCAATAACAGGGTGTGAAGTGTCGCCCACCAGTGCTGATGTCAAGGTTATCATCCTGGCCATGAGACACAAACACAATCAACAATAATTGTGACTTAGCATAGATTCAATATAAGTACCATTACCTCCCCCGACAGATTCTGCAGTGGTGAGTTTATCTGCATAACACGTATCCATAGAATAAAATTTGATTAAATATTAGTTGTATAACAATGTATATGCTGAACTGTAGAGGTCTACACTTTTGCAGAAACATATGAGGCAAGGGAGAGTACCAGCATCGGGTAACAAAGCTTCTCCTTCTCCTTCTCCATGCCATCAACCAGGTATGTTTTCTCAGGTGTCCATCGAAATGCCTTTTTTTACCAAGGATCAGAGGATTTGATATGAAAAGTTATTACAAATGAACCTTTATTTGCTATTTATAGGTGCCTAATTTCACAAAAACCCACAACCACCACCGAAAATTAAGGAAAACCTCCCTAATAACTTTCAGTTTAAACACTGTGTCTGATAACTGCTTTTAAACATAGAATTTTAAAAAAAATTTCTTTTTAATAAACAGGTCATATGATTCTCTCTCTGGAAAAACTAATATTGTGTTTTTTCTTTTACTAGTATTTAATAATAATTTTCAATTGTTTATTGTTCATGTACATAAAATACATGTACATGCAAGTAGGTGTTTATTATGAATAGTGGGAAAAGCTGCTATCACTGTAGTGGGAAAAGCTGCTATCATTGTAGTTACCTATTATTTTTGTATTTTATGAATGACATGAACTTATTTTTAATATTTTACTTTAAGGATATGATGCTTTTCATAGTTGACTGTTTTAGGCTATAGTTTTTTAATATGTATAGAGACATTGTAGTTGATTATATTTATCTTTTGCGCTCAGTGTTGTACTTGGCAACAATACACTCACTTTAAAAAAGAGCATAAAATCCAACCTGGGTTGTTAGAGGTTGAGTAGAACGTGGATTTCCTAAAGACCAGGTCAACAAACAACAACAGAAGAAATAGAAGAAACTGTCATATTTTTTTTCAAAGAGAACTTGGGTTGTTAGGGACCTGGTCAACTGCAGAAGAAAACTGTTATTTTTTTTATAACCGTTGACTTTGAATGGTCAAGATCTTCTCTTGGGTAATTTCAGTGGTCATGATCAGCCTAAAATATGGTTATTGTGACCGGGAGTAATATATTATATAATTAAAAACAAAATACATAGATAGTGAAAAAATGCATTTCACTAATTTCAAAATATAATATTAACTAGTCACCCGATTGTTATCCACTAATGATGTTTGTAATGTGTTCAATGAAATCCCATTGAAGGCTATGACATATATCCTCATACCACAACTCCAAAAGGATAATATCATCTATCACTTTATCAATGGGAGGATCGATCTCATACTCTGATGATCTTGCATTCAATTCATCTTTTAAAATCATATAGTGTAATATAACACATGTGTATACTATATACCTAGTCTTATTGTGATTCTTTGCCTTTGTCAGCCGTTAAATTATCCACCATCTAGCTTTGAACACATAAAATGCTTGTTTGACATTCTTTATTGACAACTATTTCGCCTTCTTCAACCTCTTTAGCCTTTTATCATTTAGATAAGAGAATAATTTCACAAGAGTTCTCAAAGGAGGGTATATCCAATTGCAAGATATTAATAATAGATATTGATGGAGGATGTTGATGTCATTACTTGAACCGACAACACCAATGTAAGCATGACAAAACCATAAATAATCTGACACCATCATTTCGAGCATGATAGTTGTGAACCGATGATCACCCATCATATGTTGTCCTCCCAAATTGTGTTAATTTTCATGTGTGGCGTACAAAATATTTATTCTTATGGTAGTAGCTAGGTCTATGTAAAACTCTTCACAATATAATATAATGATTGCATTACAAAAGTAATTTATCGTTTCACATGAAGTTATTTTAGACATGGCAAAAGGTTCATCACAATGTTAAGAAAACTACATCATATGAGCTGACGAAACGCCAACGCACTTACGAATGTTGTGAAACTCTTTTTCCACCTCCTGTCATAACCTTCTTGAAACCATTTAATTCTGTTTTTTATATCGCCAATTATTTTGAGGAATTGTTCTTTCAATATCTGAAATGCCGTTGTAAACGTATCATCGAATATTGACTTTTCAACAAAGTAAGCTCTTATTAGTTCTTTATGTGCAGCCACCTTCACGATGACAAAGGCACATGGGTTTTAATAGTGTGGTATATTCAACCTCATGATCCAATTCATCTTTAGCAACAATTACGAGAAATTAGAAGTTACGATATCTCGTGTCACCAGATGAATCAGAACTAGATGATGAACAAGATGGTGGAAAAATAAGGAGATCTATACTTTTGGCTTTGTATAAAAATTTGAGTTTGAAGATGAAAAAACTTGTTTTATTGGTACTTTAAACAACAAAGTAGATCTGTGGATTAAAAGGATAGCCAAGGAACAATAATCTTTGTAGCGTTACTCATATCTATAGGTGGCAAAATGGACGGGTTGGATTGGGTTGGTTGACGGGTCAAGATGGGTTTGGATTGGGATGAGTTTAGGTCAGAATGGGTTGAGTAAAAAAAAGGTCATGATGGATACGGGTCAGAATGGATACAGGTCAAGATGGGTACGGGTCAAGATGGATAGGGTTAAATACTTTTCAATGAAATAGGTGCAATAAATTAGTAGCAATGAGCTTCCAAAAGCAATACTCAGCACAACTTGATTCTAATTTATGCCTTAATTCTAGATTTACCTGCCAACTCCAATAATCTTCAATTCAGCAATTAATATAATAATCTTGCTCTTCTTCGTACCCTTTGCTAATTCAAATCACAACACACCATGTGTTATTTGTTTGAAGCAATCGAAGCTACCTTGGGTTTTCATAACTATCACAGGCAAGTGTTTCATCACCTCTTTGTTCTTGATCTTCGTCATTTCCATCAATTCTAACACCACTTCCACCGATTCCGATAACCCCTACATTCCAACCCAGTTTGCAAATTTATAGAAGCAACAAGTATCTCAATTAGGTAAGCTCGATGAAATCGGTGGGTACCAGTCAAACCGAGGGGCAATCACGATAAAAACGATGGTTTTCAACGACGATTGTGATTCACGAATTAGCTGCAACATGCTTCGAATCCCGTTTGTTCCTTTGACAATTTACAAACTATCTGCAACGGCGGTTGTGTTAGGTTCCTTTGTCGGTGCTAGTCTGCGATTAGTCGTCGTAGCTGGTGGTAGTAGAAATGAATGAACAAAATTTGAAGACTGTGAACTAAAAGACCTAGGTTAATGAGAAGAAAAGAGAACACCACCCATCCTGACCCGTACATTATTTCACTTGATCCATCCTGACCCGTAAGCATTTTCCTTCAGCCCACCCAGCCAATTTTTTGACCCACTGTTGAGTTGTCTTAAGGCCCAAATTAACTTGACATGGCATAAGAATTACCCAAAATGACTCAAAACTCAATACATGGGTCTCTTTTGCCAGGCCTACTCATATCACATGGTTTTTGGTTGGTGTGCCTGATATTCGAGCTTCTCTTAGGGAACGTGTCAGACATTTGACTTTAGCAGTTATAAAAATAATCTAAAGGTCGGTATCCATGGATGATAGTTACTACTAATGGTTCCTACTAATGTAATTGTTATCAATTAGTGTGTGAGATATAAAAGTCAAAACAAGTGTTTCTTCCGAATATAGGAAATCTTCCAAAGCTTAACATATTTCTTTCGAAGCTTGGCTGAAATCTTCCGAAGGTTATGTTTGCTTCGGAAGTGTTCTAAAGCTTAATCTATTTCTTCCGAAGGTTAATCTGATTTCTTCTGAAGCTTATCAGAATCTTCTGAAGGTTATTTTGCTTCAGAAGTTTTGATGAGTATTGAAAGTGTTAGAGTTGCTTCGGAAGTATTAGTATAGGGTCCTAATTATAAATTCTCAATAGTTGTTAAGTGTGTAATCATATTCACATTGTAATGTAATCATTCTACAAAATCTACAAAATCATATTCACTTGTGAATAAAGTTCTTTCTTGTATTCTTGAGTTCATCTTCTTCATTCTTTTATTATTGAATTGCGCATTCTTGTACTCATTGTATAACAATTGTATCAGAGCCTGGTTAGAGGCTCAATTGAGAAACAAGATTCAATCAAAGATTGTTCGGCGGTAATGATGGTGTCAACAAAGTTTGAGATTGAGAAATTCGACGGGAAAAATGACTTTGGGTTATGGTAACTGAAGATGAATGCATTGCTCGTTCATCAATGAGTGGTGGATGCCTTGGCTGGAGAATCTACGTTGCTGAACACGATGTTAGATAAGGAGAAGAAGGAGATAGTTGAACAGGCACACAGTTCAATCATCTTGAACTTGGGTGATCTGGTACTAAAAGAAGTATCGAATGAGACGACAGCGGCAGGGGTCTGGTCAAAATTGGAAAGCCTATACATGACGAAGTCTCTTGTGAACATGATGTATCTCAAGAAGCATTTGTACACTTTCCAAATGGCACCTGGGAAGTCAATTGAAGATCATACTAATGAATTTAACAAGTTAGTGTTAGTCATAATGCACAAGATGATGTATCTGATGGATAAGAGAGTGCAGATGTGTTGGCTGTCACAAGCAGTGGTAATGAGAGATGGGTGATGGTTCAGGTTGTTCATATCATATGAAACCTATGAAGGAGTTCTTCAACGATTTTGAAGTTTGAAGATCTTGGTTCTGTAAGGTTAGGGGATGATACACCTGCAAGATTAAGGTCATAGTACAGTGACTCTAAAAATAAAGAATGGAATGGAAGTAGATCTTCATGATGAAGGTATATCTCTAATCTTAAAAGAAGTTGTTATCATTAGGGTTGTTGGAGAGATCTGGTTATCATGTTAGTCTTAGGGATGGTAAGGCTAGGTGATTAAGGGATCAATGGTGGTACTATCTGTAATAGAAGGGATAATATCTATGTACTAGATAGTGGTGCTGGTGTAGTAGAGTCCCATGTGGCAACTGTCTTAAGTGGTAGTAGTTCTAAGGCTATTTTGTGGCACCAGAGGCTTGGTCATATCAGTCAGCAAGGACTGGTAGAGTTGCAGAAGCAACAGGTGGGTGACTGAGTTAAAGAATTACGATTTTGTTTTTGTGTGAAACTTGTATTCTTGGGAAACACAAGAGGGTTAAATTCACAAGGGCTAGGCATATCACAAGTTGGGTATTAGACTACATTCACTCTGATTTATGGGTCCTAAGGTTGATTCTTTCGGAGGTGCTAGATACTTTAGGACCTTGATAGATGATTTTTCAAGAAGGGTTTGGGTAATCATCTTAAAGAATAAGAGTGATGCATTTAGTAAGTTCAAGGAATGGAAAGTCCTTGTGGAAACCCAAAACTGAAAGAAAAGTCAAGAAGCTAAGAACTGATAATAGGTTGAAGTTTTGTAACCATGAGTTTAATCAGTATTGTAGAGCTCAGGGTTTGCAAGACACAGAACTGTGCCTGGTAATCCACAACAGAATGGTTTGGCTGAAAGGATGAACAGGACCTTACTTGAAAAGGTAAGGTGTATGTTGGCTAGTTCTGGTTTGCCCAAGCAGTTCTGGGCTAAAGCTGTGACCAATACAACTCATCTAGTCATTAGGTCTCCATCAGCTGCATTAGACATGAAGAATCCTATGGAGGCATGGTCAGGTAGAAACATGACTATGGTGATATTAGAGAATTTGGGTCATTGCCTTATGCTCATGTTAGCCAAGGAAAACTAGAACCCAGGGCCTGCAAATGTGTATTTTTAGGATACCCTAATGGAGTGAAGGTATAGATTATGGAGGCTAGATGGTGGCAGACCCAGGGTGATAGTGAGCAGAGATATGATTTTCCAAGAAGATGTTTTGTATAAAGACATTGAAGGAAAAAGGAATTCAGAAGTTGGAGAGCAGAGTTGGGTTCAGATTGAGGTGGAGCAGTAGGGTGTGAGTGATAAAGGTGTTGATCATGGTACTTCTGATAGCCAAGGGGATGGTTTGGATGATTATCAATTGGCTAGGGACAGGAAGAGAAGACAAGTGGTACCTCAACTCAGGTATAGAGAGGGGATTGATTTGTTTGCATTAGCCTTTGTTGCTGCTGAAGAAGAAAGTATCTATGAACTTTGTCATACTCTAAGGAATTTCTATGAAAGAAGTCTTAAAATGGTGTAAGGCCATGGAGGAAGAGATGTAATCTCTTTATAAGAATGGCACATCGGAGCTGGTTGATAAACCTGAGGGTCATAAGCCTGTGTCATGTAATTGGTTGTTCAAACTAAAAGATGGGATTTCTGAAGGTGAACCTCCCAGGTACAAGGCTAGATTAGTAGCTAAGGGGTTTACACAGAAGCCAAGGGTGGATTATAATGAAATATTCTCACCTGTGGTGAAAAATTCATCTATCAGGGTTATGCTGTCATTGACTGCTTCTATGGATATGGAGTTACATTAGTTGGATGTGAAAACTGCATTTTTACATGGGAAGTTAGATGAAACAATCTATATGAAACAGCCGGAGGGGTTTGAGGTTAAGGGGCAGGAAGATAAGGTGTGTCATCTTAAGAAGTTCTTGTATGGGCTGAAGCAATCTCCTAGGTAGTGGTACAAAAGGTTTGATGAACATATGATGACTAATGGGTTTACTAGGAGCAGCTATGATAGTTATGTCTATTTCAAGGAGTTCAGCTTGAACATGTTTGTGTATTTGTTGTTGTATGTTGATGACATGTTGGTGCTTGTCAGGACTTGGAGGAAGTTGAAGCTACTAAGAAGATGTTGATGTCTAAGTTTGATATGAAAGATCTAGGTGAAGCAAAGATTTTAGGCATGGAAATCAAGAGAGATAGGGAACACAAGGTGTTGAACTTGTCTCGAAGCTCTTACTTGTAAAAGGTACTGAATAACTATAGAATGAATGAGGGGAAGCCAGTAAATGTTCCTATTGGTGCTCATTTTAAACTATCAAGCTCGGATTGTCCTAAGTCAGATGCTGAGGTTGATTATATGAAGAAGGTGCCTTATGCCAATATGGTTGGGAGCTTGATGTACTTGATGGTGTGTACAAGACCAGATATTGGTTATGCTGTGAGTTTAGTCAGTAGGTACTTGTCTAATCCAGGTAAAGCTCATTGGGATGAGGTGAAATGGATCTTGAGATATCTTAGAGGTACTAAACACTATGGCTTAGTGTTTGGGAATCATGAACATGGGGGAGTAAACGAATTGTTAGTTATGTTGATTCAGATTTTGCCAAGGACCTTGATAGAGGTAGATCTATTACAGGGTATGCATTTCAAGTGCTGGGTAACTTGGTTAGTTAGAAAGCCCAGTTACAACATGTGGTGGCATTATCTACCACAGAAGCTGAGTATATAGCTTTGACTGAGGTAGTCAAGGAAGCTATATGGCTGCATGGTTTTGTTTCTAAATTAGGAATTGATGTTGTAGACTCAGTGATATATTATGATAACCAGGGTGCAGTCCAATTGTCAAAGAATAGCATGTTTCATGAGAGGACAAAGCACATCAATATGAAGTTGAATTTCAAAAGAGATGTGGTAAATGCTGGGAAGGTGAAATGGAGAGTGTGTCTACTTTGGAGAATCCAACATATGTGTTTACTAAATCTCTACTTGGTGTCAAGTTCAACTTTTGTTTGGATGCATTGGGAGTTGGTTAAAATCTTGTTTTGATTTTAAGGTGGAGATTGTGAGATATAAAAATCAAATCAAGTGTTTCTTCCGAAGATATGAGATCTTCCGAAGCTTAACATATTTCTTTTGAGGCTTGGCTAAAATCTTTCAAAGGTTATGTTTGCTTCGAAAGTGTTCTGAAGCTTAATCTATTTCTTCCGAAGGTTAATCTGATTTCTTTCGAAGCTTCTCAAAATCTTTCGAAGGTTATTTTGCTTCGGAAGTTTTGGTGAGTATTGGAAGTGTTAGAGTTACTTCGGAAGTATTAGTATAGGGTCTTAACTGTAAATTCTCAATTAGTTGTTGAGTGTGTAATTTGACCGTTATAGTTCGCTGGTCATTTACATTATAAATAGGGATCCTATGTAATCAGTAAGACATCTACAGAATCTACAAAAATCATATTCATTTATAATCATTGGTGAATAAAGTTTTTTCTTGTATTCTTGAAGTTCGTCTTTTTCGTTCTTGTTATTGTTGAATTGCGCATTCTTGTACTCAATTGTATAACATAGCGATTATTACTTTTAATTGTTTAACCGCCTCTTGCAATGTTACAATGATTCACCCAGTCATTATAATGATTCAATCCATGCATATAAGACTTACTTGGTTAATTTTGTCAAGTCCATTTTATCTTATTTGATTTTTCATGCGTACCAACGAAATATATATTTTTTTATCTAAAAGTTCTAGCACAATTCAGAGGTATTCAAACACAACAATTACAGTATCTATACTTGTATCCATATATATATATATATATATATATATATATATATATATATATATATATATATATATATATATATATATATATATTATATATATATATATATATATATATATATATATATATATCCATACATGTGTGTATGTTAGTTTGACAGAGCAAAGTTTATTTAGTGTGTTTATTACTCAACAAACATTCAGATGGCAAATTGGCCCATGCATACGTACAATAATAAGTTAGGGCCTTGATTACTTAATTGTCTTTCCTATTCAATTCGTCAAAGGATGAGTTAATACTAGCTAGGGTTGTAAACAAGTCAAAGCGAGTCAAGTTAGGGTGAACTCGGGCTCGGCTAGCCGAACTGACTTGTTTATCTTAATGAGCTAAAAATGTGAGGCTCATTTATATACAAACCGAGTCAAGATGGCTCGCGGGCCATCTAGTTAAATTAAAAATAATTTTGTTATTCTTTATATATATATATATATATATATTATATATATATATATATATATATATATATATATATATATATATATGGAAGGGATCAAATAAGAAGTCA